>OY720443.1:17709354-18035002 GCA_963082915.1 Dolichopus griseipennis
CAACTAACAATTTTTTGACCTTAGTTTTAGAGTAAAATTTTTTAGGATATTCTGACAAATTGAATGGGAATTTTAGTATAAAGAGTTTATATAAACTTTATAATAATATTTATTTGTTATAATAACTTTTAAATGAAAAGTTTGTAAATTGACATTTTAAAATATTTAACTTCCCGATGACAGAATAATCTTTAGAAAATGACAGAATAATATGTAAAATCAAATTTTGACAATTAAATAAACATAATATGGCAATTTAACATTGTATCGAATTTATTTTCCAATAACAACTTAAAAGAGAAATCAACAGATACCTCGGATGTACTTATTAACAAATTGGAATAGGATTTATTTACTTCAAAGTTATGATACAGTCGATTTTATTAAATAGGTTGCAAAAGAAATGTATGAATTTCTTCATATTGTAAATACAAATAATATTTAAAAATAAAAATAAATTTATGTTCACAATTAATTGTTTTTTTGTAAATATATTATTTTATTTATTTATTATACATCTATGGATCAAAATTATTTTATATTTTGATGAGAATAATTGTATTCCCGTGCTGTTTTATTACAATTTTCTGGTTAATTTCGAATATAATTTGATTAAAACAATTTTTAACCCCAAAATATAAAGTGTCATAAAAAAGGACATCATGTTATTTCAATAACAAATTTAATTAACAATTTGTTAAGCATTTTATTTTAATATGTATATTTCATTCTATGAAACAAATTTTGGATGCTATTTTGATGGAAAATGATTTGTAGTTAGAGTATTATAGAATTGATTGTAAGTTTAAAATGTGTTATGGTTTCTTTGAAATTTTACTAAGAGGTTATAAATAGGTCATATAGGTCATATATAGGTTGTTTGTAAAATTTCAAAAAGTCTAGGAACTTTAAATTAAATCTATAGATAGTTATTTAATGTAAGTTAATTTTTTAACTCTATATATCACATAACATTAAAATCGTTAAAAGTTTCCTTAATTATTAGATAAAGCTTGTATTGAAACGCTTACATATGACATTTTATTTTAATATTTTCGATACATTTTTTTTTTTATTTTTTTTTTTTTATAAGTCAACAGATAATGTTCTCTTTCTTACTTTTACTTAACTTCAATGTAATTCACCATGTGTAATCCGAGTGTAATGTAAACGTCTCTGTATGCAGATTGTAATGTAATTCCCTCTGTGACCCAAATGCAATTATGTTTATATGTTTGCCAAAGTTGTATTTTACAATTGGAAGAGATTAAGGGGATTAAAGATTTTTGAAATATTGTAACGTAAATATAACTATAAATTAAATGACGAAGTTTAGTTGAATTTACCAACCCCTTCCACAATCTAAAGCGATTTATATAAAAAAAAGGGTAGTATTAACCCATTGAGCCTTGCATACTTTCTTCGTATTTATTGTGTTTTGTACATTTTCAAAATGTTGTAAATTATTTAACGAAAAGATCTGAGAAATACAATGCGTTGTCTTTGACTTCATACAATAAAGCAACACAGGCACTTAAAACATTTTATTCCAAATTAAACATTAATTTATAAGAGAAAATGATCCTCGAATATATTGTTTGTTTTTAATATTTACAATTTTCATAATTTCTTAATTTTGTATTTCTTTTATTTGGCTTTTATTGATGCGGTGATGGTTTATATATATATATATATATATATATATATATATATATATAGAATTTTATTGGCTTGTTTTGGTAATAAAAACCAATGTAACCCTTAAATATAAATAATTTTTAGGTTTCCTAAGGTATTAGAGAGAACTTTTATTAGAAATGCTCGTGTCCTTGGTGATTATTAAAAAGAATTTTTATTGCAATCATAAAATCATAATAATAAATATTTTGGAATTGTTCAGAACAGTTTTGTACACGCACTTTTACTCTCTTAATTCTTTTATTTTTTTCAATATATTTTTAATTTTGTTATGAAGTTTGTAAATTTTCAACCTATTTTTTTTAAAGTACGTAAGAAAGTCAGAATTGACATTTGGACACTATATGGCAATACTCTTAATTTTTATTAAATATTTAAAAATTTTACTTCCGATTTCGATTATATCAAAAACTAATTGATTCGCTATATGTGGTATTTAAAACTTAAAATCAAATCCAAGAATATCAAGAGCTTAGACAATTTAGGTCAAAGCCCATCTCGTGTCGTTGTAATATCATTAGAATATTTTGTGATATTATTTTTTTAAATTTATGCGATTCAATGTTTCATTTATTTTATTGCCATATACACACATCCATTAACAAAAATTCAATCACGTATTTAAACACATTTAATATTTTATTATATAATATATATTTGTGTGTAATAAAGGGGGTCATTACATATAGTACCTGTCTATAATTTTAATACGATTAAAGTATGCATGATATGTAGGATATGTAACAATAATTGAACCAACCATATATGTGCAAAATATTAAAATTCGTTTCATATTTTGAATTTAAATGCTTTTTTTATTAAATTTAAAGAACATTTTTAGATTAAGTTTTTTTTAAATTCTTAAGCCTTTTAATTTACACAAGATCCATTTGAGGGGTCGAAGGTATTTGTAGATATAATGACACAATTAAAATTCAAAATTCTAAAATATTCTATTTTTAATTGAGCTTTTAAAACAATTGTTTCCCATTTTTGTTATAAAATAAAAAAAAAAAATTATTATAAAAGTTTTAATATTCCATTTAATTTATAATTATTTTTATAATTTATTTTTATACCATTTTTTTTTCTAATTTCATTTAATTGTGATTATTTTGTGAAATTTTGAAATAAATGCTACATATTTGGACGCCATACTTGGAAATGGTATATAATAATTAAGCTTAAAAGAATACATGCTTATTTGATTTCAGTATAGAATATTTATAGGGTGCATATTTAAATGGTACTTATGTATATTTAAATATACATATTTATTTGAGATGGAGAAACGTTGCATGGGAAAAAACTGTTATGGAACGTTTTATTTTTCTGAGTTTATTAGATAATGAGGTTTAATATTATATATTTTTAGGTGCAGGGTCTTAACTCCTAGGATCATAAGTTCCATTCTTATCCCATTCAAGTAAAATAACAAAATGTATTTATATATTGGTCGATGGGAGACTCTATATTAGGTGGCATTTTTAAGTTAGCTAAAAAATCAAAGCCTATATCCTTTTTTTAAAGGAATTTTGAATTCATTTATTCGAGACTTTGGTTACAAAATTAGGATTGCCTTTTTTTCAAATAATTGTTATAAGACCCTGGGAGTTATGACCCTGCACCATTTTTTCATCACTCTAATTTTTACTCAGCTTCAGTTCTTAATCTGTAACTATAAAGAAATAATTACGAACATTGCTGTAAATATTTCTGACTTCAGTTATCAAGCTACATAATAATTTTTGATATCTTTTTTTATTTTGATACAACAACCAAAAACACCCTGTAAATATTATAAACCAAAAAGTAATTGTATTTTAAATAACAAGTATATTAAAATAATTAAACTACGCAATAATTTTTAATAACTTCCGGTTAGTATGAATCTATGCATTTGTATATTATATAATTAAATTAAATTATGTTTTTAATATTAAATTCTAATTAAATAAAATATTTTTTCAATTATTAAAACAGCAATATTATTAAATATTTTTCTATAAATTAATAAAATACATGTTAGTAATAAAAATTAATTGCTTTAAATTAAAAATTGATCGTTATTGTAGTAATGGTACTCGGAACTATTCTTTGATATTTTATTAGTATAGGTCCCACTCTGGTAAGGAGTTAGGGAATCCGCCAAGTTCGATTAAGTGAAAGAATCACTGCGCCTTCGGTCTAGTATTTATTCAATACATGAAAATAAGTTAACACTTGACCGATGGCCTAGTGATTCGTTCGCTCAATCGAACTTGACGAATTCCCTAACTCCTTATGAGTGTAGGGAAAGGATTAAATAAATGCATGTAAAATGCCTTAAAAATTTAAATTCAAAATGAACACTACGTACAAAGGTATTAAATTCTATGATTAAATTGTATGTGAAATTCTTTAAGATCAATCTAATAATAAAAATATAATATTACCCCCTGTTCCAACATGTACCTATGGTATAGGCTGATTTATTAGCCTAGTTGGAACATATATAAAGAAGAAATTTTGTTTATTTGCTTGTTTATCTGGGATTCAAGTGAAACCACTGGTCCGATTGCCACTAAATTTTACAGGAATAATTTTGAGAGCCCGGGATTGACAACGGTTGTGTCAAGTTTTACTAAGTTAACAGTTTCCGTCTCCAAAGCCGTTTTAAGCTTTTTTGTTTGTTTTTGATGTCGAGCCGAAACTGTTTGCCAACCCGGGCAACGCCGGAAAAAGTTGCTAGTAATTATATAAAATTATAGAAAATTAATATTAAACCTTACATGAAATAAAACTCAATTTATTTGGATTCCAAATAAGCCTTCAGCATTAATGAATTAGTCGGAAGGACGAACTTATTAAAATGTGTTACCATTAAGTATTCCGTATACAAATAATTAAAAGGTTTTTAAAAAAAAAAAGTACTGTTACCAGAATATGTTCACTGTTTGTTTTCTTAATAAGGTCATAAAAATATTTGATGATCAACCAAATATTACGTGTTTTTTTTTTTATTTTACTTCGTGCCCTACTAATTATATTCCAAATTGATTTAATTTAATATGAAAACAAAACTGGCGTCTCTAGCATGCATAATTTTATTTTTAATTTTCAGGATAAACCGTACATGAATTGATTTTTAAATGTAATTTATTTTACCAGAATATCAGGTAAAGGTAACAATTTTTTAATGGTTTTATCTGGGGATGTATAAAATTCTTTAAAATTAATAAAATTTCGGAATTTGATTTTATGTTTTAATCAATTTCAATTCAATTTAAATGTGATACCTACTTTGTTGATTATTTAATTACTTAATTTTGTTTCCGGTTTGATGAAACAGACGATTCAAGCCGAATAGAATACAATAATATATTTTTATTAATAACTATTATCTCAGTTATTGCAATGTGTAGGGAAAGTTTGTCACATTGGTCTTTAAAAAGGGTTATGTACTTTTTATTAGAAGCGAAACTAGACTAAATATATAATATTCTAATTTTTTAAAGCCATCACATGAGAATATGACCTACTTCTATGAGATAGTACTAGGTCTTATTAAATATACAATTTAAAAAATTCCGAACGATATGAATTCATATTTTGATAATTTAATATTTCATTAATAAGGACTAATAAAATATGTTTGATTTTTATTTGTATATCTATGAGTTATAAAGTTAAATTATTTGTTATATACAGGGTGGACCAGATCATGTGTATCTGTTTTATTTAAACAGGGAAGGTGTCGTTTCTTAAAAACAGGGAAGTACAATTATTTACTATGTTGAGGGTGCTCTACTGCTCTATCGGATGGTAACATTTTAAATTTCCCGGTACAGACCGGAACTAGTTATTTTGAACCGGAAATTCGAATTTTTGAAATAGGAATTTTTTTCTGATATGCATTTTTTGTAATTAATTTATAATCGAAATTTTTTGCAAAACGGTTTACAAATAGTGACTATAAATGCACTTAAAATGTGATAACAAGATATTTTAAAAAGCTCAAGAAATTGTTTAAAGTTTTAAAATATTTAAATTTTAATTAAAATTTAAGTTAAAACAAAATAAAAGTAAAACAGAATTAAAAATAAAAATATTTTTAATTTCTTAAGAACACTTCTTAATAAATCCTTTCTAAATCTATTAAATTAAACAATAACAATTCCACAGAATCTAAGAAAATGAATCATATAAAATAAAATAATGTTTGTCTCATTTCAAAGGAATATTTCATCTGTAAGAGACAAATAAATCGTGTGAATCTAAAAACAAACGAAGAAAAGTGTAGTATTAGTAGACTGCGTCAACTCTGGGATATACGGGTATCCGTAATACCGTAACCGTAATTTAAACATTATATCATTCGATTAACTACTTTTACAAAATTTCAAAAGTAATGCTTATATAAAAAAAAGAATTTGTATGGCAGGTACTCGAACCCTTGGATCAAAGTGGCTGAATTTCAATAGCGATGATGCTAGCTCCTTTATTTTTTATTATATTCTACTAGACGGACATACATAGCTAAATTGATTTATTTTTCGATTCTGATCCGATCCATACCTTTGATTCTATATCTACCCCTTCTTCTCTGCGTCGCAAAGGTAATGGCAAATTGAGTATACCCTTTTGACCTATAGTCATACGGGTATAAAAATTTACCCAAAACAGAAAAGGACAGCAATAAAAGTAATAATAATAATAATAATAATAAAAATAATAATAATAATATGATATAAAATACATATATGAATGTTGCATACATTTTGGTTTATTTCTATAATACTAATAAGACAGACAATTAGTTTAAGACACATTCAGTTGTCTCTAAACGGATTTACTTGTCTTTTACCTACATGTATAAAAGACCAAATAAATTATTTTAGAAATATTTATATACCAGAAATAAAAAGTTTGATATTTATTTTATTTTAAAATAAAATTTTTATATTTAAGGTTCTAAATTCCTTTAAAATAATATCTTGTATCTTGTTGCATACAACAATATCAACAAGATTATGAATTACAATATTAAATAAAATTGAAGTATTCACATCCAATTTGTTTAATATGAACAATTTTATTGGAAATAAATTATGGGTAGGTCTTTATGGCAAGGTGTATGTAAAAATTTTTAATAATCATTTCAAAAATCGATTTCAGGGACAACATACTTATTCCTTTTTTTAATTACAGTACTTTAGGGTACTGAAAATCGAGTTGGTTTACAATAATTTTTGGAAATCAAGTATTTGACGATTTAACACTTTTATTTTGTATGTAATAATATAATATGATGAATTTCGAAAAATATTATAATTTTCTAATTTTTCGCAGACTAACTATACCGAGAGAATGAACAGTTTACAGATTAAGTTCTATAGAGAAAACACTTCCATAAAGTTTCAAAAAGGATAAGGCTTCCATTTCGACCCCATTTTAACGAAGCTGTCATACAAAGTTCTCAATCCGATAACTCTTAATCTAATGAAGCTACGAGATTAAAATTGAAAATTGGCAAGTAACGTATTAGGGCAAGTGCGTTGACAAAATTGGACATTACTTGAACTAATTTTTAGGATGGGACAAATTGTTTTTTTTTGGAGTGGGTTGATTTTTTTTTTCTACATCATAGTTGGTTTGCATGGGTATCTAAAAGCTGACAAGGGAAATTATAATCTTCCTAGTTTTTACCACATTTGACAAATATAAAAACGAGGGTTGTGAAATTTTTTTTTTTAATTATATTGTCGAAATATTCGATTTTGATGTTTTAAAAATTGAAAAAAAATCAATATAAAAATTCACTCAATTTTCAAAATCAACTTGATTTATTAAATTTAATAGATTGTGGACTTTATACTTATTTACGAACGTACTACTTTTTCATTGGTGTTTTAGGTATATGTATATGTATAGTTTAACATTATTTGACAGATATGTTCTTAAAAAAAATGTGATGTATACACCATAGGGAATACAATATTAGAAACTTAATTTTAAATTTCATATTTTAATATTAAGAGATTGTAAAGTAAAATTTAACTGACATATTTTGTAATTTTTTTTTTAGCTTTTTTTGTAGGTATTTGATTTATAAATTTCTAAATTAACAAAGTTATGTGTTCTAAGGATCAACAAACCATTAAGAAGATCAAAGATCAACAAACCATTAAGAAGAATTCCTTGCTATTGTCACTTCTTATTATCCTTGAAGTATGTCCTTTTAATTTTGTATTTGTTGGTTTGTTTTCTTATACGGAGATTATAAATATAATTTAGTTGACTTTTTAAGAAGTTCTTGTTAGTGTCGGTATTACTATTGTTATTATTTATTGTACAGCTCTATTTCTTAGGTGTCAGATCCATTTAAAGTGGGGAAGACAATTACAAAGTAAACTTTACTGAAAAATTTATTTTGTTTTTATTTTTCTTTAAAAAATACAAAATTGTAAAAATTGGAATGTGATTTCAAGTTTATACTTATCTGTTTTTAAATTAAATTTTGTTCTCTACCGTATTCGTGTCATAAAGGAACTATTGGCCACATTTTTAATTTTTTTGATTTATTGTTACATTTTTGATCTATCCAACCTTTTCTAACCTTTATTAACAGCTTCAAAAACGAATCTGATTTTAGTGATGTCTATTCGTTATTGGCATGGAGCGTTCCAGAGCGTTTGGTAGAGTTGGGTTTGTATTATTTGTACTAAAATTAATATTAACAAAAAAGAGAAGGAGAAAACAGAAGATCTTATTTTTTTTTATATATATTGACTATTAGTAAATGAATGCGGAAGTTTTATAACAGTTGGCTGTGCGTTTCCTAGTGAAAGTCAAAAAACTTTTATGGTTTTCAACTCGATTCACCTACCATTCGTTATTGGGTTCAAATTAATAGCTTAATCTATAATTAATAATTATATATCTTAATTAAAAAATACATTAATATAACAATATAAACAAATAATTTAATTGAATAATATAACTCATAGATGTAAAATACCATGTAACTCAAATACAAAAATACTACAATATAAACAATAACAGAATTGTATCTATTGAAAATCTAAGACGGTTCTACATGTTAAAAGGCGTAGTACTATCTCATGTTTAAATTTTATATGGAATTCAGTTAGACCAATTCTAGTTACACGAATGTAATATGACCCCCTGTCCCAACATGTACCTACAATATTTACAGGCTTATTAGCCTAATAGTTGAAGGGTTACCGCTTAAAAAAAAAAAAAGTTCCACTAGCCCGCACATTGAAATACCCAAATTTGTTAGAAGTCTTTTACATAAATCTTAACTTCCTTTAATATTAAGAAAGTACCTAACTTATTTAGACTCTAAGTAATGCATATAAAAAGAAGAAGTTTATGATAGTTTTACGAACCTCTTGGCGTTTAACGAACCAATTGTAGACATTCGACAAAAGCCTTAATTAAATTTGAGTACATTGGCGATATCTAGCTACATTAAATAAACAGTTACACTCGTTTAAAAAAAAATTGGATGATAGCCGTTCAAATCTGCTCAGGGAACTTGTATATTTATTTATTTATTTATTTATTTCATTAACCAAAACAAGGTTGATTAGTAAAATATACTCACTTACCAAAAAAGGTTATTTCATTTGTAATAAGTGGTTGGTGCAATAGCGTTAGTAGTTTATAAATTTTTAAAAACTATCAAACAAAATTTTAATATTTTTATTTTATTACTTCAAAATTTATTAAAATTTAAATCCAATTATAAATAAAAGGTTAAAAGAAACCATATCACTATTTTATTTCCAAAAATTGTTTATTAAATTAATATTTATTATGGAAATTTACCACTTTTCAATGTATTAAAATTTATTTTCACCAGACTAAAACAAAATTATACAAAATTTCCTTAAAAAATAAATACCATTTTCTCAAAGGGATCAACATAAAAAAACAACTGGTTTCAAGGACAATTTTTACAGGATACGTAAAAATTATTTTGAACCCAAAATTCTGAAAATTGAAAATAAACCAAAATTAAGAATATTAAATCAAAATTGTAATTCCCACAAGTCAAAACAAAAATAAAAGCAAAAATGTTAAAAATTAGTTAATTTCATAAAAATAAAACACTTAACAGTATTATAAAATCATTTGAGAGAATGTGGATCTCAGTCCTAATAAATGCTTCCTTTTGGTATAAAAAAAACTTTGGTCCTACGTAAGTATAAAAATAACAAAAACACTGAACGATAAAGTTTATTTTTACAAAAGTTTCAACCGCTGGTTTCAAGGGACTTTATTCCATAAATTAAATGTTTTTCAAATTGAAAAAATGTACCTAAAGTACTTTTTGTTATTTTTCGGAAAAAATCATTAGATTTAATTTTAAATGATATATAAAAGTTCTTGTAAATGAAAAATTAAATTTAAGTCCTTATCAAATTTATGGGCTAAAAAGCAGTTTGAATTTTCTGTGAATTCTAAAAAAGTATTTATTGGAATAATTATGCATACAAATTAGATCATAGTTATATTAAATCCTCCGTTTGGACTGAAAGGTATGGATCGGATCAGCGTCGAAAAGTAAATCGATCTAGCTATGTGTGTCTGCCCGTACGATAACTCAATAACTTAAAAGGCTAAGGTTTCGAAACATATCCTCGGAACTATTTACACCACAAAGTTGAAATAAAAAGTAGAAAAGTTAACTGATATGGCAAGCTCGTTTTCAAATTTAAAGATTTCTTGGAGCAAAGCTAAGAGTAACTGCTAAAATGATTGCTTGCACCAGAGTGCATATCATTGCAACTAATACTGCTAGGTAGTTCAAAATTAAAATCGTTCAAATAAAAATGTGAACCCCATTTTTAAAAAGCTACTAAATACAAAGTTCTCAATACTATAACTGTGAATCTAATAAAGTTTAGAGATTAAAATTGAAAATGGGCAAGTAAAGTAATAGGGAAAGTGTTTTGACAAAGTTGGACATTACTCGACATCATTTGGGGTGAGTATCTAAAAGTTGACAAGGGCAACTATAATCTTCTTCGCATTTTTCAGAAACATTTTAAAATATTAACAAACAATCCCTGATATTTTTCAAAATTTAATTGAAAATTTTCTGATATTGATTTTTAAGATTATAAGAATTCATAATTCATTTGCATTATTAGACTGTATTTGCCGTAATAGGTGTGTTTATTTCTTATTGCCATTCTACGTTGTTTATCTGAGAATAGTTTTCAAAATAAGCCCCTTTCCGAAAATTCAAATTGAGCACACATTTTAATTCTATTTTTTCGAAACCAAGTGAGCAGAATATAGTTTTGCAGAATTTTAGTGAAGGATTTCTAACTAAATGTAATGAGGTTACCAAAGTTTAATTTAATTTTTTTTTCCGAGTCCTAAATTAATTTATAATTTAGTTAATAATAATTAAATATTATTTGACAAATTCGTTTCGAAATCTAAATTTTCATAGATCTCTTCTCAAATTTAAGTAGCATTTCACGGTATTATACAAAATATTTTGTTCATAGTTGACTATTTGCATTCTTGCTAAAAACACTCTTTAATTCATCATTTGTTGCATCGAACTGAACGTGTTCAATTTCTAAAAGAAAAATGTAAAACATAATGTATAAAATATTTATTTAATTTTGAAAATCTTTAACTGCTTTATACAAATATTTTCCATCATATTTTTATAATTTTTCCAAAATTTATCCATCAGTCCCAACTTTCAGTCCCAACTAACTTCTGCAATTCTGTTTAAGGCGAAATGAAATGTAAATTAAAATTCTATAAAAGACTAAAAAATGAGATACTTTTTTATTTTAAATTATTTTAATACTTCCGCATTTATGTAACATATTCTCAAGCATCCGGGATTTTAAAAATAAATTTTAAATATTTACAACAAAAAAAAGTATTTAACAAAATTATAAAAAACACTAAATTCTTTGTATTATATTCAGAATGGAACCAAATTTTAGCATTTTTTCAAAACTTTTAAAAAAAATGTTCCATAATATTTTCATTCGTCCGTATGTACATAAAACTTTTACACCATTTGAAATAAAGAAAAGAAATCTAAGCTACTAGTAGATTTTTCTTTTGTTGAAAAACTTTTTCTGTATTCCCTCTAGTAGGAGCTTCCCAAAATCTTAAAGAGCCATATATTTTATTTTTTTTTTAATGGCAACAGTTTTCATTAATTATAATGAGTTTTTTTTTAAAATTGAAGACCGTATCCTTTGATTTTTTAAAATTTATCTTTTATAAAAAATTTCTAAAAAAATTTATGGAAATTGTTATAAAAATTTTTTTTCAATTCACTTTTTACCTTAAAGTTATTATCGAGTATTGTATAATTTTAGAAATGCTAAAAGCTCTTGGTGTTTTTCACCACTTGTTTAATAATTAAAAAGACCAAACCATAACAATTGTTTTTGAATTTTTGGATCTTTAAAGTCAAATTTAACTAAAATAGTTTTGAAAAAAAAAATTTAAATTGCTTACCAGTATACGTTTTTGTACCCGCATGCCTATAGATTAAAAGGTATAATAAATTTGCCATTAGGACGAGTAGTTATAGACTAAAAGGTATGGATCGGATCAGAATAGAAAAGTAAATCGATCTAGCTATGTATGTCCGCCCGTTTGTCTATCTGTCTCAGATATACGATAAGTCAATCAATAAATAAACTAGGATTCGTTTTCATGCAATAACCGTTAGTCGCTATTGAAATCCAGCCAGTTTGCTCCTCGGGTTCGAGTAGTTGCTATACAATTTCTTTTTTATGTGAGTATTACTCCATATTTCTAATAGTTGGATGTTTGAAATTTTATCAATAGTAGTTAACTTTAATGGTCAAAGTCTGTGAAGTGGAAGTGGTTCGAAGAGCTGCCTTTCAACTTCTATTTTCTTTAGTACATGACTGAAAATCTAATCTAATGAGTTGTGTATTTAAGATTTTGTAAAAGTAATTCGCATTACATCATCCAATTTCTATATTCTGATCATACGGGCATCCTAAATTTGACACCTTACTACTTCTCCTCTTTAAAGATAAAATAAAGAAATTTTCAAGTTTTTAATGAGGTTATTCACTTTATTTAATTTTTTTCCAAATTTTTTGTTGTTTTAACAATTATCTTTTATTTTTAGAAGAAAATGTAAATTTTATTCATGATGTGGTTAAAAATTTATTAATACATTTTATAGAAACTATTTATTAAATGGAGTGGAAATTAAAATTGTGGAATTTTGTTTCATATTAGATTTTTGAAAATTACGATTATTTCCTTTGTATTAAAACATTTTAACATTTTTATGTTATTTAGAAATTTCATTATCTTTTGTTATTTTTGCGAAGCATTGCAAAATACGGCACCAGTACTACGCATAAGTGTTAAAAAAGTTTGAGTTACTAATTTAAGAGTAAAAATGAAAACTTTTCCATTGAATCTTAAACTGGGTTCTGTCAAAATCCTAAACCTTAAAATTTTCAAATAAACTTTTTTGACAGCAGATATATGAAAATGTAGCTGTCATAATCATTTAAAGTAGGTTGTCAAAATTAAATCTTAAAATCATTTCCTCCTTAGGATTGAGTTAGAAATTCAATTATTTCATTAAATTAATGAAATTTTAATTAAAATTATGATTTGAATATAATTTTTTTAAAATTGAAAGATGACAGAGATGCAAGACATCCGATATAATGCTGTATTATGAGGTATAATGAGGTTTCCAAATTTCCTTCTAAAAATAACTTGAGTTTTTATACTGGGAAAAGAAATAATTCGATATTAGATATTGTTAAATGCTTTGTAAAATAAGTGTATTTAAATAACCCAAATGCGACATTCTGTCAGATATCTTGAATCTCTGTTATCTTTCAATTATAATGAATGAAATTATATACAAATCATAATTTTAATTAAAAATTTTCATTAATTTTGGTAATAGTTTTCTAACTCAATTAAAATTTACATTCATTTTCTGGAAAAAAAATGAACAGCTTTAATGTCAATGTCCTGATAAAATACAAAACAAAGGGAAATTTGTATGATGATTGAATTAAATTATGTGGTTACGCATTAGTTTTTTTGAAAAATTTTATAAAAAATTAAAAGTTAGACGTAATTGTTAACCCACAAACTGAAATTTTGCACATAAAAACTTTTTTATTTACTTGACACAATTTTTCAATAACATGTTTGGCAGCACTATTAATGATCGTCATAGCAAAATCTCGTTTTATGAAATCTCGTTTTTTAAAAATCGAAATAAATCAATTTGTTTTTTACAAAATAATACTGAAGGATTCTATCTAGAATTTGATTCAAAATCCGAATTGATCTACTTCCAAAATATTTATATACAGGGTGTTTCTTTATTAAGTTCACTGCAAAAAAAAAAACAAAAAAAATGTGGTTTTTTAAAAGTCTAAAAGATAGAAAACGATAGAAGATTAAAAAAGGACATCTAAAGCTTTCGAATACATTTTACAAAATTTTAAGTAGTCTAGAAACACAGTGAAGAGTAAAATTATAAAAACTAAAAAAAAATATTTAAATTTCATGTAAACCCCTATAAATATATCATTGGAATACAGTGATACACCTAATTAGAAAACACCCTGTATATACATATAGTGAGACTGAGAGTGAGATTGTGAATTAAGGGGAACTTTAAAGTTCAAAGTTAAACTGTTTTCCCAACTCCCATGTATATTTTATAGTGAGATTCTGAATTCAAATTGATTTTGTTGGAGGCTGTAAAATCATGGCTATTTCATGAATATTTTGAAATCGATATTTTGGATGTCGATATTTTGACAATCGACATATATATCCATACTCCAAAAAAATGAATTGTGCTAAAAAAAAAAATAACAGAAATTTTAAGAAAAGATTTTGATAAAATGAGATTTTGAGGGCCGAGAATTCGTACCTAAGCCAATATTTTAATATGTATGAATAAATGAGAACTTAAAGTATATTGTGTAGACAGCATGGAATGGCAGGGCAACTTTATTCATTCAAATTATAGCATCAAAATAATTTAATTAGAAATCAATTAAAGTACAATCAATTTTTTTGTTGGGTCTGATGAAAATTAAAAACATCATTTTATAAAGTTATTATCTAGGTCAGTTTGTAAAAAAGAATATTCCCAGCATGATGTTCTATGTTGTTATATTTAGTAACTACTATTAAAATACTTTTATATTTAATTATAAATATTTTTGTTATTAATTGTTTGTTTTTCTGTTTTTCTTCTTTTTTTTTTTAATTAATTTAGGTGTTTAACTACAAACAACTTGATTGGTTTAATGGGTATGCTGTTTCAATTGATTTTAACACGTTATGTACCAGCAATAAATGATGTTGCATTTGCTAAATGGAATTGTATTGCACGTGTTGTATGGAGATTTTTTGGTTTAAGTTCTGGTTGTATTGCTGTTGTTATGGCAGCTGAAAGATGGATGGCTTTAGCAAGACCATTTACATATCATAAGGTAAAGTTGTAATACATTTTATATGTTTATAGTACAAGTTGTAATACATGAAATATGTTTATAGTACAAGTTTCAATTAAAGAAATTTTTTTTATAAAGATTAAAATGTAAATGTGGAGATGGAAAATTTATTTAAAAATTCTCATGAATTAATTTTAAGTCTTTTGTTTAGTTTAAAAGTAATTATAGAAAATTTAAATTTGTTTGATTGCAATCTATCAAATTATTTATGATTATGATTTTCTTACCACATTTGGTAAACTTTGACATTTTAATTAAATTTTAAAAGAATTACCAGGCCTACGTAAACAAAAGACTTCATAAAATTGACAAGAGGGATGGTATTAATTTATTAAAAAATTTTAAATGGATTCTTTATTGCAATACGAATCAAATCCCTCAAAAAAAACGAAGTTCTTACAATAAGGAAAAATTGCGATAAAATTCCAAAAGATAAAAATTCCCAAATACAAAATCTTAAAAATTAAATTATACGCAATGCCAAAATCTCCATGAAACGAGGCTGTTTTATGAATAGCGATATTCGCATATTACAGAATATTTATATTATATCCAGTTTCAATATTGTGTTACGAGATTTTATTTGAGATTTTGTTTTTGGGAATTTTGCTAGGAATTTTGATTTGGGGATTTCATGACCAACACTCTCTATTTGTTATTTTCGGTTCGAAATTCTTCTTGCATTTAGGTTTTATTTATTTATATCTAAAATACAGTACATATTTTAACAAAACTACTGAAAACATTGGTCGCATGGTGGTTTTGGGAAGGCTTTCAACGTTTAATAAGTTGAAGATTTTACACAAATGTTTTTAGATGATGTATTAAGTTGTATTTAACCAACAATAATCTTTATTTATAACTTTATCTTTTCCTGTTATGGATATTTCATATCTTAAATTATCTCCGTTAATATTGGGATATCCTCGACCTTGTAGCATATACCTCGTCTACTATAATGAAATAGTGTAGGAACATTATCTTGGTTTTGAATATATATAATTTGTCCAAAAATATCAGATGCTCAGAACCTATAAAACCCATGAGAAAAATCTTCTTAATATATCCTCGTTGAATTACTAAAATTATCATATGTATATAAATAATTTTTTTTATATTTGCATATTTCTAGGATCATAAAATAATAATAAACTTTATTTAAATTTTTTTGAATTTTTAGCACATTACATACAATGTTGTAAAGAAAACAATTCAAATGTTAATATCAATGGCAACTATTATTACATTTTTACCATTATTTGGATTTGGTGTTTATTATGATGAAACAGATAATAAATGTTTACGTTATCGTGATGCAACAACATTTTGGGATATGGCTTATGCTTATATTTTTATGATTTTTGGTAAGATAATGTTTATGAATTGTCTTTTTTTTACAGATACACTTAATATTATTACATTGACATAGTTATATATATATATATATATATATTATATGAAAATATATTTTAAGATAAATAATATGAATCTTGTAGTAATATCTTTATTAGACTATAAAATGCCTGAAAATCGTTAAAATGAAAATCATTATGTATCAAAATTCTCAAATATTTATTTATGATGTATTCCAGACATTTTATGCTATCAAAATAGTTAAAGCTGATTTTGATTTTTTAGGTTATGTTGTATAAATTTATGTGGTTGTAACTTACAGAATTAGAAATACGCGCTATGAAATAAGTTCGAAACTCAAAAAGGATTGAAATTAATTGAGACAAATTAAATAAGTTCAAATATAAAACAAAAAATTTCAAGGATAGTGTATTTTGGTTTTAGATTGTAAACGAATGCTGAAATCCGTTTTTTTGGGAATTTCACTGCAGCACAGAATTAAAAAATTGTTTTATGTTAGGGCTATTAGGATCACGGCAACGAAGAACTGCACTGTTGAACAAATTCATAAAGAAGGTACTATTAAAATAGCAAAGTAAAAGAAAATTTATTGTACAGCGTTAGACTTGGGCCATAAAACGGTTAATTTTTTTTTTAAATATTTTAAGAATTTCGAACAATTTTTCGAAGCCTCAAACTAATTTAATATTTTCTTCGAATTTTTTTTTAGCTCCTTAGAAAAAGTTTTCTTTTAAATTTTATGAAAACTTTTTATTAAAAATTAATTTACCTGTCTGTCCCGTGGAATTTTTTTTTTAATTTTTAATTCAATTTTATTTTTAATTCATATATTATTTAAATTTGCCTACACAGACTCAAGTGCGGTCTTTGCTATAGAAATTCAGTCAATTTGTAAACGGATTCGAGTAGCTGCCATACAACTTCTTTTTTTACATGAGCATAACTCTATATTTATGGGTATCTGGAATTTTGTCATAAAAAATTCAGAAGAAATTCAAATGAATGAAAGAGGCAAATCACATAATGTACGTATTTTGAAAATATTTTACAATTTTTCTGAAATAAGTCAAAAAAATTTTCTTGAGAAATTTAATTTTAAATGTAGTTTTCATTTTTCATTTCTACTGGATATTTATTGGACTTTTTATACTGGATTTTTAAGTACTGGAATGTGGGTAAACTTCCTATATTATATTATTTTTAGTATTGATACCGTTTTACAATTTAGGTGTTTAATTACAAACCATTTGATTTTCCTCGAATTTAAAATTAATCAATTCCAATAACTTTAATTTGTGACCTTGAATTGAAATCCTGTATTTAAAATTTTTTTCATTTAATTGTTCTTTTATAACTTTGTTCAAATTTTTTGAAATAATCAAAATCAAAATATTTTGTAATGAAATTTCCAAAAAGTTATTTTATTTTTCTTCTATAATATTATTTAATGTCAGAAAAATATATATTTTTGTGCAGTAAATAGCACTTTTAGTATTTCTTTGTTTTATTTGTTTGTTTTGGGTCATATGTCACACCAATTTTCTTAAGTTCGTTCTGATTCAATGTATGAACTGTACAATGAAACAAAAAGAATTCTTTTAAGAATACCTAGACTTTTTTTTTGCTTCATTCCATCACTACTTTAATATTAAATTTACCTAGGAAAAATACTTTATAATAAAATTGAAGAGGGAAAGGGAACAAGAGTGAGAAAGAAAAATTTTTATTTTGTTTAGGATTTTTTTGTTTCATTCTAAAAATAGCATAGAAAAGTATTTGTTTCGTGATAAAATTGTCTCAAAGTTTCGACGAATCTATTTTAGATATTTTAATGGATATTAAGGGTGCGTTACAATAGGGTTGGGATCAAGAGATTTCGAATATTTTTTTGTTGAGACTTTGATCTTTGAGATTTTGATAGTTTGAGGTTTCCATTTTCGAGATTTGATACCGAGCCAAGAATGTGTTATAATAACAATGTAACAAAAATGGCGCTTACCTTGATTCCTCTGGGCGGATTTAGAGGTAGGTTTAGAGGTTTTAATTAAGAGGTAGAACCAGATCAATGTGGAGATAAACGGTGCTAGTTGAATTAAGTAGACACGAAATAGTAGAAAAAGTTTTGAATAGAAATGGATGGAAACTTCAAGTTACAGCCCTTTGCTCCCAAGTGTAGTAATAGGCAAAAAAAAAGGTGCATTTATATCAGAGCCTCAATACCCCTTTTTTTGAAAAAAATACTTTTCGAGATATTTTTTTTTTCAATTACTAAAAAGTGAAAACACTGAATAAGTGAAAATGCTGTTCTGTTCCTGATTGAGACGTATTTTATATTTTTATTGACAAAATTATATAAACATATATATGCCCCCTTGTCGAGGCTAATAATCTTCGCCAGTCTGGTCATGCCTGTTTTCTCGTAGACCGATGTCGTTCTAGAATTTCGAGCATATCCAAAGAAGCGACGAAGATCTCGAAAGCCCAGTTTTAATAACGACTTTTCAATAAAAGGATAATTACTTACTTAAAATTTTTTTGAAACATAATTAATTAATTTAATTTGCACTGAATTTTTGGGTAAAATCTTTAAAAGTTTATGACAGATACTAATTTTAACAAAGTTTCAATATTCGCTAGTTACATGGATAGGCTGGTCATTTAGAAGATGTGTTGAAGCTACAGGAATCGGAAGTCTAATTCATCTCATATTTCAGTGACAAAAACATGCAAGCATACCCTTGAATTAATGCCGGCCTTTCATGCAAACGGCCTGGGTTCAAATCTAAGTAAAAGTGAAAAAACGTTTCTGGTTTTCGACTTGACCCAGCTGTTATTAGGTTTAAAGTAACGTTCATCTTTAATAATCTATTGTATTAATAAAATTAAGATAGCTTTATTAGTTATAAATACTTGTGCGAAGAACGAACAAATATACGCACACTCTCAAATCACCTCAAGGGTAATGCTAATAATGAATATATTATACATACATATCAATATTTAACTTGATTCCTTTTTGGTGATCGCAAACACCATCTCAGAGTTAAAATACCCTTATTTAATGACAAGTTCGTTTTTAATTTGACAGCAAATATTTGGACGGAACTGATTTTGCTGGTAGTCCTCGAATGTGTTAATAGTTTTAAAAATACTTCAACGAGAAAGTGAACAGTACAACAATCCCACATTATTAATTTACAAATTTTGACACAATAACAAAAATATGAAAACTTTTTTTATTAAGTTAAATTCAAGATTTTAGAAAATTTTATGTACTCAAAAAAAAAAAAAAATTTGTTGGTTTTGGTCTTTGTATACTCGTATGTTTGATTCAAAATATATGTATAATATTTGGTTAAATTGTTTTTTATATACTTGATTTTGAGGGATTTTTACAATATTTTATTTCTTTGCTGTTTTTTAAGTGCCAACAATAGAAAATGAATTTTTTTTAAAAAAAAAAGTATCTTCGGTTTCATTTCGAATGAGAAAAAAAGACAGAAGAGAAAATTAGGGAAAAGAAAGTACATAAATTGGATGGAATGAACAAAAACCAAGATTCTTGATTCTTGATAGAAAAATAAAAAATGGAAACCTTTGGAAAAAAAAATGGAAAAAATGAAAAAAAAAAAAAAAGCAAAAGGTTTGAAAAATTTTTAAGTACTCTTAAAAAAAAAAAATGACTCTTTAAACTTTATACTGAATAAATTTAAGAGTTCTAAGAAGTTGCTCAAGTTTTATAGACTGAAAAAAAAAGTTTATGTTTTATTTAAGTTTTGTTTATTTTAACTTGAATTGTTTTTTTTTATTAAATTTATTCAAATGACAATTTCTTTCAACTGTACTTTATATTTTGAAATTACGGTTTGACATATGTAATGCAATAACTTGATTATATGAAATTTATTTTACATTTTTAAATGACACCTTCTCAAATAATTAATTTTGTGTATTTAAGTCTGTCTCAGTTGTTTAATTAGAGGTATAACCTTTTTAAATTGAACGAACTGTGAAAGGATTAACATTTCAGTTGAAATTTTTTTAAACTTTTTTATTTTTTTAGGAATTATTATGTTAAAGTTGATTATTACTGCATTGACATTGTGGCGACACGTTACGGTGACGTGACAACTTTAACGTAACTTGTACATAATTATATTGAAAGTATTTCTTTTGAATATATTCACAACGGGCTTCAAGGACATCAATTAGTGTATAGTGATGATTTGGAAAACTTCAAGAATGAATTTAATTTATTCCTTTTGGGTTTCCACTTCAACACTTGACGAACGGGTTTATTTATTTATTTATAAACAGTCCCTTACCCCATACAATAAGGGATTGAAGCATGCCTTTGCTTTTCAGGCGTGGTAGATTATACTAGCTTTTAATTTTATGAGTAATATTATTAATTTTGTTTATAACATATATTTTATATTTTACTATATATATTTGGTCACCATGGCGATTTGTAAAGAAAAATGATTTTTTAACAATTTTTTTTTAATTAAAAATTTTACTACCCATACGGGAATCGAATCCGCATCCACTCAACAAATGAGCCTAACCCACCGAAGGTTGAATATTAAGCACATAATTTTGGCAAAGAGAGGCGTTTAAAATTTAAAACTAGCACGGGGTTTTATTTGAATTAGGTTTTGAAGGCCTTTTCTTTCTCCTAAGGAAAACAATTAGTGTAATGCCCTTGAATTTTTTCCACTCTCATAAAAAGTCTAATAGGGCACTTAGGCTAAGTTCCAAATTTGTTAATCATTATTTTTACTAAGCCGTTGGTTAGTCGGCTGTACCTGTTGTATAAGATTACATCACGTTTATTACATCACGTTTTACATCACGTTTAATTTGAGTATAATTTAAAATAAATTTACACATCATAATTGTGTGTCGTATCAGTGTCGTCACGTGGCGCTGGTTTACAAATCTAATTTTATGTCTGAGTTTGATCTCACCCTTTGACTATTAGGAGTTTTCTTTATAAATACATTGTTTATTGGTATTTAAATACTTATTATTTTATAAAGAGTTTCTTGTATCTAATTTTTAAAAGATAAAGTTTATGTGAAAAATGTTTGTCTTTTGTGTTGTAATTGTGTTACAGCAACAGCAGTTACTTTTTTTTTAACAAATACTTTTTCTTTGTAATTGCTATTCAGACAACCACATAATCAAAAGAAAAAGGACACAAAAGTAGAAAACCATATAGGAGTGAATAAATACAAAAATAAGTTTTGGAATTGTTACTTTAGAAAATAATGAGGTTAGTTTTGCATTGTAACCAAGATAATTTGAGCCTAAGTAATTGTTTTGAATATAATCTCTGACCTAGAAGGTAATAATTACTTATATTGTATTCTAAATGTTTTTATTTTATTTTTTTTTCTTATTTTTGGAGGTCAATTTGGTACAATAACCATTTTATCCCAAAAATTTTTTATATTTTGTATACTTCTTATTTAGATGACTCAAACTATTTTTTGAGAGTATTTAAAAAGAACTTAGTTTGGGTTACTTTTTTATTAAAATAAAAAAAAGTTTCGGGTTGAGTTCAATTTGTTAGATATTTATCAAACTTTCGTTATTTGGGTATTTGGAAATGTTTAAAGGGGATTTACTTTTGATGATTTGATTCTTAAAAGTTGACATTTTATTTATTTAATCATTTATTATGAAGGAATAAACTAGGTCAGTAATTGTTCTTTGATAACAAAGTTTAGAAATGAACAGACAGATAAATCGGGTACATGCAATAAGGCCAAATGAAATAAAGCCAATTGACATTTACAAAATATTTATAAATGTGTGTATATGTGAGATTTTGAATCAAGAGAGATTTTAAACTTAGATTTAAAATCAGGATTGGCGCTTTTCCCAGAATTTTTAAATATTTGTGTATGTGAGGTTCTGAATTAAGAGAGTTTTTAGAGTTGGGCTCAAAATCAGGGTATCCCCTTTTTCAGAATATTTATACATGTATATAGATTTGGATTTAAAAATTAGCATAGATTTTTCAGAATATTTACATATGTGTATATGTGGAATTCTAAATTAAAAGAGATTTTAGAGTTGGATTCAAAATAAGGGTATTCCCTTTTTCAAAATATTTATGCACTATAAAATCCTTCTTGATTCAGTATCTGGTATATTCACATAGTTATAATCTAGATTTTTATATTTGGCTTTATTTGATTTGGGCTTATTGCTTTTACCCGATAAATCAAGTTTAAATGAATCAAATTTAAATTTTTCTGAAAAATTTAAGATTAGTGAAAAAATATTTATATTTAGGGAATACTTAAAACAAAGTTCAGAAACCAGGCGTTTTCAATCTGTTAAAACTTGATAATTTTAAAAATTTTGACTTCCATCAAAAAAAAAAATTTTAATATCTTATATTTAGAACTCAATTTAATTAAGTTTTATGTTATGGGGATGGGATGATTGATTTCCTTAGAGAAAATTTTATTTAAAATTATGGCCATCTTCCACATTGAAAAAAATTTAAAAAAAATTGTCTTGCTTAGAATTGAAGAATATATTCGAAGGACAATTTTTCGAGAATATGAGTTCATTTGCTTATAAATATCCTTGAGATAAAAATCACGTTTTTTTCGATGTCCCTATTTTTCTATGAAAAATTAATAATATATTCCAAGTTCTTGACATAGATATAGAATTTCAAGTTAAAAATAGCGAAAATGAACTATAAGATACAAAAAAGATAGAAAAAAGATATTCAAGGACATTTAAATTATGTTATATAGTAAGTTGAATTAATAATTTGATTGATTATTTGAATTTCTGTGATTATATTAAGAAGATTGATTTCTTTTTAGATATAATCGAATAAAAAATTAGCTTTTAAAGTGCTTTATGTTATACATTAGATAGAATTATACAATAAAACCTGTGGCAATAAGGCTTAAAAAGTATATATTCCAAATTTAATAGAGAAATAATGCCTAGTTTACGAAATTCTGCGGTTGTAATTTTTTTATGATTGTAATTGGTTCTAATTCCAAAAATAAAAAAAAAATTCTGGGATAGTTGGATTTAAAATCAGTGTTATTGGATTATGTAGCACCATGCCGAAAATTTATTAACTTCCCTATTCACAGTACATTTTTTAATATATTAAACTTAATAAATATATTCAATAGATATTTAACAGGAAAATATTTATGAACATATGAAATACTAGAACTTTTTATATTTGATACAGCCTTGGAAAAAGCTCCTACTAGATTGTGAACTCTTTTTGGGCTTATTGGACTTTTCTCTCAAAGTTTTTGGGATTTTATACTAACGAGTTGATTCCTTGTATTATTTTGTATGTATCTATTATTTATACAATCTTAATAATTTTATTCCATCATTTCCAATTTTGACAGCTGTCAAAACTAAACTAGTTTGGTAGTATGAACAAAATTTTTAAAAGCCTTTTTCAGTTATTATTAAACACCATAGTGTGTATGAAAAATTAATTTAAATAAATATAATATGTAATTATTTAATTCATTAAACTTAATTCGTTTAATAGTGTGGTGTAGGTTAGAAAAACATAAGTATAAGGTGAATAAACATGCATTGTCCTAAAGCTACCGTGTCGTTTCGTCACATCTTGTCTCTTGATTGAAATTTCTATAATAAAAAAAAAAAAAAAATGAATTTTCTTAGAAGTATCCAATCGGCATTAAAATTATTCATTAAAAAATATATTAATATATTCTCAGAATTTAAACTACACAAAATTTAATATTACTATCTTTTTTTTATAAACGTAAATTTAACCTTGACTTTATTTTCTTATAAACAATTTCAAATATAAACATAATATCTTATTAAAGAATTTGGAATGTCTTAAAGGAAATTATTTTCACCAGACATTGAAGGCTTTTTCCAAGGCTATATAAAATATATAAAATTTAGTTTTGTACATATATATTTACAAAATATGGTGAATATTTCGTTTTCACTTGTTCAAGATTTCCAATAGAATTTATTTATAATTTGATGTAGGTACAATTACTCATCTTTAGATAGAGTTAGGATGGAATAGGAGGTTTGAACGCAGTAAATAAAATTAAACAAAAGAAGGTTGAGGGTTTATTATATGAATTTTTAATTGTATACTGATAAGAAACCCTGTTAATTTATTGTTATTACTTTAAATATTAATTTATTCTCAATTATCCAATACATTTTGTATTATTATTCTCATTAATAGAGAAAACTCATTCTTTTTAAAGTCATCATATTTGCCTCAGGTCGCGTTTATATTTGAGTTGGATAAGGTTTAAGAGCGTTGATAAGAGCATAGTGTAAACAATTATATATTGTTTATCGTTGATTAAAGCAATGCTCCAAAACAAAGACTTCTATTAAAATGATATATAATTTACGCTTTGCTGTTATCACTTTTCGGAGCTTCAATATAAATTCGTCCTATGACACAATTGGTTTGTTGTAACTGAAGTATAAGAAACAAATATTTTTCTTCAAATATCTTGTTAGCGTTGCATCTATTGTCGTTTCATATCAGCATTTATATTATTAGACATAAATTAACAGTTAAATTAAACTAACAGGTAGTTAAAGTCTATCTGTTAAATCAATAAAATTTTCAAGATATTTTATCCTTATTAAGCCATTCATCCATCTATCCATCTATTCAGGCATCTATCCACATTTATCCAACCAAGCTGTATTGAATGACACTTGTCACGAAAAAATTTGAATGAGATGATAGCAACTTTGTAAATCTGATATAAAACGAGGAAGAGTGTAGTAAAGTAGACTGTGTCAACTCTGAGATACCCGTATGACCGTAACATATATATTGTATCATCCGCTTTATTACTTTTGACAAAATTTTAAACATACAGCTTTAGTGTAGTGGAATGTTCATATAAAATAAGAAGTTGTATGGCAGCTACTCGGACCCACTGCAGTAGACCAACCAAATTTTGCAGAAACTTTGGCCATAAAACTAAACTATTTTTGGCAAAATTTCAGACACGCAGCTGATGATGCTACAGAAATCCCAGGCTCTTTTAAAAAATTTTTAGTATTCAAAACATGTAAAATCGTTATTAATATTAAGAATTTCCTTTTATAATAAACCTTAATTACATTTATTAATCTAGTAACTGCTTAATGAATTTTCAAAGAAAGAAGACGGCGGAAGCCTTTGGGTTAAATAAATATTTTGCCCTTGTTCCTCGTTTCTACTTATTTTTTAGTTAAAATATGGTTTAGTTAAAAGTTGTTTTAATAATAAACCTTGGTCTTTGGCAGAGGTCGGTTTATCTCTTTAAAGAGCACTGTTTATCATTTTGAGTATCTTTTGTTTACCTGGTAATATTTAAAAGTGGGTATTTTTTAAATTTAAAAATTTTAATAAAATTTTTTATTTACGTTTCTTCTCAAAAGTCATTTGTTTTTCAATATTATGAATTGTTCAGATAAAATTGACAAGGTCACTTTAGTTTCTTTAGTTTTTGTTTACAGAAAAAAAAATCAAATATTTTTGCAGAAAAATTAAAGAATGTCAACTGCTTTTTATAATTTCAAAGTCAATTTAGTTTTGAGTTTTTCAAAAAACTTTTTTTTTTAAAAAGTACTATCCATAGAAGAATATCTGATTATGAAGAACATCTTCTATCCATATCTATCCATACTCTGATCTGTGACCATGAGGGAAACTTAAAAAAGTCTTTGATAAAGTTCTTTTCAAAACTAAATAAATAAAATAAGAATTTTTTTGACATTGCCATAATTTAAATATGAGATATTTTATATGGAAGAAATAATTATGTTAGTTGACTTTAAATAATTGTTTCTCTACACGATTCTAACTTCGGGTACAAGCATATTGCATCTGCTTTTCTCCTTAATTGATTTCGGCTCATGATCTAATTTTTTTTTTAAATTATTTGATTTAGCTAACTCAGGTTTTATTAAACGACATCAGGCGTTGTTGGGTTAACA
Organism: Dolichopus griseipennis; assembly: GCA_963082915.1. Classification (NCBI taxonomy): domain Eukaryota; kingdom Metazoa; phylum Arthropoda; class Insecta; order Diptera; family Dolichopodidae; genus Dolichopus; species Dolichopus griseipennis. The sequence goes on from OY720443.1 coordinate 17,735,976, forward strand.
ACATTTTCGACTTCCTTGGCTATTTGGCTGTTAAAGGCTATATAAATGTTTTCTCTGAATAGATCCAATCCATTACTTCTTCTGTTAAGTGCTATAGGTTAGAATATTTTGAATTGTATTCTTTAGCTCTTAGTCCCCAATACTTGCAATCTTGCATTTTAGTACATTTAAAAACAAAATTGCAAACATGTTCCTATATAGTTTCACTAACGCTGCCCTTGTATTGACAAAATGTCTACACTATTTAAAATAAAACGAGGAAGAGTGTAGTAGACGGTGTCAGCTCTCAAAAGAAGAAGTTGTATGGTAGCTACTGGATGATGTGGTGCAAACTCGCTGGATTTCAATAGCGATGATGGCTATTGCATAAAAACGAATTTGTGAAAATTTCAGACAATTTACAATCCCAGCTCCTTTATTTTATAAGTTATCTTACGGACGGAGTTATGAACCGACATACATATGTAAATCTATTTATTTTTCGATTCTTATTGGATCCCAACATTTGAGTCTATATCTATACCTCTCTCCTTTCTGCGCTACAAACGTAATGGCAAATTTAGAATTACTTTTCACCTAAGCCATACGGGTATAAAATATAAATATTTCTATGTCTCCAACTGTTACGGGACTACAGGCCCTCAAAGTCTGGGGAACCCTTTTATTACAATTTGGAAATGGTAAAAACCACTGCTTTTATAAGCTTTATAAATATATGTAAAATAAATATAGAACATTGCCATACGGTACTTCAGTTTACCGTTATACGAAGCTTAATGTATGCTAAATTTTCAACCACTCACATATTTTAAACGGCTCAAAATTGAAACTTGATAAACGATTTTCCTTAAATAATTTTCGTCTAAAAAACTGTGATCTTTTTTAATCTACCTAAATTTTATCATATAAAATAATACATATTAATTACCATTTAAAGTTAAATTCCAAAACAAAATATTGATCGGTTTTCAAATGCATTTGCAACTATTTTTACTTCAGTTCTCTATACTTAAAGAAAATATCAGATTATTAATCTAATTTAAAAACTTTCATAGTAAAATAATTTTAATTTAAAATTTATTTTAAGAATTTATTAAAATATTAATATTTCTTATATAAAAATGTTTAATTAAGAAATTCTTTTTATGTAACAGTAACCAAAAAGTTATGCTTAATCACCAAGTTACCGTTATTAATGTGGGATTTTTAAAGGATTAAATAAAAAAAATGTGGTTTTGATATACTCTTGATGTATACTCATTATATCCTTTTGATGAAATGTTGAAACTTACTTATAGAAAATAAATTTCACAGTTGTTAAATAACTTTCTATGACAGAACATTGAACTGTAATACATTATGTCATTGCCATCATCTTACTTTATAAATTTGACTGTAATAAGACATAATCTGAAAAAATTTTCCAATTACCGCTAAAACTTTTTCTAGATTTTTCAAAAAAAAAAGAAAAAAACACAAATTAAGAAAAATAGTTATGAAAAGTGTTGATTTCTTTCATTTGAATATTAATCGAAAAATATTTTGTTTTTCTTTTTTCTTTAATAACGATTATTAAATTTATAATAATGTGAAAAATTGTTCATTAAGAGTTGTTTGCAACTTGTAATCTAATTTTAGAATAATCTTTATATTTAAAAACTTCAGATAAGATTAAAAATGTAAGATAATATAAATTTGAGGAAAGTTTAATCAAATTTAGAGAATTAAAAAAATTCCATATGTTTTGTTTCGAAATATATTCAATAGATGTCCCTTGCATCAAAGCGTCAAATATTTAAGTTTCAGAGCGTCAAATATGTTGTTTCTATTTTAAAATAGTTTATTATACCCGTATGACTATATAGTCAAAGGGTATAATAAATTTGCCATTACGTTTGTGACGCAGAGAAGGAGAGGGGGTAGATATAGACTCAAGTGTATGGATCGGATCAGAATCGAAAAATAAATCGATTTAGCTATGTATGTCCGTCCGTCCGTCCGTCCGTCTGTCAGTCCGTCCGTCCGCACGATAACTCAAAAACTAAAGGAGCTAGAATCTTGAAATTTTCGCAAATTCATTTTTTTGCAATAGCCGTCATCGCTATTTAAATCCAGCCATTTTGGACTATGGGTTCGGGTAGCTGCCATACAACTTCTGTTTTTATATGAGTATTTCTCTGCACCTATTACAGCTGCATGTCTGAAATTTTGCCAAAAGTAGTTTAGTTTTATGGCCAAAGTTTCTGCAAAATTTGGTTTGTGTACTGCAGTGGGTTCGAGTAGCTGCCATACAATTTCCTATTTTATATGAGTATTACTCTATACCTATTGAAGCTGGGTGTCTGAAATTTTGCTAAAAATAGTTTAGTGTAATGGCCAAAGTTACTGCAAAATTTTGTTGTTCTACTGCAAAGGGTTCGAGTAGCTGCCATACAACTCCTTCTTTTATATGAGCATCACTCTACACCTAATACAGCTGAATGTTTGAAATTTTGCCAAAAGTAATTAAGCGGATGATATAATGTATATGTTACGGTCATACGGGTATCCCAGAGTTGACACAGTCTACTCTACCACACTCTTCCTCGTTTTTTTACAGAAATGATTGATAAGATTACCCAAGACTAGGTCGGGAGATTTTTTTTCATCATTTACGACGAACGATGTAGAATATATTACGCTAAGTCAATAGCATTTTACAAAGCCGTTATTAAGAACTTCTACTGTAAAAAAAGCTAGTTCCAATGGCACGTTTAAAGTCAGTATTTTTGTTAGTTATAAATTTTAGCAAAAGCTCTAATTAAGTGTCATTTTTTTATAGTTTTTGACAGTTTTTGACTGTTTTAGACAGTTTTAGACAGTTTTTGACAATTTCAAAAGAAAATGACATTTTTAGCACATTTTCAAAAAATTTTGTAAAAATGTGCCTATATAGCTTCACTCTGTCCGTCCGTCCGTCCGTCCGTCCGTCCCTTTTTACCTACGATTGACTAAAAAATATCAGAAATGGGTAGGTTTTGCAATAAAAATAATTTAATGTTAAAACTTTTTTTTGTAGCCCCCCCCGTTACGGAGCTACAGCCCCACGAAGTCGAAAAAAGCCCCATATTTAAACAGTTATAATTAGAGTTCTATAAGGTATATTTCCAATCTGAAAACGGTAGCAGACAGCTGTTCTTATAAGCTTTACAAATTTTTAAAAACCAATTGTATAGGGTTACCATACGGTACTAAAATTTACCGTTATTCAAAACTAAGTTTTACAAAATTTTTGGTCCCTCATAACTTCGGAACGGCTAAATCTAGAAACTTGAAATTTTGGGAGAAGTTAGATCCTTAGAAATAAGTAAGAGTCAGTTAACAAATTTTTTTTGTCACGCCCCCTCTTTAGGAGCTGTAAGGGGTCGAAAATTGAAATTTTGCTAAAAATTTAGCTTTTAAACACCTATAACTTGAATACCAGTCAAAATTTTTTTTTATTTGTATACAAAATTGAAAGCTCCAAAACGAAGGTTTCAATAAGTGTCAAAGGTTTTTCTTAATTTTGACTTTGTCCGTCCGTCCGTATGTTTACAAAAACTTTTACACCGTTTGAAATAGAGTAAAGAAATTTTAACCACGGGTAGATATTACAAAAAAAATAATTTCGTAGAAGAATTTTTTTCTGTAGCCCTACCCGTTACGGAGCTACAGCCCTTCAAAGTTGGAAAAAGCCCTATTTTTAAATTATTATAACATGAGTTTTGTTAAGTGTATTTTCAATCTGAAAACGGCAAAAGATAGCTGGTTTTATAAGCTTTACAAAAATATAAGGCTAAAATGTATAGGGTTACCATACGGTACTAAAATTTACCATTAAGCTAAACTCAACTTTTGCAAAATTTTTGGCTCCATATATCTTCTAAACGGTTCAACCTAGGGTCTTGAAATTTTGGGAGAAGTTAGGTCCTCCAAAACTAGTAGGAGTCGGTTAACAAAATTTTTTTGTCACGCCCCCTGTTTAGGAGCTATAAGGGCTCGAAAATTGAAATTTTGCTATTTTCAACCACCTGTAACTTTAACACCTGTTCAAATTTTTTTTTACAAATATGCAAAATTTATAGCTGCAGCATCATATTTCAACATACGTTAAAAGTTTTTCTTAAATTTGAAAGGGTCTCTTTAAATTGAAGAAATTGTTCTTTGTCTTACAATATTCTAGGTAAAATTCCAAATTTTGTTGGAGTTCAAAATTGATTTCCTAGAACCGAAAAAAGATGGAAGGGTGAGGACAGGAGGGGGTGGGCAGATCCATCATAAGTTTGCTAAGCAAAAATTTGGGAACCTTCCCAATTGAAGGGCTACTAGGTCTTCAAAATTAAAACTTTTATGTTCTTATAAAACAAATAACTTATTCGCCATTGTAAGTTTTTCCAAAATTAAACGTTAACATTGAAGCTCCAACATTATATTTTGCACTTATTAACAGGTTTTCTTGAGTGCATTGGGATTATATTCTAAGTAATTCACTATTGGTCATATAATTAATTATTAATGAAATAACAAAATTATAATATTATCATAATATATATTTTTATAAAAATACATGATAAAATACTCAGTAAGAAACCGTATATAATTTAAAAAATGTGCTTTTTAAAAACCCTTGGTTTTTTCCCCTCACTTGTTTAAAAATACTTTTTAATTTATGGGTATGACATCTACATTTTCGCTTTAGAACTAAAAAATGTCATTGATATAAAATTTTATAGTCAAGATGAAAAGACATAGTTTACCCATAATTTTTTCGTAGTTAATCTCTCAGACTACAAATGTCGAAATTAAGAATTTATCAGCGGTATGGATCTTATATTTTCAAAAAGCTACAGTAAAGGTTATCATTTAACAAATTTGTTTTTTAATGAAAGCAAACTTGCAAAACACAACTCTTAAAATTTATTTTTAGTAAAGAATTAAATGCATTAATTATAACTAATTTCGATTTGCACAAGCATTACGTATTTTAATTTTGAAGTGATTATTAATAGATTGTTATTATTATGCTTTTGATACTACGCTTCGGTTTATGCATTACCCTAGCTGTCATAGATAATTTTCAAATTAAAAAATATTGACGAGGATAAAGTATTGTGTAGTACTCGTAAGACAACTGTATGAGCAGTTGACCTTTTACGTCATACGTAATAAAAACTGGATAGATTTCAAATGATAATAAAATTTCTTTGTATATTATTTTCTATAAATTTTAATGACGTAAGAAGCAAGGAAAATTAATTTTTTTTTTTAATATAAAATTATATATATATATATATATTTTTTTTTAATTTAAAAAAAACTGTATAATATTTCCAACATTTAATTCTTTTTCATTCATCCATTTATTTATTTATACAATTTTTTTTTTTTATTTTCTAATTGACAGGTACTTTATTATGCACTATTATTGTTGTTTGTAATCTATTCGTTGTACGTGTTTTATGTTATATTGGATATCACAAATCAAAAAAATCTTCAATACATTATAGTATGGTTAGTAGAGAACGTAATTTTAATGCTAGCAATAGTACAACACTTACAAATACAACAGCAGCTAGTACATCAACAACATTAGCTATGAATTTGCATTCAAATAATGTAAATGATGCACTTATTGGAAATACAGGAACAACAACAACTACAACATTGGATAATAGAAATGTTAGTAGTGTTGGTATTATTGGTAATAATTTTGGTGCATATCATGCACCATCATTAAGTTCATGCCATACACAAAATACAATGTCAAGTAGTTGCAGTAGTTTTGGTTCAAAACGTGAAGCAATTACCAGAGCTAAAAGTAATACCAGTAGTAATGGTCATGGATCATTATATCATCAGAATAGCATATCAAATACAGAGAAAAATTTTGCAAAATTAATGACTTTTCTTAGCATTTCATTTGTTATATGTTGGATGCCACAAATGGTAAGTAAATGCATGTGTAATGTATAATGTATTAGAAAAAAAAATTATAAAATAAAAATTAAGAAACTATAAATAAAATAACCACTTGGATTATTTAAAATTATTTCAACTTAATATAAATGAATAGTAATGGATAATTTTGTAAAGTTTAAAAAAAAAAAAATTCTTACACTTTTTTCTAGTATGAAATTGGAAAAAGGTAGAGTTAACCTGAGGTTAATGAAGATTTATGTTATATTGTAATGGAAAAATTTTTCTTGATTTAATTTGAAATTGAAATGGATTTTCAAAGAGAGTTCGCCACAAAATGTGAGATTTATTTGTGTTGCATGATATAATTAGAAAATATGTAATATGTAATAGATATATATATATATATATCAATGGAATGTATACATTCTTTACAATTAACATATTTAATTGGTTTTGAAAACTTTTGCATAAACTTATAAATATCAGTTTAAGATTAATGTACGTGTGTCGAATAATCGAAACACTAAATTTTACACTTTGGTCACAAGTTTGTACAAAACGTTATATAATTATTTCTTAATTTTAATTGTATTCAGTTAAAACTCCGGCAAATCAGATTTAGAAACACTCATGATTTACTTAATATACTAGTTTAAATAGAAGTATTGCAATTATTTATAAATAAACTTTGGAGCAAATGTATCATAGTGTTATGCCATTAAATCCTTCATTTCTTCATAAATGATAAGGTTAATTTCGCAGATAAGCCAAACCGCATCACGGTATCGGAGGCTCCCATACAAAAATAAACAGACTTTTCGGGAAATTACAAGTTTTAGTCGTCGGAATGAATTCTTTGATACATAGACTATTGATGGGTACTCATGAAGAGTACCATTCATAAATTGACTCAAGTATCATGGGGTCAAGAGATTCTAGCAGTTTATAGAATGTCAAGTTCTAATATGTGATCGAAATCTTAACTGATTTTAATGAAATTTGGTATGAACGCTTGTCTTTCCTAAAAGAAAGAACGATTTCGCAGATGGGCTAAATTGCACCACGGAAGGTAGACTCCCATACAAAAACATGAGACTTTTCGGGAAATCAGAGCTTTAGCCATCGGAATGAGTTCAAATTTGGTACATAGACTATTGGTGAATACCCATGAAGAGTACCATCCATAAATTGACTTAAGTATCTCGGGATCTAGAGATTCAAGGAGTTTCGAGATTGTTAAATTGTAATATGTTATCAAAACCTGAACCGATTTTAATGAAATTTGGTATTAACACTTGTCTTTCCTAAAAGAATGAGCGACTTTGCGAATAGGCTAAATTGGATCACAGAACTATAAATTAAACAAACTTTACAAGAAATATTAACCAACTTTATATTACTTAATAGTACAAACCACATTATGCAAGAAGAGAAGCTTATACAATCCATATTGGATTAATTTCAATGTTTTTACACTTAACAACTCTTTATGTCTTTATTTTCAATTAAATTTCGAGTTTTTGAATTGGAACCATAATAATAAAATATCTTCAACTCTATTCAAATGTTTAATGAAGTGTATTTTAACTCTAATATACACTATATAATGTATGTTTATTTTACATCTGTATGGACTGTATGTTAATTGTATTGGATCTAAAAAAAAAATACTTGAAAAACATTTGAAAAATCTTAAATCTAAATTAATATTCAAATATTATTAGTCAATTTCTCATTTTATATATATATATATATATATTTTTTACTTGATTTAATTTATTTGTAATTTGTTTTTCTCTTAAAATACTTGAAAAATAAATTGAATTATATGGTGCAATAACTTGTTCAAGCTCATTCTTCTTGTACTGAATTTTAATTTTAAAAGAAGAATCTGTACAGCTTTACGAGATTTTTATGTTTAAAAAAAAAAACAGGAAAAAATAAATGTAAAGATATAAAAATCAAGAGATTAAATTTCCATTTGTAAATACAACAATGTTTATTATCCTTGGTTATAGGATATGATCCTAATATTTCTTTCCGTAAAAATCCTTTTTTTTTTGCAACCCAACAATCTGTAGTACAGTTTTGTTTCATCTATGAATCCTCTGCATTCAGAATTGGTTATTTAAGGATACTTATGTACAATACATATATAAATTGATCAGATATCCTTACAGATTTTTAATGCACTTTTTTTTTTTTTTATTTCTGTATATGTCATAAGGGTAAAATTCGATTTTAAAATATAGATAAAATTTATATGATATGATTGTATATGAAAGGAAACACACAATTTTGACATCTGTGTTCATTTGTTCATCAGTTAAAAACTATTAAAACATGGGTCATGTAATATGTTTTTGTTATTGTGTTTTTTGTTTGTTGATAAGAAAAAAGGATTAATGACAACTTGGTTTTTGTTTTTTGTTTTAAATCTAGATTGATTTCAAAAATAGTCTGGGTAATGTTTTATATTTCGGTCGATTTGTTAGATTAAAATTTTATTTTTTTGTAAATTTTTTTTTTGTAATTAAAAAAAATTTTTAGAAGTTTTATTTGTTTTATCAATTTGTTTGAATATTGTTTGATATTTTTTAAATCTGAAACTCTTTAATCAAGTTTTTACTGAAAAACCATCGGATAATACTTTGCACAACATTTGAAAACAAAGTATCCGCCATAAATATAGCGGAAACCAGCTCGATGACGTAGGTTTTCTCTATGAACTGTAAAAAGCTAAATGATATGAAAATAACATAAGTAGGTAGTGGATAGTAGTAATATGTAGTACTAGTAAATTCGATGCCGTTCTACACCATTTTTTCGGCGGAAAATGTTGATTCAAGTTTAACTTTTAAGTCGTTAAATGAAATTCGTTGGTTTGTTTGGTAAGAGTTTAAAACAAATAATTAGAAGTTTTTCGAGAAAAAGTAAATGGAAAATTTCATTTCTAAATAAATTTTTTAAATTCTTTGATGAAATTTTATAAAAATATGACTAATGAAATAATTGACTCGAATAATGTCTTCATACATTATTTTGAATTATAAAGGTTACTATCACAAGCCTGTATTTCATTTGCATGCATTTTCATTTGACTGTATGTCATTATGTTGTATTTTCATTTGCCTGTATGTCATTTTGTTGTATTTCATATGCCTGTATTTTGCAGAATTTTTTTCACTCTGATTAATATTAGCTAAGGCCAAAATAATTTTGATAATTCAATGCACTACTCTCCTAAACCAACTATAAAATTATTCATAGATATTTTTTTATATTAATATATATTTTCAATAATAAAGAATTTTGTAATTTAATGAATTTAAATAATTTTGCAAAATACAGGCAAATGACACTACAAGCTAATAAAATATAGGCACATGAAATAAAGTCAAATTAGCAAAAAATACAGGCAATTGACAACACAGGCATATGACACTCTCCCGAATTATAAATATTAAAAAAAGTTGTAGTACCACTTAGTAAATATTTAAATTGACTTTTTTTTTTTTTTTTTTTTTTTTAACTTTTATTTTTGTTTATTTCATTATAAGTATTTACAATTAGCAAAAAGTTTTATAAAACTAATTTTAATTCTTAAATTAATTATAACTAAAACCTTAATGTAGTTTAAATTGCTTAGTTTTTTTTATTCTAATAATTTATACAATCTCTAAGTTATTTTAATTTTTCTGAAATATTGTATTGCATTTTGAGTTTTTTGGAAAATATTAAAAACCAAAAATTAATTATATTTTTTAATTTTTTATAAAAACAAGTAAAACTTAAGCTAGCTTATATCTAATGCTAAAATTAAAACTTAATCTAAAACTATAGCCTAACCTTATCCTAATATATTATGAAATTTTAACATCATTTACTTTTAATTTTATAAACTATTTAACCACCAATAGTTTTTTTGTATTTGTTTATCCCTTTCCGGGATAAACATGTCGTATTTTAATAAATTAGTTTCAATATTATAGGGGTCATATTCTATGCACTTGCATGTAGCCCGTCTATTATAGTGATATAATAGGGGGACATGCTCATGGTTTTGAATATACCCTTTGGAATCTAGGTAAATAAAATGTTCGGGCGCAATGAAACCCGTTTTTAAACTATATTTAATATACTCTTCGTTATGGTAATATATGTTTGATATTAAACCATTTTCTAACGTGCTAAGAGATCTATCAAAATGATTACGTATAATTTTTATTAAAAAGTTATCGAATCTTATTATATTTGCCTTACGGTACAAGCATTTATTGGAATAAAAATGTTTGTAGTCCGTTTCTGGTTTTCTATGTAGATTTACGCAGGCTCTTATGCATTTTCGTTCAAAAACCCTGATTTTTTCCATTTGGCTTGCACTAATATTGAACCAAATTGGTCCAGCATTCGATATAGTAGGTCTTATAAGACCCTGGTAAGCTAAAGTTTTCACTCTGTCATTAAGAGTTTTATTATAAAACAATTTCTGACAGGACATGAACGCTTTAGTACCCTTTTCAATCGCTTTTTTTACATGGTGAGAAAAGTTTAAATTTTGGTGTAGATATACACCTAAATATTTAACTATCTTTTTTTTATTAATTTTAATGTTATTTGGAGCTCTAATTTCAAATTCTTTCCAATGTTTCTTAATATTATTGTTTACTTTATCTACTGTGTTACGGAATAATATTGCTTCGCATTTTTCTATGTTCATTTTTAGTACCCAGACCTTACAATAGTCTACTATAAGGTTGAATAATTTTTGAACACTTGTTTGTACATCCTTTATCTTATATGCTGCCGAGTAGACAATAAGATCATCGGCAAAAGCAATTGCGTAATTGTCCCCTTTTATGTTGTTAAGCATATTTAGGAGATCTGATGTGTACAGAGAAAATAAAATAGGTGAGTTTACTGTACCTTGTTGTAAACCACTTTCGATTTTAAATAAATTCTCGGCATTTAATTTGTTTTCTATTACGAAACTATTTTCATCAACCATATCTAGTATTAATCTAACTAAATTGTTTGGAAAATTTCGTTTAATTAATTTATATATTAAACCTTCTATCCATACGCTGTTAAATGCTTTTTCGAGGTCGATTAGGCAAGCGCCAACACATTCTTTTTTATTAATGTACCAGCAAATATCTGATATAAGTTTATTGATAGCATGATTTGTAGAGTGTTTATACCTGAAACCAAATTGGTTTTCAGGTAGTATATTTTCATTGTTAACAAAATTAATTATTTTGTCATTAATAATGGTCTCATAAACTTTGCTAATGTTAGGTAACAAGCTTATGGGTCTGTAATTGCCGGGATTTGTAGGATCTTTTCCCGGTTTTTTTAGCATAATTACTTTAGCTATTTTCCAGCTTTTCGGAAAATAGCAGTAGTTTAATGCATTATTGAAAAGGATAACTATTTTTTGTATAATTTTAGTACTTAAGTTTTTTAGTACAATGTTAGGAATGCCGTCAATCCCTGCAGATGTCTTGTTATTCAAATTCTTAAGTCTTGTAGAGAGATCATCGTAATTCGTAAAGAAATTGTTTCTATTTAAAATGTTAAAGGATGTATTTATTGTGTCAAATGTGATTAATGTAATGTTATTTTGTTTTTTTAGTTTGCTACTTTGTTTAAAAGCCTGTACAGTATTCTGAATATTTTGGTGGAATCGGTTGTTGTTAGGTACTGTTATTTTGTGACTGTTTTCTAAGTATGATCCTAATATTTTAGTTATTTGTATTTTTTCCCTTAATATATATTGATTTGAGTTTGTTCTGTCTAAACTAGTGACGTCGATGTCGTTGTTAGTCAGTAGATTTAAGTCTTGTTGGTCTATGTGTAATTGTTTTATGTCTTGTATATGTTTTTTCCTAAATATTTTGTTTATTTCGGGAAACATATTACGGCTGTCTTTGGATGATATATTTTTAATTCTGTTTGTCCAGTAGTTGTTAATTTCAATTTTAAGTTGTTGTTTTATTAATGTATTAATATTATTTAAGAGACTTTTGAGTGTGATTATTGCTTGTGAATTGAAGTCTAAGCATCTTTTGTAAATTAAATGTATGTCTTTAAGTAATTTGTTTTTGTGTCTGAGTAAATTTTTTAATCTAGTTGAGTAAAATTTATTTAAATAGTTTTGTTTGGTACATTTTGGTATAATTTCAACCATTGTGTCTTTAATAATTTTGTTCAATTTGTTTAAGTGGGTGTCAATTTTTTCTATTCTTATGTTTTCCGTCTCTATAATTTGATCTCTACAAGTTAAGTATTCCTTTTCAAAATTGTTATCTAGCTTTATTTTAAACTTGTTCCAATTGGTTTTATGGAATAAGTACTTTTCATTGGCTAGTTGATTGTTGTATGTTAACAAATTTTCTTTATATAGAGCAAAAATGCTACTTACAGCATTATGATCACTATTGTATGCTAATGTTTCTAGAGTATTGTTAGCTGATTCTATTCTTACATCTATTAAGAATAGATCTAAATACGAATTACACCTTGGGAATGTCGGTGCATCCGGAATTAAAAGCTTACTTTTATATTGAATTTTGTTGTCGCTTAGCCATTTATACAGAGCCGAACCACGACTGTTATTACATATATTATTCCAAGAAACATGTTTTGCGTTTAAGTCTCCTGCAATAATATAGTAATGTTTACTGTTGGATAGATTTAATATTTCGAATATTTTACTAAATTCGTCTAAAAATTTTGATTGGTTTCTGTTGGAAGCATAAATTGATATCACAAATAATTTATCGGAATTTCTTAAATTTAGACTAATGATACTTAATTCTATGCATTTAAAATTATTAAATTCTACGTTTCTAATTTCTTCATATTTAAAAGTTTTTTTGATACAAACAGCTGTACCACCTCCACCTAAATTAATTCTATCGTTTCTAATTATATTAAAATTTTCTAATTCTAAAAAATGTCTGCTTTGCAATTTAGTTTCGCCTAAGCAGAGAATATCAGGATTTGTATCTTTTGTAAAATGCATAAGAGAAAATCTTTTACTATATGAAACTAGTGAATTTACATTAATTGAAATTAATTTTATATTAATGTTATTTGTTAATGAATACGACATAATTAACAATTGGGTCTAGATATGTTAAATGTTTCATATAAATGTTTTATATCATTTACATTTTGTTTCATATTGTTTTCAATGTTTTCTATTTTTTTCATCATACTTAGCATAGTTTTATTTAAATTTTCTAATAAATTGTTGTTATAATTATTGTTATTATTATTATTACTATTGTTATTATTATTATTGTTGTTATCTATTGCATTGTTGTTGTTGTTCTTGTTGTTGTTGTTGGTGTTATTATTATTGTTTGTTGGTTTTGTATTATTATTGTTATTTAATGCATTTGCATATGAAATATTTGTTTTTGTAAAATTATTAAACATATTGTACCTGTTACTAATTTTTTCTTTTAACCTTTGTTTTAATTCTTCTTTTTGTTGTTGTTGCTTAATATGCACAGGGCAGTTTGTATATGATGCTGGATGTCCATGCTGTTTACATAGTGTGCAAAATAATTTGCTCTTCTCATCACTTATTGTGATACTGCACTCTCCTGGAGAGTGGTTCTCACCACATTTTACGCAACGGTAATCCATATTACAATTTGCAGCAGAATGAGAGAACCTTTGACATCTGGTGCATTGTAGTTGTTTATTTTTAATTAAATTCTCCCAATAAATTATTGTGTTGTCTATTGAGTTGATTTTTTTTATATCATTTATGTTGCTCTCAGCTGATGCTTGAACAATAAAATATGAGAGAATTTTTATACCCGTGCATATATATATGACATCGGGTATATTAGATTTGCTCCTCCGTTTGTAACGCATCGATCTAGACGAGCTAGATATAGTGTCAAGGGTACGTATCGGCTCAGAATCGAAAAATTAGTCGATCTAGCTATGTGTGTCTGTCCGTCCGTCCGTCCGTCCGTCCGTCCGTCCGTCTGTGTGTCAGCACGATAACTCAAAAACTAAAAGAGCTACAGTTTTGAAATTTTCACAAAATATTTTTCAATCAATTTCTAGGTTCCCTATTTTTAGCACATTTTCAAAAAATTTTGTAAAAATGTGCCTATATAGCTTCACTCTGTCCGTCCGTCCGTCCGTCCGTCCGTCCCTTTTTACCTACGATTGACTAAAAAATATCAGAAATGGGTAGGTTTTGCAATAAAAATAATTTAATGTTAAAACTTTTTTTTGTAGCCCCCCCCGTTACGGAGCTACAGCCCCACAAAGTCAAAAAAAGCCCCATATTTAAACAGTTATAATTAGAGTTCTATAAGGTATATTTCCAACCTGAAAACGGTAACAGACAGCTGTTCTTATAAGCTTTACAAATTTTTAAAAACCAATTGTATAGGGTTACCATACGGTACTAAAATTTACCGTTATTCAAAACTAAGTTTTACAAAATTTTTGGTCCCTCATAACTTCGGAACGGCTAAATCTAGAAACTTGAAATTTTGGGAGAAGTTAGATCCTTAGAAATAAGTAAGAGTCAGTTAACAAATTTTTTTGTCACGCCCCCTCTTTAGGAGCTGTAAGGGGTCGAAAATTGAAATTTTGCTGAAAATTTAGCTTTTAAACACCTATAACTTGAATACCAGTTAAAATTTTTTTTTATTTGTATACAAAATTGAAAGCTCCAAAACGAAGGTTTCAATAAGTGTCAAAGGTTTTTCTTAATTTTGACTTTGTCCGTCCGTCCGTATGTTTACAAAAACTTTTACACCGTTTGAAATAGAGTAAAGAAATTTTAACCACGGGTAGATATTACAAAAAAAATTATTTCGTAGAAGAATTTTTTTCTGTAGCCCCACCCGTTACGGAGCTACAGCCCTTCAAAGTTGGAAAAAGCCCTATTTTTAAATTATTATAACATGAGTTTTGTTAAGTGTATTTTCAATCTGAAAACGGCAAAGGATAGCTGGTTTTATAAGCTTTACAAAAATATAAGGCTAAAATGTATAGGGTTACCATACGGTACTAAAATTTACCATTAAGCTAAACTCAACTTTTGCAAAATTTTTGGCCCCATATATCTTCTAAACGGTTCAACCTAGGGTCTTGAAATTTTGGGAGAAGTTAGGTCCTCCAAAATTAGTAGGAGTCGGTTAACAAAATTTTTTTGTCACGCCCCCTGTTTAGGAGCTATAAGGGCTCGAAAATTGAAATTTTGCTATTTTCAACCACCTGTAACTTTAACACCTGTTCAAATTTTTTTTTACAAATATGCAAAATTTATAGCTGCAGCATCATATTTCAACATACGTTAAAGGTTTTTCTTAAATTTGAAAGGGTCTCTTTAAATTGAAGAAATTGTTCTTTGTCTTAACCATTTTTGGTTTGATAATAATATTCTAGGTAAAATTCCAAATTTTGTTGGAGTTCAAAATTGATTTCCTAGAACCGAAAAAAATGGAAGGGTGAAGACAGGAGGGGGTGGGCAGATCCATCATAAGTTTGCTAAGCAAAAATTTGGGAACCTTCCCAATTGAAGGGCTACTAGGTCTTCAAAATTAAAACTTTTATATTCTTATAAAACAATAACTTATTAAACAACAATAACTTATTAAAAACAATAACATTATAAGTTTTTCCAAAATTAAACGTTAACATTGAAGCTCCAACATTATATTTTGCACTTATTAACAGGTTTTCTTGAGTGCATTGGGGTTATATTCTAAGTAATTCACTATTAGTCATATAATTAATTATTAATGAAATAACAAAATTATAATATTATCATAATATATATTTTTATAAAAATACATGATAAAATACTCAGTAAGAAACCGTATATAATTTTAAAAATGTGCTTTTTAAAAACCCTTGGTTTTTTCCCCTCACTTGTTTTTGGTTAAGATCGGACCAAAACTTCGGGTAGCTCTCGAACAGCTAACTTTTTTAACTCCAATATTTTCATACAAAAATTTGAAATATAGCTATGCACCTTGTAACATGAAATTATATGAATTTTGTTTGTTTTTGTTTTTTTGTTTATTTTTTTTTTTTTTTTGTATTTTTTTTTGTACGATTTCGAGTTAGAATTTCATATAATTTAAATGATGCGTAGTTTTTTTAAGATAAGCAAAAAAGAAGACAAAGATTTTTTTTAAGTAAATGGCTTCATAAATAATTTATATATGTATATTCATATAATATGTATATGTGTAATATTTTGAATGAATCATTTTATCAATATGATTATATGATGCTTACTTTGCTTAGGTTTAATATATTCGTGAATTAAAAATTAATTAAAAGAGATAGAATTGAAAAATTAGAGCTAAAGTTTTGAAATTCACACAAAACATTTTTTGGACATTTTTAAGGTTCCCTATTCTTTTTGGTTAAGACCAGACCAAGGTTTCGGGGAGCTGTCACACAACTTATTTAAACCAATATAAATTTCTTCAAAAGTAATTATACCTACTAGAAAGACGAAAATTACACACGGTTAGTTTTATAATGAATCAAGCACTTATATGAAGTTTCAAAATTTTACGGCTTCATTTGCGGGGGGCTGCCATACAACTTCTTTGCACCAATATGAATTTCTTGGAAACTGAGTATACTACGAGGATGAAAATTACACACTGTTAGTTATATAATGAATCGAGCACTAATATGGAGTTTCAAAATGTTGCGACCCCATTTTCGGGCAGCTGCCATACAAAGTTGTCAATTCGATAACTGTGAATCTAATGAAGCTACGAGGTTAAAATTAAAACTGGGCAAGTAAAGTAATAGGGCAAGTTAGTTGGTAAAGTTGGACATCGCTCGGGCCAACTTTTGGGGTGGGCTATTTTTTTTTTATGGTTATTTTTTTTTATGGTTTTTTTTTTTTGTTTTTAAGCAAAAATTATGGTATAATGAATTAAAAATTTAATATTTTTTTTTTTTTATTTAATTTTTTTTAAGCAAAAATTATGTGATAATAAGCTAAATTTTTTTTTAACTATTTTACTTCCTTATATTTTTTTTGTAATATTTATAATAGCATGTGGAAAATAAATAACGGTTAGTGGGTAAGCACGGGTATCTAAAAGTTGACAAGGGCAACTATAATCTTCCTCGTTTTGTTCTCTTCTGATTTTTTTGTTTTAAGTCTGCTGACTGATTCGAATTTTATTGTTGCATTATTAAAATTTTTTAATGCGTTTAGTACTTCTTCTTCATTGTAAGAAGCATCTAAACCTTTTAATAGCAAACTAATTTTTTTTTCTGTTTTTGGTGTGTATGTGTAAAAATTAGTTTGCGATTTTTTTAGTATATCTATAATTGTTTTGTAATCTATTATTTCATTTGGATATATTATGAAGGAATTATCCGAAATTTTTTTTGTTAAGAAATTGTTTGTTTTTATTTTTATCGTTTTTTTTAGCATTTCTAAATCTGAATAATACACACATATGGGTGGCATTTTTTTCTTATTAATATTTTTTACACTTTCATTATTATTGTCATTTTTTTTTAAATGTATTTTATTTTTATTATTTTCATTACTGATGGTATTTATATTTTGGGTAATTTTATTGTTTTTGTTGCTCAAGCTAATAGATTCTTTATTTTTTTTATTTTCAATGTTTTTTTTTGATAACACTTCAATGAAATTTTGAAACTCATCTTTGTCTGTGTAAGTTTCTTGTATTTCTATTTCACCTTCTTCCATGTGGTTTTCAGCTTCATTTGACAGAAGCGAAAATGGATTTTCAGTGAAATTTATAGTTGTATTATTTGGTTTTAATTCACTTATAATTTTTTTTAGTTTTTTGATTTCAGTTTTTAGTTTATCGTTTTCTTTTTTCATCTCATACATTTTTTTGGTATTTTTATTTTTATTATTATTTTGTTTTTCACTCTGGGTATCCATTGTAGAACCCTGATTATTTTTATTTAATAGAATATTTAGATTAGTGTTTATAGTCTGTTTTAATTCATTTTGTTCTATTTCTGATTGCATGGTGCAATCCAGAAATGAACTCACAAAGAAATTTATATAAATTTATTGTTTAATCACTTTATATAAAAAAAAATTTTTTTTATTTTTAATTAATTTTTTTCAAATTTATATACCGCTATATTTTTGTTTTATTTATTTATTTTTTTATTTTAATCACCGCACATCTGCTCTTCTCAAGAGATCAATTCGAACTCCATTTAAATTGACTTTTACTTTGTTTTTTTACCTGTCTTATTTAAATTACATCGTTTTAACATTGTACGAAACCAAAATACAGAAAAATTGCATATTTTTAGGGTAGGATTTTTTTAAAAGTAAAATATATCGTGAAAATATAGTTAATATAAATAAATAAGTTTTTATTCATAATAGGATCCATAACGTAATCGATTTTAAATAATCGATTTACCTGTGGATTAATCGAAGTTGCTTATCATATCTCTTAAATGATTTGTGTTTTCTCTTGTATTAATCAAATTTAAGAAAAATTAAATGAAATAAAAATTTAAGAATTTGATATTAATTCCATATCAAAATTTAAACCTGTTGTTCAGTATAAACACTATTTTTAAAAACTAGTTTATTTATTTTTAACATAGTGGTTTTTTAAAAACGGTGTCAAAAGTATAGAAAAGGAATAAAACTTTAACAAAATTATAAATTTAATACATACATACATCAAATTTCAATCTAAATAACTATGACATGTTTATGTACTATTAATATAAAATGTACTATTAATATAACTATTAATATAATTTTTTTTTATTTTTCCATTTATTTTTAATACAGATCTCAGTTCCATTAGCATTGATGCCTCAACGTTTACCAAATTCACATTGGTTCTTTAGAATAGCTGACATTTTAATGTTAATACATTTTACATCAGATCCATACATTTATGTTATAAGTCGAACAAAATATTCATTTATAAGAGATTGTATTAAACGTTTAAGAAATGGTGCAAGTTATGGTGGTTCAAAACGTAAACGTAGTGATGAAAATCGTTTACGTACAAATATTGAAACATTGGATTATGGTTTGAATACATAAAAAAATTTAAATTGGATAAGAGATAAAAGAAGAAGGAATGAAAATTAAAGAATATGGAGTGTAATTAGATTAAAATGAAGGTTGTTTGAAAGCAAAAAAAAAAAAGAAAAAATTAAATAATATTATATATATATATATATTTTTTCAATTATGTACTATTAATTATTTTATTTTTTAATCAATAATATTTGTATACAGAAGGTTCCACGATTAAAGATTCAGGAAATAGACTATAATAACATCAGATAAAAATTTTTAAATCTATTTGAAAAACTTTATACTGTAAGTGGATTTAGATTTTAATTTCCTTATAAATTTTTAAAGTTTAAAAAAGTTAAAAATTGTAAAAATCAATTTTTCAATTATCTTATAGTTGATGGAAACATATATTTGGTTGTTTTTTTGATATTGAATAATCTAGATTGTACAAGATTAATGTTGCCTACAAGAAATGATAAAATTAAAATTTTTAGATCTTTTCAACAGATCCCAGGTAGCAAACAGAGCCTAATTAGTTTTACAGAAAAAATGACAACTGAAATTAAGGCGTCCAGTTTTAAAAAAATTAGAATCACATAATATTTTATTAAAATTATAATTAAAGCGCCTTTAATCTTTACTCGTGAAACATTCTGTTAAATAAAATTTTTATAATAGAAAAACTCTTTTTGAATTACGAATTAAAAAAAAAGTTAAAATGAAACCAAAAATAAATTTAAGTCAAAAATTGTACCTTTGTACCTTTAATGTATGTGCAATTAATATATGAAAAAAAAATATAATTTTCATGTGTCTATAAATGTCTTAATTAGGCTGTAGAATAGGATGATTTTATATTTTTAATAATCTAAATAATTTTACATAAGTAAATTTATCTTAGATTATAAAAGTTAATTGGTTTTTAAGCTGATTCTCCATTTACGTAGTATTTTGACATATGTAATGTCATAATGCTTAATGGCGTTTGATCTGTCAACTATCAAAAACAAAATAAATTATATGAAAATAATACAAGTTCATTCAATACATTTTGAAATAAGTTCAACTCTTTTGACGTTAAATGACATTTATGGCCTATAAATTGTCAAATTGATAGTGTAATTGATTGATTTGGTTTTTTGACAAATTAGGTAGCAAACACACTATGTGTTAGAAGCTTTGTGAAAAATATTTACAAATGCACAAATATACACAATTAAAAAAAAATCAATAATTAATCAAAATTATGACAGCTACAATTATTATGTACATATTTGTAAGTTTAAAAAATTTTTACAATAAATTGAAAGAAAAAAAAACGATTAAGAAATTGTGACATTCAAAAATTTCATTTAACGCCATAGAGAACCTAAATTAAATTTGTATCGTTTAAAAGCTAAACAGTCTCCCACGACATCGACTTTGAAATATAAATGTTAAACATATTTCTTTTAAAATCACAAGTTAATTACAGTTAACAATTAAGAGTAACTTCAGTTTATTTAAACTTTATTATAAGTTCGACCAGATTAGTTTAAGTTGCCAAAGTGGATTTCACCATGAACTCTTTAAAATGTACTAAAGAATTGACTATTAAACTTAAAGGTATTTAAGTGCGTTTAAAATATATAATGTTTATTATTTCAAATATTCGTAGATTTTCGAATTGTGTTTTGAAAGTATTTTTTGAACATTTCATAATATGCTTGTAATGATTTTTTAATTATGAAAAAATTTTCAAAAGAAAAAATCATCCTATTTTAATTAAAAATTAGAAATATACTTATATAAATATTAATAATAAGAAAATTGATTTTTCATTATGTAATAATATAACATAATGATCTATTTTTTTAATATTAAGACCATATGTACAATTATATACAATATTTTTTTCATATAAACTATATTCACCAAATTTATTAATGTATATAAATATATATATGTACGTTGTATATAAATTTATTGAAATAAAAAAATATATAAAAATTCCATAAACTTTTATTAAGAAGTTCTTTTTTACTTGTTTATAAGATGCAAAAGAGTAAATGAATAATAATTACAATTATGCAGAGTAATGTCAAGAGCTGTAAATAGCAATTTGGAACCTTTTTCAAATAGCTGAAACTATTGCCAACATTAGCAGGATAAAGATGGAACCTGAAGTCTCTATGAATTTTTAGAAATTGAGTTGGTATAAAAAATAAATGTAATTTGCCATAAAACGTGATATTTGTTTTTGTTTTTTGTTTTAAGCGCTAAATGTTCAACTGTTAAGCTAATAAGCCTGGTATATATTGGAACGTTTAAATTCGTGTAATTAAAATTGATCTTAATGAATTCCACATAAAATTTAAACATGAGATAGTACTAGGTCTTATAACATGTAGCAACGCCTTATATTTTGAATAGATACAATTCTATTTTTGTTTATATTGTAGTATTTTCTATTTGAGTTAAATGTTTATCTATATCTGTGAGTTATATTATTCAATTAAATTATTTGTTTATATTTAGCATTGGTTTATATTGTATTAATGTATTTTTTATTAAAGATATATAATTATTAATTATTGATTAAGTTATTAATTTGAAGTACAAGGCGAATGCTAGCTAAATCGAGACGGAAACTAGAAAGTTTTTTTCACTTGATTTCGCATGAAAGGTCGGCACTTTAACCCAACACAATCTACTTATTATTTATTATCTATTAAGAGTTGAATTCTTTCATAATAAAATTCTATAATAGATTTCAATAGAACAAGATTACTGTAAAAAAAATGTATTTATTATCTTTTTGACCATCTTGTAGAAATTTACAAAAATATAAATGAACTTATATCAGTGGCATCTAAATGATAATTTATATAAGGTGTGCGAAATTATTTGAAGTTAAAGGAAACTGAATAATTAATAGATTCCCATTTTGTTCAAACTTTACACAAATATTATGGTTTTAATCGTGATTTCATTTATAATATAATGATAATCATATATCCGTAGTTGGTTTCCATAAATTAATGACAAAAAACATTAAGCATTAGAATTTAATCTGTTATAAAATCTGGGACTACATTACAAGTACTCAGTTATTGAACATTCTAACATTCGCTTTTTATATAATTTTGTATAGAACAGTTTGTATATCATTCCAAAAATCCATTTGTACTACTTTCACTCTCGCAGAAGACGCCACTGCTATAAATATATGCGCATATATATGCATAACAGAATACATATATTAGTATATTATCTATATATATAAAAGCGAAAGTTTGTTTATTTGTTTGTTTGTTTGTTTTTTTCAACTCAAATTTTATATGTGTGAAGCAACTTGAAAATAGAGTTGAGTCTGTTAACAGTCGTCAAATTTCGTTAAATTTTGGAAATTAGTTTGTACTGCTTTGAATTACAGAAAGTTTCAAAAATTACTAGAATAATCCTAGAAATATTGTTTTAAAAAGATTGCTTTCATACATTTTAAAATTTACATGTGTAAACCGTGTGTAATTTTTCTGTTAACTTTTTGCAGTAACATCAACTTCAATTAAACCTCCATTGACAGGCGCAGCAACGCACACCGGGTATTAGCTAGTATATTATATATATTCAAAAAAATAAAATATTTTCAAATTAGATTTTTATGTAAATTAAAAACATTATACATAATAAAAAAGCAAAACAATACTAACATTACTCTATTGTGAACAGTTTTTGTGCTTTTATAGATGACACAATTGACAATTAAGTAAGAAAAAAAAACTGTTATTCAGCTCCTTTATGCTTTGAATAATTTTCATTTTGATACATGATATATATATATATATATATATACATTATGACGCTTACAATATAACTTTTTATTATTGCTTTTAACTCATTCTGTGACAATAGCAACAATGACAAAGCTAAAAATGAGTACAGTATATTATTTTTTATTTCACAATTATTGACAGTTCTTTCATTTTATGTTTATTTTCTTTTTTTTATATTATTAATTTTTTTACGTGAATACGGACAATAATTGTTAATAAAAAAATACAAAAAAAAAAATGAAAATTTCCAATTCATTTATTATGTAAAAAATATAAGTCAATTTAAGAAAATCAAAGTGATATAATGATAATGTTAATCAGATAAGTTATGAAAATATAAAAATAAAAGATTTATACTTAATGAAGAGTGAAAGAGAAAACAAATAGAATTAAATTAAGATTTTTATCTTAAGAAAATGTTTAAAATCGGATAACCTTCAAAGTTTTTTTTGAATTGAATTGAAATTTTCAAAATTACGTGATTCAATAGAATTACAATATTTATAATTAACATTTTATTGACAGTTTTCAGTGGCAATGTTGTTGTTTTTATTTTCGACTTTTTTCTGGACTGAGAGTATTTCTCAGAATTTAAATGATAAAATACAACAGTATATATCAAAAATAAATATTTTCTTCTAACAGTGAATTATTTTAATTTCAAAAGCGTGTAAAAGGGTTTACATACAAATTAAACAAATAGAATCTTTGTCTGATTTACTCATTGTAACACTGTTTAAATTAAGTTTAAAAAAAACTGAAATGTTTTCTTTGTCTGTAAAGGTCGATTTGCTGTGGGTTGTTATTTTATTTTTATTATAGGTGATAACTTACCTTTTACTAAGGTTCTGCAGCTGTTAGTGTATATCAATTACTATTACTTTAATTTATATTTATTGTCATTTATTTTATAATCCGACCAGTGGTGTAGTGGTAAGGACGTCGATCGAAGGGCCTAGGATTCAAACCCTGTTATAATTTTTGTGCTAAAAGCTTATATATAATATTATATTATGTATACCTATCACATCTACAAAGGCTGAACAAATCACTTATCGCATTGTATTTGTATTTTTAACTTAAAGCAAGAAAGGGCCTAGGTGGTGTGGTGGTTTCGATTCAACGTCAGGTCATACAATATTTAATAAAAAAAAAATTTATTGAAAAATAATTTTTCTTTACAAATCCCCATGGTGACCAGAAATATATAGTAAAATATAAAATATGTGATATAAAGAAAATAAATAATACTACTAATAAATTTTATAGATAGTATAATCTGCTACGCTTAAAAAGGAAAGACATGCTTCAATCCTTCACATTATATGAGATAAAGGACTGTTTATAAATAAATTAATCAAAGAATAGAAGAATTTCTAGGATTTTTAGATCTATAAAATATTGTTTTTTATCCGTCAGAAGGATATTTATTATTATACTTACAACAAAAAGTTGAGCACCGTTATGAAAGTTTAGCGCGGCTATTTAAAAAAAAGCATAGCGTACAGAAAATTTACGCTGAAGGTTTTTGACAGCTTCGGACGCTTTATTTTAAGTTGTTCAAGTAATTTGTCGTACACCTAGTAATTAAGTATGAGGTTTTGGTTTAATAAAAAAAAACAAATTAGTTTCGTTATTTCACAATTTTTGTTTTTTTTTTTATTATTTTTTTTCGTCGAATTTAATTTTTCTTTTATAATTATTTTAAAATTTACAAATTTTAACATTAAAATTAAAAATATTACTGTTTTTTTTTTTATATTAACTTTTTTTTACATTTATTTTTAAAATGTTTAACAAAAAGAAAATTTTTATTGAAAATTAAATATATATATATAATCTTAATATATATTTATATATATATATACAAAATTTTAACTTTATGTACATAATATAAAAAAAATTTTTCAAAAATTTTATATATAATTTTTTTAAAAATTTTTTGAATTCAAATTAAAAACTTAGAATAGAATTTTAATGTCAAATGAATGTCAAATCAATGTTTGAAAGATTTAAATTTGCAATATAATGTTACTTAATTATAATGAAGATATTATATTGAAAAATATTTATTTTTGTTTTTTAATTATATAAAAGTCAGAAATTTTTATTATAACATTATGTTGTACATTAGAACACTTTAAATATTTTATAGTTTCTTTAATAATATTTTAATTAGTATAAAAAGAGATTCTATTAATTCCCAGTAACAAAACTTAAATTAAAAAAATATCATGCTCTGAGCATTAAATGTATCGAATATGAAATAATTCGATTATTAGTAGCTATATTGTTCACACCTTAAAAGAGTGGTGGAACATTTAAAAAAAAATTATAGTAGCATATAACATAGTGTAAACCTAATCCCAAAAGAAATGTTCTGAAATTGAGCAAAATTTAACATTTGTAATTTTTAAAATGCTTTTTAATTGTAAATATTTTTTTTCTATTTATTTAGAGCTCAGTGCCTTAAATTTAGTAATTGTCTGATCTAAATAACAACGTACGATATGACTGCGTGTACTGACACCTCTTTCAATCGTCAGATGTATATATAAAAATTGAATTTATAATTTATAACTCACACATACAGAAATATAACAATATATAACAAATAGAATTATAACTAACTGGAATCTAAGACGTTAAAATTAAATAAATATTAAATTCAATAATACATTGTGTCAAAATTAACACTCAAATGTTTGATATTCAACGAAATATTTCGGTGGTCTTCATATAAAATGTGTGTGCCTTAAAAATTCTGACATTTAAATTATAACTACGTCGAACATTCTTATTTAGTCAGAAACGAACGTTTTAGCGCTGTCATATGTTATATGCTGTCATAATTCATCTGTCATATGTTATATGCTTACTATTTAAAAACCAAATGACTTAATAAATTAAAATTATTTTGTGGTCATTTTAAAATATTAATTAATCATTAACTACTACGAGGTAGAGTTTATATATACTTATTTATATGATTTAATTTAATTTTTTAAAATACATAATATATGGGTATTTAGGAGTTATCGTATTTAACTTTTAAAATTTTAAAACTTCGTAAAATTTTCGAAATTTAAAACAGTTATGTCTATAACTCTAGTTATAATGTTATAACATTATCTTAAGACAATTCAAAATTTTGGACGAGTGTATGAAACAACATGTTGACAACTGTAATAGTCTTAAATATCGTTTTGTGTTGCATTAAAAAAATACGTCGCGTCAAGTCTTAATGTACATGCGAATACAATCGTACAAATCTGAAACAATCTTAAAGAAATTTTGACGTTTTTCCAGTCGTTCAAATATGTACAATCTTAAACGAAATTTTGATGTTTGTGTTGGCATATAAATGAATAAAAATTTTTTTTCATATTTTAAATTAATTTGTTAACGTTTTTTAAATGTCAGTTATGTTTTTAAAATGTCAGACTGCTGAAAACTATTTTAGTTGGATTTAAGATTTGTTCAGTTCTGCCAGTATCCTAAATCATAAATCAAATTTGACCACTCTTCATAAGATTTTATATCGTAAGAGCTATTTATGTAAGAGCTTATTTATATCAGATTTTGTATCGTTATGAAAACTGCCGTGTTGTTGTAAAAGTATAAAATTAAATTATTTTCTTGAGATATTAATTAATTATTATTTTTTTGATTTTTATAAACTGTCATCTGCTGCAGTATGTTGAGTGTTTTATCGTTGTACTTCTAGTATAAATGTCAGATCCGTTGACGCCAATAGGTAAGTTAAAAACTATAAAATTTTATAAAAGACACGATAACTCTTCGAATATAATTAATAGTATTTAAATAAAATTTATAAAATTTAATTTTTTAACTAAATAATAACAAATTTTTAGGCCAATTTTATATTAAAATTTTTATATAACTTCAGTTTTAGCATAAATATATTTTTTTTATTATATACATACATATATAATTAGTTTGAAACACTTTTTTACTTTTTATAATTTTTATTATACAATTTTTTATTTTAAATTTATATAATTCGTTGGATTTTACTTTAATTTTGACAAATTTTAAATATCATCGTATATAACTAATTTTTAATATAATAACTATGTCTTTTTTTTTTTTTTTTTTTGTTATAGTTTGTATTTTTTAATTTATCGTTAAGTTTTCTTAAATTAATTATTTAATTATTAATTATATAATTATTTTTACAATTCAGTTCAAGATTTTTCGTTATAATTTAATTTTTCAATTTTAGGAATTACTTCAAAACAGTCCCGACCCGTTAAAAGCTACAATAATTTTTACCATTTTCAAAATATAAACGTTCTAAATTTGAAAATAAAATATTTTGAAAAGTAGGAGCAACTAATTGAATAGAACAACGAAGTTTAAATAGGATTTAAAATGTTTAAACGTTTGATGATTGAATTTTTACTGTATGTATTTAACTAAAACGAGGAAGAGTGTAATAGCGTAGACTGTGTCAATTCTGGGATACCCGTATAACCGAATTATAAACATTATGATTCGGTTAATTACTTTTGGCAAAATTTCAAACATACAGCTTTATTAGGTGTAGTGTAATGCTCATGTAAAAGAAGGAGTTGTATGGCAGCTACTCGAACCCTCTCCAGTAGGCCAACCAAATTTTGCAGTAACTTTGGCCATTACACTAAACTATTTTTGGCAAAATTTCAGACACCCAGCTTCATCAGGTGTAGTGTTAAGCTTATATAAAAGAAGAAGTTGTATGGCAGCTACTCGAACCCTCTGCAGTAGACCAACCAAATTTTGCAGTAACTTTGGTCATTATACTAAACTATTTTTGGCAAAATTTCGGACACGCAGCTTCCATAGGTATAGAGTAATGCTCATATAAAATTAGAAGTTGTATGGCAGGTACTCGAACCCGTGGACGAAAATGGCTGGATTTAAATAGCGATTCCGGTTTTTGCATAAAAACGAATTTGTGAAAATTTCATAGTCCTAGCTCCTTTACCTTTTGAGTTATCGTGATGACGGACGGACGGACATACATAGCTAAATCGTTTTATTTTTCGATTCTGATCCGATCCATAAACTTGAGTCTATATCTACCCCCCCTCCTTTTCTGCGTCACAAACGTAATGGCAAATTTATTATACCCTTGGACTATATAGTCATACGGGTATAAAAAATGGTAAGAATAAAGGGAAAGGGAGTTGAACTAAGTGTTTATTAAAAAAAACTAGCTTTTTCTTAGTCGTAATCCATGAAAGAAATGAACAACCTTATAGTAAGTTAAGGGTAAAATTATTTACAAGTCCTGTTTAAAGTTTGATAGATCTTTATAATTCACAGGATTTTCCTAAAATTTTCTATAAACTAAACAATATCAAAGTTTGATTAGAATTTGGGTTAGTCAATGTAATATACAAGTCTACTGAAGAATCGACTAGGATTACAGGACGAAACAGTATTAAAAATCCATAATAAGAATGAAAGTTAAACATCATACCATGGATCATATTTTCTAGAAACATTACATTCCAAACAATTTTAGAAAATCAACAAATGATTGAAAGTGTGGAATTCAAGAAATTTTTTTAATTCAAACATAAATAAAATTAGAAGAAATATATGTATATCTTTTGGAGGAAGCTTTAAAGTGGTTTAAGAGGTGAATTTTTTCAAATTTTACTTGTATAAAAGTAAGTAAATCCTAAATTAATTCATCAAAGTCGTTATTTAAAAGCTAATTAAAAGAAATTCCTAATGAAAAAACATCCTACTTAAAACGTATCCTTTTCCCATATTCACTAAATTCATTATATACTATCATTTTATTATTATGCATATATACATATATACATTTGTATATATTTTTTAATTTTAGTATAAAAAATTTTCTTAAAAAAACTAACAATTATTTAAGAATTTATAAATTTACAATAGAATTTTTTTTATAAATGTTTTTTTTTACATTTTTTAATTTTTTTTTATTTTTAAAAATTTATTTTAAAATTATTCATTATACACTAGAAATATTATTATTGTTAATTTTTGGTTTTTTTGATAAATCATTAATAACACTACTATTGTTTTGATGTAAATGATGTAATTGATGATGATAACTAATACCGTTATTATATGAAACACCAGTACCACCACTATTCATTGGTAATTGAGTGTTACTGTTAGTATTATTTATTGTCTTTAAATGATTGTTACCATTGAATGATGTTTGACGTAATAAATATTCTCTTTGTGTATTGGTAACATTATTATTACTATTATTACTGTTATTTTGTAATAAATGTATACTAACATCATTGCCAGCTTGTATAGATCCAGCTACATTAACAGTTTGTAATTTTTTTGTTATTGGTGAATTTGTTAAATCAAATTGATCACGTCTAATCATACTGCCATTACGTTGATAATAACTTGATCTGTGTTTGAAAGTGTGATGGCGTCCGGTTGAATCGATTTGGGTTGTTGCTGTTAATAGAGATGGTGATCTTTGATAGCTATGAGAGTTGTCTCTGTAAAACAATTCTTAAAATTAATTTTGTTTGATTGGTAAGATTAAAAGGTTAGTAAAATTTTTAATTTTTTGATTTTTTGTTTTTTTTTTTTAATGAGTTAATTACAGTTATATTTAAAGATGTAGTGTATGAATTTGTGCAATTTAAAATTAAGTTAAACAAAGTTGCGATATGTAATTCCAAATTATTTTAAATTATTATGAAAATTGTATTCATAAGCTTAAAAAATTGATTTTGAAAGACAATTTGTCGATGTCAGTTCATTAGCTTGTTCTATTTTAAACTATTTTTTTTCATATCAAATTTATAAGCTTTAAACTAATTTATGTGGTTGAATAAATTTTATTTAGTGATTATTTGAAACATTAAAAAGGAATTTAAAAACTTCAAAGTGAGAAAAATAATAAGAAATCACATAAAAATTTGAAATCAAACATGTTTTCAGCCTTAGTTCATTGAGCATTCAAAAAATTTTTTTCTAGCTAAATTATAAAATTTTGATTTAAATATTATTTTGCGAATAATACTGGTAACACTTTTTTTAACATGATAAATTGAACAAAACGTATTTCTCAACAAGATTAAAGTTGGATAAATCAAAATATCCTTAATAAAATTAAATTATTGCTGTACTGTACATTGTTTTACAATGTACATACTTTGTAGTTTTTTTACTACAGTTCTCTTAACTCACAGACTTTATACCTGTATTTTTTTATATTAAAAAATTTGTGGATTGCAAAAAATTTTCAGAAGTTGTTTAGGAGGTTCATTTGAGAAGTTCTACAGACTGAATTAGTGACTAATCAAATTTTAGGTTGTTGCTGTTAATTATATTAAAAATTATTGCAACAATCAATTTTTGTGTAAATTAATCAAAGAAAATTATTTTTATTTTAACCGATTTACTTAACTGTCATTTACCTAACTGAATATTTATTTTGCTCAAAAATTAATGTTTTATGACTTACTCTACTTCTACACTACATTGTATGTATAAAATGAAAAAATATACAAAGAAGAAAAATACACTTACCTAGTTAAACTATAGTGTGCATATTGACTATTATTCCTTTTTAAAGGACAAAGATGGAATGCTCCATAAATTAAAGGATTTACAAGACTATTTGACATACCAAAAAAGAAAATACCAGATTGTAGATCTTCACCCAGCTGGAAATTAGAATTGAAAAGATAAAAATTAATGAAATATTTGACTAAATATAAATAAAAAAAAAAAAAAATAAATAAAATTAAAAAAAAAAATAATAATTAAATAAAAAAATCTTTGATTTGTAAAAAAAAAAGAGATAAATTGTACAATAAACAATACAAAGTCTGAGAAATTTTTTTTTCAAATAGTAGGAGTTGATTGTTTCTGAAATGAATTGAAGTGAAACGGATAAAGAATAAATAGATCAAAAGTTAAATAAATATTTTGTATTATTTATATATATATTGATAATATGAAATATTAACTGTTGAAAATTGTATAATGAAAAACGATAACTAATCAAATAATGAAAATTAATTTTTTTTTTTTTTTCGAAATGAATTGGAAAAATATTTTTAGTTAAATAATATGCTTCAATTATTAAACATTCGAATTAAATGACATTTAATAGATAAAATATAATTTGGTCTCAAGGTTAAATGAATTATGAGTGACCCCTCAAGGAATTATAGACAATAAAAGGACTATGAAATTAAGTTATTTATAATTTTATATATTTTATTTGTATTTATTATTAGAAATCAAAATTTATTTCGTAAAATAACCAACACTTCATCAGTTGTCAAGGCTATTTTAGAATTTTTAATTTATAAGTAATATTATTTATTTTTAAAATATACTATATATATTTTATATATACTGTTTATATACTGTATATGTACACTGTTTTTTTTTATTTATATTATTTTATTTCATAAATAATGCAACATTTTAAAACCATCGATTTGTAAGATCGTTTCAGGCTAGGCCAGAGGACATTATTATTAGATTATGCCAATACTATTGTTGTATTTATTTATTAATATTTAACTATTATTATATTTGATCGTAATTCCTTTTTTCAGAAGGAAACTTTCAAAAGAAAACTTATGATCCAACCGGAGATCGCACCTGCACTCCCTTAATAATTAAATCATGTGCTTAACTCTATAAGTCACCACATACCCCAATTTACACAATATTTTTAATCCACCAAGGTCCAACAAATATTACTTCACTCCACAAAATAATTCCTGTCAGTAAAAAAAACTGAGATTGAAGTCGCATTCCTTTAGTTAATAAGTTTACCGACAATACCACCGAGGGCTCATGAAATTATTAACATTGAGAGAAAAATACATGTTTATTTTTAACTTTTTCAAATTTTTGCATATATTTAGGCTAAAATTTAAAAACTTAAAATTAATAAATCAAATCAGAAACTTTGGGGACAGATTTAGTGAATTAATCTATGATTTTCCATTCTAAAGTAATTAAATAATATTTTTAATGGTTTTTGAAGACAATTTAATGAAGGGAGTTATTTGATATAAAATTTAAAAGTTAGCCTTACAAAAGCCATTTTGTATTTCGACTTGAAAATTATTCAAATAGATTTATTAATTAATACACAATTCACTACTACAAACGATGTATTAGCCTTTCCTTTTCAGATGTAATTTAAGTATATATATTTTATATTATGATTCTATAATATGTTTATTTATTAAATATGATCTGTCCAGGGTTTGAACCCAAGACCTTCCGATTAAAAGACCGTTAATAATTCAAAAAAAGTTTGCTACTCCTGTGGATTCAATTCATTATACTGTAATGTGTTTTAGTTTAAATTTTAACTTTTTAAAAAATAATTTACTCTCTTTAATTTTATTTAAATTTTTATTTAATGTATTTTATATAACAAAATAGTAAAACTGAAGTCTAATAACAATTCATGTATACTTTGAAGGTATTGATATGTAAAAAACTTATTATATATTCAAAATGCATTATTTACTACCATATTTAGTGCTAATGAATTAATTTATTAAATATTTCGTTTTTATTTTTCAAAACATTTTTTGAATTTAAATAAAGTTCAAATAAAATTAAAACATTACACAAAACCAGAGTGTCTTTGAACTTGTCCATTGTTACTATCTACCTAACTGAGTGCATTATTCTTTTGTTTCAATTGTAATTTAAATTTATTTCAATTCTCCTGCTTTTCTGATTTTTCGATTGGAAAAATAAAAAATTTTTGACATTACCATTCATTTTAAAAAACCAGTGAAAAATCTCTTTGGATTAATAATTCGTTAAATTCATAATGGAAATGCATTACTTGATATTCTAATGGGAATTCATTTGTGAAAGATGAACATTTCAATTTTTATATCTATCCATTGTATATTTTTTTTATTGCATTTTACTTCTAGATATTTCTTTTATAAAAATTGTGTAAAATGCAAATTCAATAACGTTCAGGAAGGGTGTAAAATATATAAAAAAAAAAGTTAGGATTTAAAAAGAAAGTTCAATAAAGAAATATAAAGATTTTGAAATAGTAATTTGTATAGAAATATAAATAAGAAATTTTGTATAGAGTGTGAAACAAATTTTTATAAAATTTTAGTTTCGTTTGCTTGTATTATAAATTTTAAAAATTAATTTTAATTTTTGAAAATTCAATTTTATGCTCCATATTTTGAGAAATCAATCGAAGGGTCTTGGGTTGAAATCTGGTTTGGATCATATATAATAAAAAATACAGTGTACTTCCTAATAGTTTAATATAAGAAGTTCAAATGCCAAATAGACCAAGGATTATTATAATATTAGACATCTGATTTTGACTGATCATAGCCTGGTAGTACTAATAAAAAAATTATAAATTTTGAGAAAGTTCTTTTGCTATTTGAAGGGGAGAGGTACGAATGCTCGTGAATGCTATTTGAAGGTACCATTATTTTATGCGCCACAGTCAAGTAATTGGAATAGTTAGTTAATATTTTGTGTACCTTTCAGGCGAAACCTCCAATGATGTCTCCCAAAAGTTTGAGTTTATTAGGTAAAACTTATTCGATCTACAGTGACCGAAAGCGGCTCCAAGGTAACTTGCTTTATATAACTCTATAAATTTAAGAAATCAATCAATTTTTTTCTAATCCTACTGCTAAGTTTTTAGTTTTAACCACTAAGTCTAAGATCAAAGGCCTTGGAGAGTTCGGGGTAAGCATTTGGAGTTCGATTGCCGTAAGATCATGAAATATTTTATTGAAAAAATTTTATTGAGAAAGGTTAGGATGCCACATTCCATCCCCTGAAGCAAACAACAAGTTCATGATCAAATATGCAGTTGGAAAAGCAACCCGTTATATTAACTGCGAATGTTAGCTTGGAAAGCTGAATATCTCAAACTACTTGAAAGATTCATATTTTCCTCATGCCTTTTAAAGGTACTCTACCTTGGGAATAAAAATTTGCTTAAATTGAGCTGTTCAAATGATGAAATATAAAAGAAGAAATAAGAAATCAATCAGTAACTATCTGATGTTTTGTCTTTTTTAGTTAATCACACGTTACAGTAGTCTGATTGCAAGAGAAGTTTTTTAAAATATTATGGAATGAAACAAAGAAACTGCATTTGTGGAGAAAATTTCCATTCCAATAATCATTAAAACGTGAATAGAATATGCAATTGTAAAATAAAAAAACTAATGTTCATCCATGACATGGTAAGTTTGAAGTGTCTTTTTTTAAGATTCAAATATTGAAATATGCATTGTATAGAAATTGCTTTAATTTCGAAAATCATCTTCATTTATTCGAATAATTTTTGAAAATAAATTTTAAAATTAAATAAAAAAAATAAAACTTCGTTATGTTTTTTAACAATAAAATGATGCAATTACTAGATTAGATAAGAAAATCTTACAATATTTTTTTTTGAATGCAGTTAAAAGCAAAACTTAATGGTAATTTTCTTAATATTGGAAATGTCATTATTCATATGCAATAAAATCAGATATTTTACACTTTTTTATTATATATAATTTTTAAATTTTATAATTTTATTTTTTTAAAAATTCAGATAAGTTTTTTTAAAATAGAATTTATATTTTAATAGTTCAATAATAATTGTTTATGGAACTGAAAAATGAGACAAAGAGATTAAATGAATTGTAAGGGATAAGAAATAAAACTTACGTTAAAGGTAAGAGGTCAGAGTTGATACTTTATTTAACAAGTTCATTTTATTTAATAATATAATTAAATATAATGTTGGTTTCTGATGCTTTCCTGTACACTAACGCTAAGAACACTCTAGTAACAGAATACGCAACTTAATAATGCAGACTTGATTCCTTATTGATGGGAAATAGGATAGTAAGTGAAAGTGTTCTACTTTAAAGCCTGGTTTAAAAATAACATTTAAGTACTTAGTGTATTTATTTATTAATTTGTAGTACCAGGCAATAGTCAATATTGTCTGATAATAATAATCCTTTGCCTATTCGACATTTGGACTTCTTATTAAATTATTGTAATATACAGTATAATTTTTTATTAGATATTTACACTTTAAACACTTTAAACACTGAGCTATCGGTCAGATACTTAGTGCAATAGAAGAAGACTTCTAGTTTTAAATGCATCTAAAAGCATTCCTTTCACTAAAACGAGGAAGAGAGTAAAATTAACTGCTTCAACTACGGTATTCGATAGCTAACTAGGTTCATGCGTATATAACCATGCATAAACCTAAACCCAAGTAGATCAAAAAGGATGAAAATAAATTAATCAGAGATTCTTCAGCATTTCTGAAATTCCAGAGCATTTAATATTAGTGCTCGAAATCTCATTGCTTTGCTATAATATTATCAAAATTATGCCAAAATTACATCAGAATAATTTTTTCATTCAATTAAAATTAATATTAAACCATTGCTTCCAAAAATCGCATCACAAGACATAGTAATAATTTCATAATAAACATTTTTTTTTTATTTTACAAATATAGAATCTAAGCCTTTTTATTCAACCAAACAATTTTGTTAAATTGAATTTAAATACCAGAATAAATTTTCTTAGAATAGACCCAGATATTAAAGTGGTAAATAATTTTATTTTTCAATTTTCTAAATACAAATTTTCCATGAATTTTATTATTTTTGAAGTTTACTGTAATGGAAAATTAAAGAGAAATATGAATTTTTAAAAATAAACTTTTCACTAGAACAGTAATTTAAGGGATAAGATTTTTAAATTCTTTAAATTTTAAATTTGATTTTTTTTTTTTATTAAATCTAACTATTTTTGAACTAATGCTGAAGTTGGACAATGTTGGTACCTTATATAATTATATATACTTTTTCTTTAATATATTAACTAATTTAGTTATAAAATTAATTATGAATTATTTTTAGATGATGTAACTATGGTAACCCAAGCTATGGTGATACCCTAAAGAGGCAACAAAGCTGGCTTATAATAGCTATTTTATGAGCAGAACTAATGGCAGTGCAGATACAATAATTAAATGGAGTCATAACTTAAGATTTTTCCTAAAACTATTTGGAATAGTGATGAACAAAATCATAAAATCGTAAGATCGCCAAATTTAGTAAGAGCGCTAAAAATATAGAACTCAATAAAAATCTAAACGAGTGATTGTAAGGCAATCGATTAAGTATGACAGGTTTATAAATCAGTTGGACACAACTTTAAAAAATCAGATTTGAAATCTAGTGTAATAAAATTATATAATGCTTTGTTGCACCAAATTAAAATTAGAGAAAAAATCTAGTTAGAGAAAAAGTCTAAGTTAGCAAACTAACTCAATATAAGAATAAATTTCAATATTATTTGTAAACTATTATTATCATAAGTTGATTAGCTAAATTCAAAATTAAATTAAGTATGTTGTAAACTGTATCATTATATCTTAATTTATAATAATCCGATACGAGTATCTGATACATATTTTTTTTTTTAAAATTATCCGAACTTATATGAAATCTATTAGAAATTAAAATACTAATAATTTCCATAATGCAAAGTAATTTTCAACTTAATTATAAATACTGACACATGACATGATAATTACTCTATAATTTGGATAAATATTTACCCACATATTACTGATAGATGCATTTTTTCCTGTTAAACTAATAAATTATGTGCATAGTTGATAATAAATAATAACATAATCGAACCCTCATGTGTTAGATAAATTTTATAAAATTGAAACAAATGAGGAGGTGTGTAGAGAAAACTGTGTCAACCGTAGAATATCCCACGTAATATAAACATTATGTCATCCGGTTAATCATAACTTGTGGAAGAACTTAAAATACATAATTTATTAAACTCTGAGTTATGCACAAAAGTTGTAAGGCAGCTATTCTGTCGTCTTTCGTTGCATTTATTATATTTTTTTT
This sequence comes from Dolichopus griseipennis, assembly GCA_963082915.1. Taxonomy (NCBI): domain Eukaryota; kingdom Metazoa; phylum Arthropoda; class Insecta; order Diptera; family Dolichopodidae; genus Dolichopus; species Dolichopus griseipennis. Next base: position 17,772,746 of record OY720443.1, read on the forward strand.
GCAAATGTTGGACATGAAAATAAACTATTTTTGACAAAATGTCTGATGCTCAGGTTCATTACACATTAAAATTTGAACCCGAATTTTTTCGAATGAAAAACTGCCACTTTAACCAATGAGCTATCAGTGAGATAAATTAAGCTTTTTTCATATTAAAAAAGTAGCTGTATAGAAGCAATCAGAACCCTCTTCACTAGACCAACCGAATTTTGCATAAACTTTCGTTAGGAAATTATTAGGTATAGGGTTATAATCATATACATAAAAAAGTTGTAGTGGACCTACTGCAGCTCTAGATTTTAGAATCCTAGGTCCTTTTATTTTTTAGTTATCGTGCTAAAGGAACGGACGAACGTACTACATAGCTAGATTGATTTACTTTTCGATTCTGATCCGATCCATAACTTTGAGTATATATCTAGCCCCCTCCTTCACTGCATCGCAAACGTAATTTCAAATCTATTATACCCTTTGATCATACGTTCATACTATTATGAAAATCAGTTTTTAACATGAATTAATTTAAAATTTTCATAATTCTTCAAATTAGATTATGATAACAAATAAACATTTTCCATATTATTTTTCTTTAATTTATCATAAAACACAAGCAATTTCATTTTGATCCAATTTTGAATCAAAATCCAAAATAGTATACAAAAACAAAATTTATTTCTTTTGTTTAAAAAAGACTTATTGAAATTCAGTTTAACTAATCAATATTGTATACCTAAGTTTTATTAAATTGTAAAATATAAAAAGATATTGTCTGAAAGATAAATATTGTCTAAAATATAAATCCAAAACATCAGATGATAAATAAATCTATCAATTTATAAATCGTTAGATGCTGGCAGGTATTTATTATTAAATATTTTATTTACAGGTATTTATTGAGCCAAATGCAGTTCAAATTCAGTTTCTAAAATATTTGATAGTATTTGAGAACATGAAATCAATAGTATTAAATTGATAAGGTATACATTATTAGTTAATACACTTTTTAACTAAATTCAATTTATTATTTTATTTGTTTAAAATTCAAGTAAATTATTATTTATTTATTTAATTATTTATTTGTAGTACCAGACAATAGTAAATATTGCATGATAATATCAATTCTTTGCCTATTTGACATTTCAGCTTTTTATTTTTTATACCAGGATTTGAACTCGAGACTTTTCGATTGAAAAGCCGCCATTTTACCACTGAGCTATCCGTCAGATATAAATTATGAGTTCTAAAGTATTTTGAAGTAACTTATAAATACATAAATTTTCATTCAAAATACAGTTACATATTACAAAAATCTATAACTTGAAATTCAACCGCAATCTGACATGACTAATAATCGATACTTCAAATATCTATATTGAAACCGCAAAGGCAGCTTAAGAAATTAATTAGGAAGCGATGTATAAAATAATATCTTAAATAATCAATCTGAAACTTTCAAAATCCTTTAGTTATTTTAGTTTTTGAAATATACGGTGGGTGGATTGATGGACGCGTGAATGGCCGAAGGGAACTGATTCGTTGCATACACTTGAGCCAATGTCTACTCGTATCTCGTCTTCTTTATAACTAGGAGTATTTAAATTACTTTAGAATAAAAGTTGTCAAATCCAGATTAGTCTAAATTTGGTAGACTTTCAGATAATTTATCAATCTTTCGACTTTATAAGTGTGAACTTAAGTGTATTATTGAAAATATTAAATATTAAAAAAATTGGCACAACATTAAAGTTTTACTCAAACTTATAAATGAATTATAAATTTTATTTATTAACGATTTTATTTAGACATAATTATATGTCAATACCAGCATTCTATTTTTTGACTTAAAAAAAAAATCAATTTAGAGTGTTTCATCCATCCAACACTATTGGACTTCTCAGTAGTTAATAGAAATGTTGGATTACCCAGACATCTTCAAATAACACAAGTTGTGCTTGTTTTATAATATATTGATTTTCGGAAATTAGTTGAGAATCTTGAAAGTTGCCAGTTTAGAATAGTCAACTAATTAATTGAAGAACCTTAACTACTCAGGTAAGATTCCATTATATTTAGGGGTGCTAAAAGAATCCTTCCTAGTATTTTTCTGAACAAAATTTGTATAAAAATTAAAAAATTTAATTCAAAGTTATTTCACTTTAATACTTTTCAATTTTTTGACTTTTTACTAATTACAGTTTCAAATATTTTAAATGTTACCCTAGAAAACAATTAATTAAAAAAAAATAATTTTAAAAGGCACAAACAATTTTAAAACAATTGCTAATAATTACCTTTTGTTAAAATGGTATTGACATTGTTTGATTAAATCTAGTTTTAATTAAATGAGGAAGTATATTACAGTTGACCTTGTCAACTCAAAATTTTCTGTATGAATTATATATAGTCTATTGCAAGCACTGTCACGAAGTCTTTTTCATTTTATTTACAATATAGTATCACGTTGTTTAGAATGTTATTTGCTGAACTAGAAGTTTCAGAGTTTAGATAAGTGCTGTACTGTTTAGCACATTTTGAATTTCATAGCCTTGTATAATAGCTAACACCTAAAAATCTAATAAAAAATTATAAGCTGAAACTCTTTAAAATTCTTATGCAAATATAGAAAATATTGAAAGTGGGATGTCTAACGGGTTGCAAGGTCTACGTGTTTGAAAGGCACCTGCTATCCCCTACAACAAAAAACAACAGCAACAACATTTTAAAATTCTTTCATTTTACATTTCTTAGGTCGGGTCAAAAAAATATGTATGATAGGAACTTTATGTCTTACTTTGGGAGAGTGACATCTTCCATTATTAATTTGAATCCATATCTATAATACCAGTTCAATAATTTCCAAACAGAGAAATTGTATTGCATAAAAAGCAATTAGAAAGGGAAACAAATGATAATTAATTTTCATTTTTTTAATTTAAATTTTTTTTACATTCAAATTGCCATGAACAATATTAAACGCCTAAAATTGATTTTCAATCACGTTTTTATTTATTTTTTCCAAAGTATAATTTATTAAATCAGGAACAAATTTAGTTATAAGGGGGAATACCAATTCTTCTTATTACAAATTTATTTGTTTTTTTTTCAAATAAATTTTAAATTTAAATTTTTTCATCAAAATCAATAAATTGTACGATTTCTACAATTTTTATAAAATCATAATCAGTACTTGAATTTCGAAGTCCTCTTGAGTATTAGTGTCATAAAAAGTATCAGAAACATTAATTTTATATCTGATGTAAATGAAATATATTTCATTGAACCTCTATGACTCCAGAAGCAAAAGTTTAAATCTCAGGTTCACCTAACGTATTTTAAAATTATACTGTACTTATTATTAGTGAAAAAACGAGGAAGAGTGTAGTAGGATATACTGTGTCAACTTTGGGATACCTGTATAACCGTAATATTGACATTATATCATTCGGTTAGAAAGTCATATATTGAGAGCTCTTCGAACTTCTTCCACTACACCACCTTTTTTTAATTCAAACGTTGGCCAATAAAGTAAACTACTATTGAAAAAATTTCAGACAGCCAGCTTCATTAGGTATATGGCAGCTATTCGAACCCACGGTAGTAGACCAACCAAATTTTGCACGAACTTTGGCCATAAAACTAATCTATTTTGGCAAAATTTCAGATACGCATCTGCAATAGGTACAGAATAATGTTCATATAAAACAAGAAGTTGTATGACAGCTATTCGAATGCGGGGAACAAACTGGCTCGCTTTCAATTTCGATGACGGCTATTCCATAAAAAATAATTTGTGAAAATTTCAAAATCATAGCTACTTTATTTTTTGATTTATCGTGGGGATGGACATACATAGCTAGAACGATTTACTTTTCGATTCTGATCCTATCCGTACTTATATTTGCTCCCCCCTTCTCTGCGACTCAAACGTAATGGCAAATTCTGTATACCTTTTTGTCTTCTAATCTTACGGGTAAAACAAGTTTATATTCATGTTGTATGACTTATTTTACTAATTAACAGTGATTTTGATTCATGACAAATACTTATTATTAACTAACGGTTTTCTTGTAAATTCAAAGTGAAGAATAAATCATTTTATATTTAGGTTTAAAACAAATTATTATAAAGTAATCCTTTGATAAGATTGTTAAGTTTTAAATGTAAATTTTTTTCACAATGTGAAAGAAACCTTTAAAATATATTCACAAACGAATAATATTAATTATATGGTTGTTAAATACATAAATCCATAATTAGTTCCTTAAAAATCACTTTACTTTGTTCTTTAATTAAATTCAGAAAAACTTTACAAGAATAATATTAAAAATATGCTAATCATGCTAATAAGTGCCTCAAAAATAGTTAGGAAAAAAAAACAAATCAAAAGTTAACTTTTAACCTTTTTAAACAAAAAAATGAAAACTTTGTCCTTTTTTTAGTGTTTTTTTTTTGATTATTATGTAAAACTTTTGTTTTTTAATAAGCAAGGAAATTAAAGAGAAGTATAAAAAAATAAAAAAAAAAAATAAGATGAGTATTATGTAATTGATTTTTCGTTTTCAGTGTTATATATTCATTTTTAATGGATGTGCGGCAAAATTGTAAGAGTTCCAATTTCCCATTTGAAATATTGGACTTTATAATAACTTTTATAAAAATATAAATAGAACTTCAAATTATAAGAATTTAATTTAAGATATATAACTCACATATACACGCACATATACATAAAAAAATAGTTAAAACTCTATTTTAATGTTATTGAAATTTATAATAGAGAACCTATGACATTGAATATCTGATAAGACCAGGATAATCTCATGTAGTAATTATATTGAATGTGGAATTCTTGATGATCAATTAGTGCATTATTATAAATGAAGTATTTTCCACTTTTTTTAACATGACATTTTTTATTCCAAATGAGAGCACAGGCATATTCAATAAAATTAAAATGAATGAAATCGCAAAAAAACGTAGATGTTTTCTAACTAAACAAAATTTATATTTCAGCGTATTATATAAAGTATCTTGATATCGATAACGGTTAATGGATATATAAAAAATGTTCGTTATAACTTATTTCTGGAATACGGTAAAACTTAGATGCCTCTCAAGATTTTTAAATTTGAAATAATAATGGTACCTTATTGTTTGTTTGTTATTGGTGTTAGCATGTGCCATCCTAACAAGTTAGTTTTATGGCGAGTTGTTCATCACACTTTCAATACTTTCTATCAATTTATAAATAATAGTATTAATTTTATTTATATTATATATTTGTATATTTTGAATTTAATTTGGTTGCCATGGTGATTTGTAAAGATCTTAATAAGACATTTTGTAAAGAAAAACCGTTATTTTTAAAACAAGTCTTGTTGTATATGAAACCTTGAATAAAAGACTTTCAAATAACAAACAAGTTTCTGTAAAGCACGTCATACCACAGTTATACGGATATTTCTAATGTCGAAAAAATAAAAAAATCGCGACATCTCGAAAATTAATGAAAATATGAAAACGATTTCTTTCTCATTTTGATGTCAGAAACTACTCCTTGGAATATGTCCACTCTTAGACGGACCTCTCTGTATAATATTAATACACCGAAATAAAAAAATAATAATCTGTTTTAATCCTATAGTTTTACTGAACAAGTTTTATTATTATTTTTAAACTATACAATTTATAACCGCAATGGACTCTTGAAGTCTATAACAAATATTTTTATTATCCAATTATTATTTTTTTGTATTAATAGTTCACAAACAATCTAAAATTATATTTTGTATATTTTATTTCCTTTTAAATGAATCTTTTTTCTCTCATTTTTAGCACATTTTCAAAAAATTTTGTAAAAATGTGCCTATATAACTTCACTCTGTCCGTCCGTCCGTCCGTCCGTCCGTCCGTCCGTCCGTCCGTCCGTCCGTCCGTATGTTTACAAAAACTTTTACACCGTTTGAAATAGAGTAAAAAAATTTTAACCATGGGTAGTTTTTGCAAAAAAAATAATTTCGCAGAAGAATTTTTTTCTGTAGCCCCACCTGTTACGGGGCTACTGCCCCCCAAAGTTGGAAAAAGCCCTATATTTAAATTGTTATAACAAGAGTTCTGTTAAACATATTTTCAATCTGAAAACGGCAATCAATAGCTGGTTTCATAAGCTTTATAAATATATAAAAGAAAAATGTTTAGGGTTGCCATACGGTACTAAAATTTAACATTACACAAAACTCAATTTTTGCAAAAATTTTGGCCACACATATCTTCTGAACGGTTTAAGATAGGGTCTTGAAATTTTGGGAGAAGTTAGATACTTAAAAATTAGTAGGAATCGGTTAACAAAATTTTTTTGTCCAGGCCCATGTTTCGGAGCTATAAGGGCTCGAAAATTGAAATTTTGCTATTTTTAAACACCTGTAACTTGAATACCTGTCCAAATTTTTTTTTAGTAATATACAAAATTCAAAGCTCTTTAATTATACTTAAACATGTGTCAAAGGGTTTTCTTAATTTTAAAGGGTGACGAAGCTACAGCCCCTGCAAATTCCAAAAAAGCCCTATATTTAAATTGATATAACAAGAGTTCTGTTAGGTTTATTTTCAATTGAAAAACGGTAGAAGAGAGCCGGTTTTATAGGCTTTTCAAAAATATGTCACTCAAATGTATAGGGTTGCCATACGGTACTAATATTTACCATTATATAAAACTCATTTTTTGCAAAATTTTTGGTTCCATATATCTCCTAAACGGTTTAAGATAGGGGCCTGAAATTTTGGAAGAAGTTAGATCCTCAAATATTAGTAGGAGTCGGTTAACAAAATTTTTTTTTCAAGCCCCCTGTTTAGGAGCTGTAAGGGTTCGAAAATTTAAATTTTGCTATTTTTAAGCACCTGTAACTTGAATAACTGTCCAATTTTTTTTTTATTAATATGCAAAATGTAAAGGCCCAACATTATATTTTAACATATGTTCCTTAAAGTGGTTAAAAGTGGTTCCTTAAATTGAAGAAAGTGTCTCTCAGTTTTACCCATTTTTGCTTAGATTGCATAATTCTAAGTAAAATTCCAAATTTTTGTGGAATTCACAATTTAATTCCTTGAACCTAAAAACATGGAGGGGGACGGAAGGGGGGGGGGAGGTAGATGAAGTTAGATCCTTGAGAAACTTGGCAACCTTCCCCATTGAAGGGCTATAACAACTTTAAAATAAAAACTTTACTGTTAGCAGTAAATTTTATAAGCAAGCAGTAACTATTTCCAAGTAAATATTTCCAAAGTTAAACTCAGTATGTAATACAATATAATTTTGGAAATGTGCTTTTTTAAAAACCCTTGGTTTTTCTTCATCACTTGTTTTATTAATTATATGTTTTTCTTTCTTATAATTTCATAAAATTATTCTTTTCGTTTCTTATTCCTTCTTCTGAATTATTAAATTATATCGAATCAAAAAACTAAAAATTTTTGATGGAAGTGGGGAAAAAACCATTTCCTGATTTATTTTTAAAAATTCTTGTTATAATTCATTGTAAGTCTATATTGAGTATATAACCAAAAAAAAAACAAAAAATATTCAAATAATAACGGAATTCAAAAAATGTTTCTCTCAGTTCAACCCAACTGTATACACCCAGTTTTTGTTTTTAGTTTTAAATTTTTTATTTGAAGGAAATACCAAAGATTTAAACACGCAAAATGAAATTGTTCCCAAAATATCATTTTTATTTTTGTATTTTGTGTAAGTAATGACGACATTCATAAAAATTTCATTATATACAATTAACTTTTGTCAAAAGAACTAAGCACTAAACAATGAAAACGCTGAGAGACTGAGGTATTTCTCAAACTAATTATTGAAGACCTTCAAAACTCAATACACAGTTGTATTTAATCGGATTTTCGTAAAATTTTACGCACCCAAAATAAAAAAAAAATAAAAAAATTAGTTATAAACACAATTTGAATTACAAAAAAAAAAAAAATAAAAAATTTTGAAAGAAAGAGAAGAGAGAGTACTACATTTACATATAGGGTATTACAATCCAGCTGTCAAATATGTTGAATACTATGATGTGTTGTTGTTAGTGTATATTTTATTTTTTAAATGATGCTCTGTTGTAAAAATTATGTAATTATGGAAAATATAACATATGTTTCATATGCATATAATATATAATGAATATAAATTTTTATAAATTAAATATACACATTATTGTACTGGTGTACACATACTGGTATAATTATTTTACTTTTACTGATTAAATTAACACAATGTTGGAAAATCTTTTTGAGTGATCTTGTGGCGAAATCATGTATGATACATACTTTGTTTTTTAATTACTCAATATTACAAATGCAAGAACTATATTCATTTTAGAGAAACTGAAACTTCTCAATACTTAAAATAAGTATCGCAAACAAGTCGTTAACTTTATAGTGGAATAGTAAATTTCAATATAAGAATAGTAAATTTCTATATGAGAATAGTAAGTTTCAATATGAGAATAGTAAAATTCAATATAAGAATTACAATTATATAAAAATATAATATAAAAATTATATATTTTAATTATATAAAAATATAATATAAATTATATATAAATAAAAGTTTATATAAAATATAAAATGCTGATGTCGCATTTGACACTTGACATTTGACATTTGAAATTCGTATTTTTAAAACTATGGCTAAGCCAACATTTCAAATTAAAATCCTTTCAATTAAAGTGACGCACATCGTTTTTTTCATGCCTTGATACTGATTCGGATGAAAAAAACCCAGTTACTATATGAATTATTTTATGACTGCGACTGTTATTTAATGAAATTTATTAACATACACATGTTACATAATGTTATATTTTTTGTTTTAAGCTCATTTGGATTGTTGTTAAATTATGGATTTAAAAATTAGAATGATGAAACAAGAGTGATGAAACATTATGTTCGACTTCATCAAAATGTATGTATATACTCATTACATATTATATAATGAGTATAACATATAGATATTATACTGTATATATTTGCAAAATGTTCTTTTGTTTTATTATTTCATTTTTCTCAAAATTAACTACTTAAAAATAAAAAAATTTCAATGTTTATAAAATTTCCCTTCAATAGAAAAAATAAAAAATTAAGTCCGTATCCTAAGTAAATTCTTTTAAAGATATGTGTGTGAAGTTTTTTTTGTTTTAATTTCTAAAAAAGGATTTTTCGCAAAATTTTATTTCTTTGTTGAACTTTTTTTTAAACATTCATTAAGGATTGAAAAGATTTTTTTTTAATTATCACAAATCAAATATAATCTTTTCGACATTGACAACTGATTAAATACGGCTTTGACAAAAGAGACTGATTTTTTTTACCTTCGCATCCCTTAATTTTTCTAAATATTTTCATTTCAGGAAGTTTTAAAACGTATCAAATTGTTAGGAGATTTTTAAGTAGGTGCCAAACAGACTTTGGGACTGTACTTGTATATCTTAGCTTAATTACACTTCAACTAGTTTTTAGGTTAGAAATGTGTATTAAAAATAGTAACGTAAGGTAGTAAAGAAAGCGCATTAGCTTGGTTGAAGTTACTCTGACCAAAGTTAAGTGTAGCTGCCATATAAACTATTTTAATTCGAATTTAATCCTTTTTAAAATGAAATTTATCTTTTTTCAAATTAATTTGATCATTTTTTAAAAAACATCCCAGGCCCAAAAATTGCACCTAATTTTTTGGGGCCTATTTAAGATAGGCCTAAGAATAGAAGTTATTAATTTTTTTTTGCAGTGGTACTGTGTAAACTGTTGATCTGACTGCTAGATCCCAATAAATGGGGCTGTTTAAAAAAGACCAATTTAATTTGAAAACTTTGAACTATTTAAAAAAAGATCAAATTCATTTGGAAATAGACACATTTTTTGTGGAAAAGGACCAAGTTTACGTGGATAGATTAATTGTTGCCAGAAAGTTTTATAACACTCGAACCTCATTTTTTCGCATTTGCTGTAAGGTTCATTACCTTATTAGAAACTTATCAAGCTAAGAGGTTAAAATTATTAAAAATGGGTTGGCAAAATGTAGGGCAAGAGCTTTGGTAAAGCTGGAAATTTTTTTTTTTTTTATTTATTCCTTTTCCACTCCTTTAAGGAGTATAGGGCATTCACCAAGTTTATTTTAAACTTGGCTTCAGTTTCTTTTTAATCATAATATTCACTAAGCCGTTGATTACTCGGCTGTAGCTATTGTATAAGGTTATGTAATACGAATGCGCAAATGTTAACTTTGTGCGCCATCTATTATCTTACGCAAGAATTATTTATATATTTTTATTAAATCTTATTTACGATATAAACTATTACGATATAATTATATAATTTTACGATATTTTTTTATTAGATATGATCTGACCGGGGTTTGAACCCGAGACCTTCCGCATGAAGGGCGGCGTCTTTACCACTACGCCGTTGGTCAGATAAATCAGATAAAGCTGGAAATTGGTTAAATCAAATTTTGAGATGATTGTATGATTTTGAGATGATAGTTCTTGTAATAACAGAATTTTTAAATTTATGTTGACAACGTTATCATTTTTTTTTTTGAACCCTTAAATACTTTAATTATAAAAATTAAAAAGATAATGTGAGTATGAGAGTTTTAAAAAAGCAAAAAGTTATTATGCTGAGTTATTATTACTTTGTTATCAGAAATTAATATATGGAAAGGGTAATAAATACGAGTATTATATTCATTTTATTCTGTTTTAATTTTCCAAAAGAATTAAACAAAAGTTGTTTGATAATCATATTCTTAAAAGATAATAAATCAAAAAAAAAACAAATGAGATTTATTGTACAAACAAAGAATATAAATTTAAGATTGTTGATACAATTCTCGAATGATATTAAACTTATATTTTTAGTGAAAACTAAAATTGAAGATTTAAAGAGAAATCTTCCTGAAGGGAAGGGTATAGAATATTTATTTTAAAATTATTATTTTTTATGTTCAATTTATTTTTGTATTAACTTTCAAGGATTTTACAAAACTAACAGATGAAGTTTAAATTGTGGTAAGTAGTATGAAGTGAATATTACGATTTAAAGAGTTAAATACGATTAAAAGATTGTAAAGAGTAAATGATTCATCAAGTGGAAGAAGATAAACCCATATTTGTATGTAATAATTGAATATAAAAGCTAATTAAAACATTTAAAAAGAAATACTAATATTCTGACCTTTGAAATTTATGTTTTGTAATCTATGCCCCGGTAAATATGCAATTTAATTTAATTAAATTTTTTGGTATGTGTTTCTTTCATAGCTTAAATAAATTAAACGATTATCAAAATATGTTGAGTATATTGATTGTTTTTTAACTATTTATTTAGTTTAATTAAATTTTTCACGATTACAATATTTAACGACAATAAATTTCTTAAATTTAAAAAATTATTATTTCTATGCCCCTGTAAATATGCAATTTAATTTAAATAAGTTTTTTTATAAGTGTTTCTTTACAATTTTTAAATTTTGATTTTAATTGAATTATAATTTAGGGTAAATTTATGTAAATTTTAGTAATTTTAATTATAAAGTAAACAAATCTCAATAAGGATGTGAGTGAGAAAAAGCTTTCAAATCACCATTAGTCTTAAATAAGGATTACAGGACAAAGAAAGTCGCGAAATATTAAAAAACATTCTTTCCAAAAAAAAAAAAATTAAAATTATTGATAAAAGTAGAATCCTTATTCAAAAGTTTTAATTATCCAATAAAACTTAAGATTATTGATAAGTATTTTCAATTTAAATCTTTGATATTATTTTAAGAAAATTTATTACCTTAAAATTTTCAAATCCTTTAAAAGGTATCTTAATATAATTAATGTTAATTGAAATATTTAAAATTTCTAAGAACTCTTTTAATAATGTGTAAGCATTTCTGATTTGATATTATTCAGACATTTAATAAGAACTTTTTTCAATGTGAGTTCTATGAATTTAGTAAAATATCTAAGATGATAATGAGGCATTAGTGAATCGTGCATTAGGTATTAGTGAATGATGAAACTTAAAAATTTTGAGAAGAAGCAATTTATTAAAATTGTTGAACAATAATGTTTTGTGCAAATGTATATACATTAAAACCTAGAACATGTTTAGTTAATAAATCTACATCATAAATTGTAATTAGTACGACGAAAAATTAAATCAAAATGTGATAGACAATTCTATATTGGTTTTAATCAGGGCTCCATTGCACATAGCTAATCAAATAATCCAATCACCAATCTGTTGATAAATTTACAACAAAAAATTTACAATTTGCTTACATTTATGACGTTTTGAGTTTAACAAATTTCAGTTCCTATTATAACTACGCCCTTTTTAACCTTAACTTTAGGATAAGATCCGTTATTTAATATAAAGTTTTATTGGAAGAATAAATATATGTAAGGGTTTTGGAGAACTGGGTTTGGAAATAGTGAATTAGGATTATGAAAACGTTTTTCGGGAATATTTAGAAAAACTATGTCCTCAATAATTTAAAACTGTATTAAATCGTTCACCTATGGATATCAAGCTTACGGAACGCATATTAAATGAAGTGCGCTTATATTCAAAAACTAAAATGATATCTCTTCATTATTAGCATACAGGATGACAATGTCTTAAAAAAAATTGAAATATGAAAAAAAGAAGCTCGTAAAGGAGCAAGAGAACTTATGAATGTATATTACAATGTTTCTTTACCATAAAACTTCTGAAGCTTTTTGAATAACAATTTTCTTTATATTTTGAGCACTAATTAAAAATAAGACTTCCTTCCTATATTAACGAAATAATTTAACATTTTACCGTTAATACGCGTGTATATAAAAATTAAATATTTAAATCTAACAATAGAAATTCCAATGTCAAGGTTTTTCTCGAAAATTAAATGAAAAATGAAATCGTTTTTATAACTCCTATTTAGATTGGGAAAGATAAAAATCATACATTAATAAATCACATTTATATTTGGTAAATAAATTTTAATATTTATCTTTATTTCCATTAAATTATTATTTGTATAATTTTGGAGAGGTCAAATTGCTGAATATCAAAAATAAATGTTGTTTCCATTATTTATATTAAATTTTTTACTAAGAAAGAAAAAGAAAAGTCAAGGGAAGAAAATTAAGTGAAATGAAACTAAAGAAATGCTGATACAGGTACTTTTATTTTTCATATTTTTCTTTTGTCATACGTGATTAAAACTTCTTTCAACTTTCTGCTTCAGTTTACACACACGTTTCAAAATAAAACCAACCATAGATATTTATTATAATCATTATAAAAATTAAGTATTTAAATCCTTCAGATTAGGCTGAGATTTTCGAAGGACAAAAAATTTTTTATTATTTATTTATATATACAAACTAATATTGTAATCACGATCATTTCTACTACTACTTATACACATATAAAAATACATAATTTTTTTAAAAAGATTTGCAAAATTTTATTTTACAAAATGTTTTAACTATTACTTTTATAGGAAGTTTTACAGTATAAAATCATGACACTTCAAATTGAAAAATGACAAGTGACAAAAAAAAGTCTGCAATGCCGAATTGCAGAAAAAGACTTTTAAAATGTAAAATGACAACAAAGTTTTGAAATGTCAAATTGTGGAAACATATATTTTTAAGTGTCAAATGAGAAAAAAAAAATAATGAAATGCCAAATAGCACAAAAAGACTTTTCAATGTGTTGAATCTACATGTAAAATATGCCTTAAACAAGTATGTAATTAGAATATAAATTGTAAGAAGTATTTTTACTAATAAGAGGAAACATATGTAGATGGTAACATTAATGTTGATCTTTAAATGTCACAGGTGGCAAAACATCTATTTAAGTCAGCCATATTGAATTGTTAGAAATTAATAGTAAGTTAAATTCTATATAACCAAATTAAAAAAAAAAAAAAAAAAAAATGTGCTGAATGATAACTGAAAAAAAAATTCGAAATGTCAGATTGCAGAAAAAGACATTTAAAATTGTAAAATGATAATTGACAAAAAAATTCTAAAATGTCAAATTGTGGAAAAGACATTTCAAAGTATAAAATGGCAATTGACAAAAAATTCATGAAATGTCAAATTAGAAAAATACTTCTTAAAGTGCTAGATGACAACTGAAAAAATATTACAGAATGTCAGATTGAAGAAAGAGACATTTCAAAGTGTAATATCATAACTGACAAAAAAATTCTAAAATGTCAAATTTTAGTTAAAGCGTAAATGATAACAAAACGTAATTCTATTCGATGTTTTACAAATTGTAATTTTTTAATATTACAATTAATGTAAAAAACAAATCCCAATGAGTTTTCAAGTTTTACTTTTCAAAAACATTTTTATTAATTATATAGTTTTCCTTCGTTTCATTTCGTTGAAATGTCAAAGCTTCAAATCAAACTAAAAAACTGAAAAATATTTTCTTGTAGTACAACCTGGCGGTGAAAAATACAATTTTTTTTTATTCTATTTATGCTTGATTCATAAAAATGAAAATTTTTCACAGGCAATTTTTCATTTGTATTTTCCGTTTTTTATCTATCATTCTAACTTATACTGTTAAAAAAGATGTCAAAAATTCAAATGTAAAATTAAATAGTTTTATAATAAGATGATCTAGTGATTCATTATTCCTTTTTTATTTTAAAATACAAGCCTTAAAATTAAAAAAATAAACTTTTACTATGATAAATTGTATTCTAACAAATACCATTATTATTGATTATTATTTTTATTGTTTTACATAAATTATATAATAAATATATCTGTGTTCTCTAAAGTATCTCAAGTATCTTATGTTGTCTTTTTGTTCTTGAAGGACAATAACTACAATTTTGTTTTTGTTTTTTACAACTTTGACCAAGAAATCAAAAGAATATCGAATCAAATCAAAGTAGAAAGAGAAAAATATATTAAATAAATTTTATTTTTATTATTATTGTAAAAATTTTTGTTTAAAAAAACAACAAAAATAAACAAAAAAGAAAAGCAAAGGTCTTGGATTTCAGAAAGGATTTATTTATTTTTTACTTTTGTTGCTTTTTCATTATTTTTTTTCTATTTTCTCTTGTTAAAATTTTTTTTTAAATTTCGTTAGTGTAAATTACAATAATCGCTCCATTGAATATTTCATTCGATTTCATTCAGTATTTAGTTTAGTAAGATTTATAATTTAAAACTCCTTAAAATGTCCCTTAATTGATTCACAATCGAAAAATTATATCGATTAATCAAAATTATTTCGATTAATTAAATATATTTATGATTTAAAACTTCTTTAGAAGTATCGAAAATCGAATCGAAAAATTATATCGATTAATCAAAATTATTTCGATTAATCGAAACATTAATAAAATTTGAACGTAGAGTTCAGATCTTCTACATAAAAAATAAATATCCTAGTTCCTTTCTATTTATTAAACAACCCACTTAATTTCAAAATGTTTTTATCAAAAGTTCTATTAAGAAGGAGTTTACTGTATATTATACAAGATAGCGTTACCATAATAACACAAAAGAAAAATGGAACTATAAAAAGGACAACTTGTACAACCTTCAACAACCAACAGAATATTTCAAAAAAGAGTAAGAGGTAAATGATTGTTCTATTTTTCATCTCTTTTTCATATACAGTTTCTATATTTTGTATTATGTAACGTCCTATTATTTTCTTCCTTCCGTTCTATAATGTTCTTTCTCTTTCTATATGACGATTATAGTAGAATACGATATACTATAATAATCATAAATATAATGATAAGAAGTCATGGATGGAGTAAACTTTAAAAATAAACTTTAAAAATAAAAATAGAAAACAAAAATCAAATTAAATTTTTGCTTTTTTAATATTAAACTACAACTCAAATGAAGGACACTAATACATAGTTAGGTGTGTCCGAGAAGTTTCATATACATTCCAAGAAGGATAATCGTTATGTATTACAGGATTAGCTACTTTACACTTAAGAAAGTATTTTGTGTAATTTTCTTCTTCTTGAGTATTTTTAACGATTTATGATATTTTTGCGTATTTGAATTTTTAATAGAATTACAAATAAAAGTATCTTTAGAACTTTTTTTTTAACTTTTTAATATCATATAGACAGTTTATTTTAAATGAAACTTAATTTAATTTCTTTTAATCGGAATTTATTATTAATTTAATGTTTTGCACTTTAAAATTTTGAATAAATATATCAGAATGACTTAAGATTAGAAAATTAAAGAGGAAATTATGTTTCAAAGGAATAAAGAAAATCATTTCGAACAGGGCCGTATTGCAAAAATTACTTAATAATCAAATAATTATGTAATCGTATTTTTGAAAAGTTGATAATGCATAAAAATCATATTTGATAAAAAGTTAATAAAATTTTGATTTTCAACTTATAAATAAAAAGTACTTGATTTATGATAAGTCCAGTAGGGTAGGGTTGGTGTTGTAGGTTCCAGAAGCTTTATAGAAAATTAAAAGTTGCATTTTAAAGAGTTCTTACTTATTTTTCTTTTGCTTTACAAAGTCTCGAGCTTCACAACTACTTCGAGGAGGCCACTCAAAAATTTGTTAATATTAATATTACATATCATAAATCATAATGCAAATATTTTAAGAGAATCAGTTACTGAGTTTGATTTGGATACTTACTAGGTTATACTAAAACTACTTATTATATTTTTTTATTTATTTTATATATACTTCTACATATTTGACTGTTAGAGAGAATTGTAATGAAAAGCACTTGATTCAGTAATTTTCAGTGATAGAAACTCAATATTTCGACAGTGAAAAAATATTGCATACTTTTAGGAGACATCTTTTTTTCAAAACCTTACTAATCCTTGAAAAGCCCAAAAGTAGGTATTAAAACTTATTTAAAGCGTTAAAAGATTATTAGATTTAAAACAAAATTTTGTAAAGTTTTTTTAATGTACATTTTATGGTCAACTGAGACCTTCCCCTATTAAATTTTTAATTAAATCAATTTAAACTCTGTACAAACAAAATTAACGATCCTGTTTTAATATTTTTCCCTTATATCTAATAAAGTAATATAGTATTGAGCTGCTATCATTATGTAAGT
This sequence comes from Dolichopus griseipennis, assembly GCA_963082915.1. Classification (NCBI taxonomy): domain Eukaryota; kingdom Metazoa; phylum Arthropoda; class Insecta; order Diptera; family Dolichopodidae; genus Dolichopus; species Dolichopus griseipennis. The sequence goes on from OY720443.1 coordinate 17,789,892, forward strand.
TAGTAGCGTACTTTTTTAAATATCAATTTGTATTTTAAATTTTCAAATTTTAAATATAAAAATTACAATAAAAGAAAATGAAGAAAAAAACTTAAATACAAACTTTATTAACACAAAAAAAAATATAAAATAAAATTTAAAAGGTTTCAAGAAAGTTTTTTAAAATTTTGATCACGTCCTTTTAGGTGAAATATCGTACATTCACTTTTATATTATCCTTGAATCCTTGAATGAATGTTCATTCGTTTTGTTTTTTTTTTTTTTTGTGTAAAATGAAAATGATCTCTTGTTAAATTTAATAAAATTCTTTCATCCATTTGAGTCTTCTATCATTTATCCACTTTAAAATAGAACATCTTTATATGAACATGAATGTACACCTATATTTAAATAACCATTTACTTTTTTTTTAACTAACAAATCCCTCATATTATATTACTCCTATACACAAGTATTTTGTGCTTTATTAGCATACATGGGATCAGCATCAAGTTGTTACTGTGATGATGATGAATAAGTTTTTGAAAATAGTATTAAAAAAAAAAATTATTTTATTATAAGTAATCTTTTTCTTTACTTCCATGGGATATTTTGTAGTTTTAAGATTAGGTACCTTTATTTAAAATTTTTGATACATCTGTACACACTCCTTTAATTTGGTATTTGTTTGTGTGTTTGTTAGTTCCTGGAATTTATAACCTTTTTGTTTTTATTTTGTTAAAATTAAAATTTTTGGAAATAGGATATTACTGGTGCAAATGTTTCTTTTTGTAAATCTTAAGAAGTACATGTACAATTTCAAAGATGAATTTCAAGTATAACACCTGAAAAATAGGATTAAATTAAGAACCCTATACGTAATATATTTTATAAGAAGAAAATTAACATATTTGAAGTAGGTATTGTTAAATTTAACACATTGTTTATACGTAGAATTATAATTTTAGACTGGATTTGAATAAGTTTATGTTTTTTAACTATTTCAAGATTTTCAAAATTATGATTTAAACATTTATTAAAATATGAAGATACAATAGAGTTAAATTGGATTGAATTGTTTATTAAGAAAATGTTTTAGAGAATACTTTATTTTAAAATTTTAAAGAGTTGAATCTGAAATGCTCTTTAGTAAATTTATTATTCATAAAATTAATTTTAGTTATTTATTTATTTATTTTAATTGAGATGAATGGGAAATGATGGTGATGAATGGATGAATGGAAAATTCTACCGGGGAAAATGATATGCTAAAACCATTTAGGAAGGCATTGATCCTTTATTTATGATTGAAATTAAAAATGTATTATTTCATTGTAAATTGATTTGAACTTAAGTAAATATTTAATACAGTTTGTAGGCTATTATATTAATATTCAAAATAGGAACAATTACTAGTTTTTCGTAACTTTGATTTTGTATATGAGATTAAAATTATTATTTACCATACCACATAGTAGTTTGCAATAAGATCTAGTAAACAAAATTATATTTAGAGAAGTGAATCCAAAATGAGTTTTTGGAGCCTTTCGAATAATATATCGGCACTTCAACTACGGCACCACCCAGCTGTTAAATTTAACTTCATTATATATATATATATATCTAAGCTACGAGCTTCATACTTTATCTTATATTTGTATATAATTGGTATAAAAATAATTATAAATTATTAATTTACGAAATTAAAAAAAGTTTTCCATAAGTATGTACTTAAAATATAACTTTTTTTTAACTTTATAATCTTTTTTTTTAACTGTACTAAGAGCATAGCCTTTATTGACCAAATGCTTTTTACTTTGATCTTATTTCTTTAAAATAATTATTATTTCAATTACATTTATTTGAATTAGATTGTAATTAAAATTGGATTTATGTAGTCATGAAAAAGGATTTGTGTTTAATGAAAATAGAAACATTATATGTAGCATGAAATGATCTCTTGTATCTTTGAAAGGTTCTGAGCTATAATTTCACTCTAAAGCACCGTCAAGTTTTGGTGCAAGTATTTTAAACTTTTTTGTTTTAAAATATAAACAGTGTGATCGATAATTTCAAATTTAATATGCGTGATGCTCTTTATTTCAAACTGTTTTTTGTCAAGCAACAGCTTTGTAAACATTTTTTCGTTATTTCGCTCTAAATTAGAAAAGAATTGATCAAATTACTTCAAATTTTGTATACGTGTTGTTGTTTGACAACGGAGTTGACTCTATTAATTGACTTTGAATTTGTTAACCCTAATTGGCACAACTTTAGAAAAATCGTTTTAAAAAAAGGCTGTTATATTCTTAGATGAACCATTGCGCCATCAGTATTTTTTGTGTTAATTTTTTCCAAGAATAACAACTTCAATTACAACCCAGTAAGAGGAGCAGCAATGCGCACTGAGTATGAGCTGGTATTTAATTTTAGTGATTTGATAAGGAGCAATCTCACTTAGAAAATTTATAACTTTTTCTTAACTATTCTCGATTAGTACTAGAAGACTAGAGGAGTTAGGTACTACGGGAACAAAATTTACCTATAGACATACTTATTAGTTTACTCGTTGAGTTATAAAACTCTTTTCTACTTCACTATTTTTTACTTGAGTAATTCAAAAAATATTTTAAAGTTTAATAACTTTAAAAATTTTATACACTTTTTCATTTTATATTTAAAAAAAAAATATTAATCAAATATGTTTGAGCTTTCTTTCTTATAATTGAAATAAAAATAATACTGATAAATTGACACTAGTGATCAGACCCAGACCCTATCTATAAAATTATATTTAATTAATTTAAAAGCATTCCATTTTTCTTTCATTTAAAAATAGCATCAAAAAATCAATATAAAAATTAATTGTATGTAAAAGTAAGATCAATTTAAATAAAATGGCAACAATACCAACAACAACAACAGCAACAATGAGTTTTATTAATACAATATACAACACTGAGACAAAAAATTAATTAGTGACAGATATTTTAATTTTATACTTTTATTTATTGATTTTTTTTACATTTTTACTTTTATTTTTTAATCTTTTATATACAGTTAAAAAAATTTTATATATATATATATAGCAATGTACATAATGTGTATAGGTAAATAAATGGACGACAAAATTTTTCTTTTATTTCATTAATTTGATTGCATCGTTAAATCAATTTCACAGTTCACAGAAAATTGCAATTAATAAAAAATGGAAAAAAAATTTAAATATTGTATTGACATTTAAATATTTTAAAATGTGACTGGAATTTTTGGAGAATTTTTGGTAAATTTCTGTAAAATAATAATAACTTTTCAGAACTGCAGAATATTTGGAACATGGAAACAAATGATAATTATAATTCTTGAATTTTTCAACTAACGTAATTTTTATCTATCTATTTTTATCTTTTAGGTATTAGGAATTAAATTGTGAATTCCATCAAAATTTGGAATTTACTTAGAATTTTACTATCTAAGCAAAAATGGGTAAAACTGTTGGACACTTTCTTCAATTTAAAGAAACGGTTTTAAATTTAAGAAAAATCTTTACAATTGTTAAAATATAATGTTGGATCTTTAAATTTTGTATATTAATATTTTAGTTAAAACAAGTATTCAAGTTATTGGACCAATTTTGGACCTCTTACAGCTCTTAAACGGGGGGCGCAACAAAAAAATTTTCTTAAACGACTCCTACTAACTTCTGAGGATCTAACATTTTCTGAGCCATTCAGAAGTTATGTGAGGTCAAAAATTTTACAAAATTTGAATTTTCGATAACGCTAAATTTTAGTACCGTATGGCAACCCAATGAATTTGTTTATTAAAAATTTGCAAAAAAAAAAGCAGCTGTCTTTCGACGTTTTCAGATTGAAAATATTCCTCATAGAACTCGAGTTATAACATTTTAAATATTTATATAAAATTATATAAATTTTTTTTATATTTATTCGTCGATTTAAAAAAAGCATTCGACACAGTTGATCATAGAATCCTGTTAAACAGACTCTATGAAATCGGTATAAGAGGAACAGCTCTGGATCTTCTTAGATCTTATTTACAAAATAGGAAAATAGCTACAAGAATCAATGATGTATTGAGTAACCAGTGTACTATAAACATAGGTGTTCCACAAGGATAAGTACTCGGGCCTACTTTGTATCTGCTTTACATCCATAACATCCAATGTGCTAATTTAAAAGCCGATTACAAGATATTTGCGGATGACACATTGCTCATTTACAGTGCTAAAACCAGAGATGAATTAGAAAGAATAATAAATGAGGATTTGTACAAATATATTAATTGGCTTAAAGGCAACAAATTAAGTATAAATGCTGATAAAACTAAATTTATCACATATAAAATGAGGAATAAAGCTGATATAAATCTAAAAATATTGATTTACAATGTCCAAATTGAAAGAGTTGATACATATAAATATCTTGGTGTAATAATTGATGAAAAACTGAGATGGGAAAATCATATCAATAAAATAGCATCCAAAATTGCGCCAATGCTTGGTGCCATTAAAAGAAGTGGAATTAAACTAAACAGGAAAGCAGCCAATAATATATATCATGCTCATATCATGTCACATATTAGGTATAATATATGTACCTGGTCCAGTTGCGCTACATGGTTGAAAGACAACGTCAGCACTTTGATAAACAAAGCAATTAAAAATTTATACGAGTTTAGCTGGCTGACACCAACAGTCGAAATTTATAAAAAAACGGGATATTTGATGCTTCCGGAAATTATTATTATGGAAAAAGCCAAATTAATTTTTAAACTGGAAAAAGGAATTTACAGGAAGAATATTAATGTTACGAAAAGAAATAGTGTACATAGCTATAACACCAGAAGCCTGAACTATTTAAATCATAAAAGATCTAGAACGGAGTTATCTCACAGCAGCGGATTATCCTCAGCTATAAGAATCTATAATAAGCTACCAAATGATCTTAAACAGACCTCTAACATCAAATTATTTGTTAAAAATCTGAAGTACCTAGTAAAGCGGGATACCATATTGCTTGACAGCGTTATGCAGAATGAATAATTGTATTAACATAATAATAATGTAATTAATATTATATAACTTTAATAACTTATATATATATATATTTATATATTGATATATATTATATACGTATACATGTATTTTTTTGCCTGTCTTTATTTAGTTTAGTTTTAGGTTAATCTGTGTTATTTTATACCAAAATCAATCAATTGTTTTGTTTATAGCACAGTTGAAATAAAAAAAAAAAAAAATAAAAAAGTATTATATGTTATATAAAAGTAAAACTATAAAAAAAAGCATTTGTAATAGACAATAACAAAGCTAAATAAAGTATATCAATTTATAAAAAAAAAAAAAAAAAAAATTTAGGGTTTCTTCCGATTTTGAGGGGCTGAAACTCCGTAACGGATGGGCTACAGAAAAAAGTTCTTCCATGAAATTATTTTTTTATAATACATGCCTGTAGTTAAAATTTTTTATCTTAATTTCATTTCAAACACTGTAAAAGTTTTGTAAATGTACGGACGAACGGACGGACAAAGTGAAATTTTATAGGAAATTTTTTGCCAAATTTTTTGAAAATGTGCTAAAAATTAACTTGGATAAGTTCCATGCTTTATAAAAAGTTTTACTACATAAGCGGAATGGTGGAAGCCTCAATCAATCAGAAAACAATTAATATCCAAATTACACCTGGAGGTTCAACTTAATTCAATGATCTAAGTCAATGCCGCTTTATTCAATGTAATTTCATATAAAAGAATGCAAAAGGGATCACCAAAAAAGTATATGCGATAAGAATGTCAAATTGAAACACTGTTCTTATTTCACCCAGAGCGATATTTAGTTAAGCTCTGGTTTTCAAATATTACGTTTTGACTTACTATATTTAAATTAAATTAATTATAAATAATTTCCATCTAGTTGCAATCTTAGCATAGACTTGATTCACTTAAAGTATATTTTTTAACAAAATAGATATTCTTAATATTCAAAAACAAAGTTATAGAGGTAAATTATGTTAAATTAAGAAATATATAATATGTATTACGCCCTTGAAAATATCTATTTGTGTTATGTTATGTTTGTTTGAGTATTATTTGTATATTTGAGTGTATTTGTTCTCATATTATATTTTACATTTCCCTTAAGACATAATAAATGACAATATTTTTTTTATTAAAAGAGAACTGAGAATTATGCCAACGCACTTTGATGTTTTTGTTTAATTTTCTTTTGTTTTTTGTTTTTATGTGTGAAATGACTAACATCCATCCTGCATATTTTTAAATATGTCAATGCTTGTGTTTCATTTTATTTCTCTACTGTTTTTTTGATTCTTTACTTTTATTTTTATTCACTTTAAATTAATTTTTTTGTTTTTAATTTCTCTTTTTCTACTTGACTACTTAAAAAGTAGCTTCATTATATTTTGTCCCATGAGAATAACGAAAGACTATCTGCACTTACCCCGTTTTTGAGAAAAATTAGATTAAAGTTATGAAAGATTCAATTTTTAGGATCGCTTGTCATACTCAATTAATTTAAATTATTAAATTTGTTTTTTTTTAGGGCTAGTTCAACTGTTGGGCTAATGAGCATGTCTTTACTAGGGGCACTTATTGTACTTTTATTATTAGAATTGATCTTAAGGAGTTTCACATACAACATAAGCACGAGATAGTACTGGGCCTTATAACATGTAGAATTGTCTAAGTTTTTCAATATAGATACAATTTTATATACCTTTTATATATTTTAATAATTTTATATTTGAATTATAGGGTACTTCTATATCTGTGAGTTAAATTATTGAATTAAATTATTTGTTTATACTGTTAAATTAATGTGTTTTTTATTAAAGATATATAATTTTTAATTATTGGTTAAGCCATATTTTTTAATTGTGATTTGAACACAATTGCGGAATGTAGCTGATTCGAATCGAAAGTCAGGTATAATTTTTTTTTGATTTTACTGGAGTCATTCCCACGCCTCACAAATTAATGGTTGGCACTGTAACCCAGCTTCCTTTCTCCAAAATTCTTGGGAACAAAAACTTATAAATTCCAGATGTTTTGTTCAATGTAAAAAGCAAGAGAAATAATACCAAAAAGAGTGCTGGTTAGCATTATTTTAAGTAAGTGATTTTCTAAAATAATCATAGAAGACTTTTGTGGCAAGTTTTTGCTAAATTTGGTCAATTTCCTTAATCCATCACATTCCCAGAATACTATATTTTCCAAATCCAATTTCCAATAATCCTTTCACATCCTTAACCCCGGCCCGGACCCAAGTTTTAAATGTAACTCAAATAGTAAAAAAATGTTAGTTAGAACCTTATTCTTCTTATGCGACAATTTTTACAAAATACCGTACGGTATTAACAATTTTGTAGGAAAGTACAACACATTTGTAACATTAAATAGAATTATAATTCGAATTTAAATACAAAAAGAGAACACAGTGTAGGTTTTTCTATGTGATGTTATGACAGATGAAATCATCATATTGATATTATATATATATATTTTTTTTGTTTATTTTTCTTTCATTTAAATTACACAAAACAAATGGCACAAAAATAAAGGTGCCAAAATTTATAACAAAATATAATAGTCTTAAGTTGTTAAGTACTTTGAAAATATATGTGTTAATATGTAAAAATGGAGTTGAATGTTACATTTAAGATTGAATGAAATTATAAATTGATATAAAATTAAAAAAAAATATATGTATGCAATGTATATATATGTATATATGAATAAACATAATGAGAAGAACAATGAACAAGCTAATTTTAGGATATTGTTTCTTTTCTTGATTTTATTTTTTTAAATAACAATTGTGAGAGGAAACATTATAATATTGATGTTTTCAAATAAATAACTGTTTAAATTAAATACATATTATTATAATATTGCATTGTATGTACATATGTACTTAGGTGTGACAATAAAAACAATTAAGGATCTGGTAATATTTATTTTTAATACATTCTGACATCCATCAAAAATGTGTTTAAAGAGTTGCCACACGTTTCCGATTTACAAATACTTAATTGTCATTAATAAAATTTTGAAATTAAATCAAAAGTAGAATATAAAGAATTTCGAGAGTAGTCTTGGAAATTGTGAGAATATAAATGCAAACTTTTATTATTCAAAATAATAACAGATAGTGACAAATCAATTTTGGCATTAATTCGTATAAACTCGTGGCCATTTAAAAATAATTTTGACATATAGATTTTATATATTAATTAATAACATGACGAATTAAATATGTATTGTGTCAAATCTTTGACATAAAAACCAAAAAAATTATTTAAATTAAAAAAAAATGTAAACCGATAAAATGAATAAAAAACAAACCAAAATCGATAAAATAAAATAAAAAACACGTAGCTATAAATTTTAAATATGTATAAAATTTCGTGAAACCTAGAATGTACAAAAAAACAAATATCATTATAAATTAGATTATGTTTTTCAATAAAAAAATAAAATGACTTTTGTATTTTATTTTTTTTGGAATATTAAATTAAAATTAAAAAATGAAATGAATGAAATATTAAAATAAAATAACAAAGAAATAAAAAATGTAAATATTATATATGTTAAAAAGAAATAAAAAGTAAAATTATGGGGGTAAATTTAAGCAGGATTCCTTAATAGAAACGAATATTTTGAATAATTTTTTAACATTTGATTTTAGTAGAACGGGTTTTGTTTTTAAGTGTTTTAGAGTGTCTCAACAGAAAGTATTTCAACTTAGCCATTTTTTTTTTTAAAGATTTGTAATTAATTAAATTAGCATTGAGGCAGTAAAAATGCATTTAGGCTTGAATTTTAAACTGCAAGAAAACTAAAAATTGCCTCATACTTTCAATATGAATTCAATAAAATCAGAAACTAAATGTTAAAACTTATGATAGAATTCTAATTTCTCATTTTAAAGTTCGCTATATTGGAAATCTTCCCAACCATTTCAAATCATTCTATGCAAGCGTTTTCTCATTGGACTACTATTTTTCCAAAAACTTTGTTGAATAGTAACGATAGCAACTGCGTCAACCAGCTTATGATCAAGAGATAAAAAAAAAAAATATTTGTATATGAATTGACAAAGTTAGCTTTCTTATTTAAAAATAGTAACTGTCAACTAAATTTATTACCAACTGTCATCTATCAATTACTTATTGATAGGATATATTGTTATACAAGTCTACTGTCATAAGGCGCACTTTTTTGTATTTAATAACGTAATATGCAAATGTAAAATTTGGGCTATATGAAAAAGTTTCCAAGTTCCCAAGAAAAAATAAAAAAAAATCTAAAAAGGTATTTTTATATGGTATATGCATTAAGATTCAGTTGGTTGTGCGGAAATTTTAAATTTTTCTATAGCATGTTCAGTTTATAGTAAAATTAGTTAATTGTCAAAGCAGGAGGTATCGCTGTTTTCAGAAAATATAAAACTATTATGGTTTCATTTATCCCTATTGTAGTATTTAATATAATAGAGGCTGCCGCCCCCAAACCTACTTTAAATATTTGTCGCTATTATATATTATTGTTGATGACATATTTTTTTACAGAAGTGAAAACAAATGGATAGAAGGAGCAAGTAGAAAAATGACAATATCGAGTACACGCAGAGTGAACATCCTGTCATCCTGAAATTTTATACATCAAATGTATTTACATCATATGAATTTAATATACACATAGAACGTTTACAATATGTATTTTGTAAAATGAATATTTTGTTATTTTGTTTGAAGGACACATTTTATATGAATTAAATTTAATTTTCTCTTTGTTTGTTTTATTTTGTAATATAATTTTTTTATTACATTCTTAAAAATTCATTATTCTTTTTTATTTGAATTTTTGTTTTTTTATATTTTTTATTTTAAAATAATTATTTTATTTGTATTGTGTTGCTTTTCATAAAATTAAATTATAAAGTGATTGTATATTTAAATGGAATTAATTATATGAATACATATTTTCCATATGTGGTAATACTTTGCAAAACATTTTTTTAATAGTTTGAACATAAATAATAAATAAAAATGACCAAAATTGTTTTAAAAATAAAAACTAAATTAAAAAAAAATGGTATAAAAATTTTGAATTTTTAATGGTACAATGATTGTAGTGAAACAAACTCATTGGCAATAAAAAGAATGGCTGTAATATATATATATATATATATATAATTGAAAGTAAACCTATTTAAAGGTGATTCCAGTATTTATCAATTAAATAAAATTCTGAAAAATTCAATAGTAACCTCCTAAACATCTTTTAAAATCTGAACCATGACGTAGTGATAAAGATGCCGTTTTTCATGTGAAAAGTCTCAGGTTGAAACCCTGGTCAAAAATTTCGTAAAATTGTATAATTATATCGTAATATAAGATAAGATTTAATATAAATATATAAACAACTCTTGTGTTGAATAATAGATGGCGCACATACTTAACATTTGTGTATTCGAACTTAAACAATAGCTACATCAGAGTCCTATACCACTTAGTGAATATAACGATTAAAGAAACTGAAGCCTTGTCTAAATAGGCTTGATGAATGCCGTATACTCCTTAAAGGAGTGGAAAAGAAATAAAAACACATTTTTTAGATTCCACTAGAATTAGCCTTTGTATAAGCATTTTCACAACCCAAATTTAACTAACCAAAATATCTGAATAACCAAGGTGACACAAGCTGATTTATATATTAATAACTCATAATTAAAATTCAATTGTAATACTTCTTAAAGTCAATATAATTCACTAGACTTCCAATTTTATTTTTCGAAGTAATTGTTATTAGTAACTTGACTTCCAACTCTTGCTTTTGTAGATTTTCATGTTATTAATACATTTCATTTATATTTCCATCACCTAATTTTTTCACACTTGTAAAGTTTCTTTCCATGAAATTAATTCCTATTTTATAATAAAATATTTTTCTAATTTATTTTTAACTTTTTTACCTATATATTTCTTTTACTCCATATTAAAATCGATATTATTTCAGACGATTGAACAAGTAAAAAATAAAATTAAATAAACTTTCTTTTAAGAAAGAAGAATATAAAAAAAAATAATTTATTAAGTTTCAACACTATGGACATGTCGTGTCAAAATCTGTGTAATATTTTTTTTTTATTTATTAAAATGACTATCCATTAATTTGTGAACAGATTAATAATACTTTTATTATTACTGTTATTTTTTCAAGGATGGAAATTATTTTTTTTTTCAAAGTATAGCGGTTTTTATGCTTATTTTTGGATAATTAATAAAAAAGCAACAGGTGCTAACACTTTTATGTTTTGGTGTAATTTTATAAATTAATATGACATGCACAAGTGCTGGTTAAAGTGACAAGGTAATATGACTTTTAGTTAATAACAATAACTTTGTCTTTTTTTTTATGAATAAACTTGTTTGCTGTAAAAATTATTTATTGAGAATTGTGAACTTGTTTTAACCTTGTTTTAAACTAAAGTTTTGATAATCGTAAAAATTTAATTGAATAATATAACTCACAGATAAAGAATACCATATAAAATTAAATTAGAAAATACATTATAAATAAAAATCGTACCGTTTAAATTGTAAACACGAATATAATATGTGACTCCCTGTTCCAACATGGATAGACAGGCTTATAAGTCTAACAATTGAACGATTAGCGTTAAAAAAAAATCAAATACTGAAAGCCAGGGCTGGAATTTGCACAGCAATTTATACAGATTATATTTAAGAAAAATCGATATTCTGTTTTCGAATTCGAAAATTATTCTTGATCTCGCATTTAGTTAACTAACTAAAAATTAAAATTGGCCATGGAAATTTAAAGTATTACCTTTAACCCTTTAATTATTTGTCTAGTTTTTCCATTTTTAAAATATTTTTTAGAATAGTTTTTTGGTTATATTTATTAACTATAATAAAATTTTAAATTTAATTACAAATTTTTTAAAGTATTGGGTACGAAATTTTCAAGGCAAAATCCCCATAGACAAAATCTCCAAGACAAAATTTCAAAAATCCCAAAAACAAATTCAATTTCCAAGTCAATATCCACAAAATACAAAATTTTGCATTTCAAACAAACCCCCGCAAAACAAATGATTGAAACTCTGATTTTGAACCCAACTCTGAAATCTCTCCAAACATTTTTTCATAAATAATAAGTCAGCAACAAAACATTCAATATCAAACTCCCAAAACATCCGTAATCAAATTTTTGGAACGCTAATTTTATTATCTAACTCTGAAATCCGTCCTATTCGTCAAAAATAGGGCTGCCGCTCTCAAATCCTTGCTAAAAAAATTTTTTGATTCCTTTGTATTCAAATCTTAAATCCCACCAAACTTTTTTTCATAAATAATACGTCAGCAAAGCTTTAATGTATTTTGGGAATTTTGTTCCGATCCCTTTTTTAAACCCTTTAAATTCGAAAAAAAAATTAAATATTTTCTAGAACGAATTTTCATTAATAATTAAAAACCCTTCCTTAAACACTGAAGATTTACAACATAATCACTTTTTATTAACAATTTTGCATATTAAACAGTGATTACTTCAGACTTAATTTAATATTCAATTTAACATTTGAAAATACTGGGAACAATTAACTAATTAATCAAAATTTCACTGAATAAATTATTATTGTAATTTTTGCACTTATTTATGTAAAATTTAAAATGAAAATAAGAATTATTACTAAGTTAGGATTTTTAATTGATTTTAATTGATGAGTTGTATTATTAACATCCTGTTTATGTAAAGTTTAGTGATAAACTAATCAAATAACAAATTTCTTGATTTCTTTCACGGAAAACTTTAGTTATAAATTGAAATATATTCTTAGATTAAAAATTTATTAAATTATTTTAACATATAAATTGAAAATGCTATAACAGTAAATTATTAAATAAATTTGTCTAACAATTAACTTTAAAATTTAAAAGGTTGAGTCTTTGGTAAAGTTTAAGAAAAAAAAACAATTTAGTAAAAAGAACTATAAATAAAAACTCAGAATTGAAAATTTGTTCTTAATATTTCATTAAAAATTTAAATATGATTTTCTTTAAAAAAAATTTTTTGTAAAAAATTTAAAAAATTTCATTTCAAAATACTGTAGAAGAAACATGTAGGTAGTGATATAAGAAGATGGAAATAAGGTCCCTAAACATGATTAATCATTTTTTTTGAATCTTACTTCCATTTCTTTGAATCATGTGTGGTTTTGAATTTGGAAACCTTGAAAGAATTTTTTTTCACATTTTGTCTGAATATGAAAACATTAAAACAATTTAGTAAATATTTAGTATATAATATATTCTGTATACATTTAACATACATAAATATAAATTTCTTTAGGAGCCAGTTTTCCATTAACTTAATTAAGTCATAAATTTTTGGTTCTTTAACTGTTGTCCTTTTTTTGTTTTTTCTTATTTTTGGCTTCTCTTTTTTTATTTTCAACATTTAAAAGAAAATTTTTCTTTTCGAACATTCTGTTTCTTTAGAATTTATTCAGTGTTGTTCTTAAGAGTTATTCAGTGTTGACACTCTGGTGAGATTTTGTTTGGTTTTAGTTTTCTGAAAATGAAATATTTTGAATATCACGAACTTTAACAAAATATTCGTTAGTTAGTTACTAGTATGACTCTCTGTCATAAGTTCGAACGATATATCAAAACCAATGACATAATTTTCTGTCAAATTTATGTCATTTTTATTTTTAAAAATTTTTTCGAACCCATGCCAAAGCAAAAGTACGGGTTTTACCTACATATCTTACTATTCTATATTTCGATTGCAGAGGGCCTGAAGAAAATTCCCGTTAATTGTTCAATTAAATTACAAAAATTAACTTACCTTAAATATGTTTTTTTTCGAACAATTGTCATTTTGGATTTGTCAAATGTTGACACATGACATAAGTTGGAACAAGTTATTAAAATTAAAAATTAGACAACTTTGAAAGATGAATTAAGCTGAACTTAAGTCGTTTCTAATTTAAATTATTATTTTCGAGCTTTGTCCATATTTTTTGTGTCGAACTTATTATAGCGAGTCGACTTGTGTTACGCAAAGTTAAAAATTCGAGGAATTTCCAAGTGCTTGATATTGAAACGATTTGTGGTTTTCCAATTGAAGATGCATTCTTCGAAAATTTGCGTAGATTTGAGTTCCGTAGTCTATTAAGTCGTAGTCGAAGCAACTTTTTGACCAATAGTAATAAGGGATTAAATACTAAAGTCAATCAAATAAATGTAATAGAATTATTATTAAAGGTAATCTATGGCCAATATAAGAGCGCCATGGTTTAGAGAATTTCAGGAATTTAAAAAACCATTACCGTACCGTTTTAAATAAAATCTTATCACTATCACTATTTTTATTCAATAGTATATCTATAACTCCTACTACTATTATATTCAAATATCCACATAAAAGAAGTCCAACAAAAAGGGTTCATCAATAAAATTAATAACTTCATTAAAGATCATTATTATGTATATAATTACAGACGAATTGGGTCAAACAAAAGAAAAGTTTTCAAACCACAGAAAATGGAAATGTAAGGTGGAATTGAAATAGGGCAGGAGAACATTTTCGTAAAAGGTATAAGAAAATTATTTCTCAAGGAAGGATATCAATTTCCTTTTTTGATTTAATAAAGGATATACTGGGAGTTACTACCTACATGTTAAAACAATTTGTAAAATTATTGGAAAGGTGAAATGTTATGTTGCTCTTTGCAAGATTGTCGGGTAACGAAAACTAACATAAGGAAAACTTAAAGGATTTGCTATATATTTGCAAATTTATGGTGGAATCTACATATTTATTTTTTATTTACCAGAAAACACGTATGCATATTTATATGAGCAGCGTAGGTATATGAGAAGAAAAATTAGGGTATTCATGATAATTTAACGTGACCAGAGAGAAAAGTTCAATAGAATTATTATTATATGTAACATTAACACGATATTGGAAATTTTTATACAATTGTTTTTTTTTTTGGTTTTTTAATAAAGTATTAATTCTTGGAATAATGTTTTCTTAAAATATTTATTTAATAATTATTATTAATTTGTTGTTTGATACTCTGGGAAAAAAGTTTTAAACTAATTACATATGAGTTATATATGTTTGTATATAATATTGTAGTTTTAGTTTTTTATGGGTGGAGATATAAATTAAATAGAATGAGAATACTTTTGATATAGCTAAGAATGCTGCCAAATGTTTGGGCTTTCTGTCCGCTTGCAAAACTTATTTCTCTCCTAAGGATATGTCTAATATCTATAAAGCCTATATTCGACCTAAGATGGGGTATAACTCCCACATTTGGGCTTGGGCTGGCGCTTCACAAACTTCTTTGAGTTAACTCGACAAAATTCAAAATCGTGCCTTACGACTAATAGGTGACCCTGTTGAACTTTTTTTTTTTTTTTTTTTACGAGGAAATGGAACGCTCGAAAGCCACCCATTGAAACTTTGCGGTATTTCGTTGGGTAGTGTGCGATTTTAACGCACCAAAACCACACCCTTTTTGAACCAAACTTTAGGAAGGAACCTGTGATACAAATGTACAGTTTGGTTACAGGGTTGGCATATGAAAGGATTTTAGGATTGTCGGAGGATATTTGGGAATTTTGGATTATGGTGGATGGGGAAAATTTGGAGGGATATTTAGGAGAAAGATGTTAATATTCTTCTTAAATTTATTTAAGTCGTACACATACGAATTACCAACTTTAGGGAACACATTGGACGGAATGTGGTTCCATAATCTCGACATGCGCATAACAAACGAATTTCCATAAGCCGTGTTTCGCCATCTTAAAAATTCGACGCAGTAGGGATGAGCATCTGTTGCACTCCTTGTTTCACGTTGGAAAACTTTGAGTGGAGGCATTAATTGTTTTATTTCTCCCACGTCCCCACTTGGTATCTATAAAACAGGGTAAGTGACCAGACTGTGCGCCGATGGCTAAGTGGAGTGAGCGTTGAGGTAACACTGGGATCATTTATAAGACGAATAGCTCTGTTTTGCACTTTATCAAGATATCCCAGCGCTGATTGGGGTGCACCAGCCCAGATATGTGCATTATACTCCATTTTTGGTCTAATATATGTTTTATAGATATTGAGGAGATCTAATGGAGAGAAGAAAGTTTTACAGCGATACAAAAAACCCAAACACTTAGCTGCATCTTTAGCTATACCAAAAATGTGATTTGACCAAGTCAATTTCTGGTTTAACCCGATGCCCAAAATATTTAAATCTGTTGAGTGCTGCAAAACTTCTCCCTGAAAAATCAAGTTGGGAATGGAAGTTGCTATTTTTCGCGAGATGAGACAGCATTGGGTTTTCTTCGTGTTGAATTGAACACGATTATTTTCACCCCATTTGTGAATTTTTGCTAAATCGTTATTTAGCTCACTGACAGTGAAATTTTTTGCTGTTGTATTAACCTGATGATTAATGTTACAACGGCTATGGAATTCATAGGAAGCTACAAGGGTGCTGTCATCTGCGAAACTGTGAATTGGATTGGAAGTTAAAGATAGAAGATCATTAATGAATATTAAGAAGAGGGTGGGAGAAAGAACAGAACCTTGAGGGACACCAGCGTTTAGTTTAAATTTGTCAGATGATAAACCATCGACCAGAACTCGAATCGTACGATTCGAAAGGAAATCTCCAATCCATTTGAGAAAGACTCTACCTAATCCTATAGCTCTGCATTTTGCTAATAAAGCAGCATGCCATACACGGTCGAAAGCTTTAGAAATATCCAGTGCTACCACATCAGATTCACCAGAGTGGTGAAGACTGATATTGAGCTTTTCACAAAGGTAAGTCATGAGATCACCAGTTGAACGACGGGCTCTGAACCCGTATTGTCGCTCATGAAGCAAACCTTTATGATCCAAATTTTTCAATAGCTTTTGGTTTATAATTTTTTCCATTACTTTGGAAAGGACCGAAGTTATAGCTATAGGGCGGTAGTTAGAGGGATCGCTTTTGTTACCTTTTTTTGGAATTGGAAAAACGTGCGCAATCTTCCATTGGGCAGGATGAATACCCGAAGTAAAGGATAAATAGAAGAGGTTGCGTAGAGGTTTTGAAATGGTAGAGTAGGTATTTTTAAGAACCATCGTTGTGATTCCATCGGGACCGGCTGATTTGTTTGTATCTAGATTCTTCAAGATTTTCATCACTGCTCGCGTCCTAAAGTAAATTCTACCAAAGGAGCAGCCAACTTCTGGAATATTTGGTGGTCTTTGAGTTGACTGTGGCAGTGTTGAGTTAAAGGAAAATTGTTTGCCAAACAAGTTCGCCTTTTCTTTTGAATCTGACACAATTGAGTTGTTTTTACCAATAAGCGGAGGGAAGGAGGACCCACTAGTTTCCTCCTTTAGATTTTTTGCAAACGTTCAAAACGATTTGCTATTCTTAGGCATATGTAGGAATTAACGTTTCAACCCTCGGTTGAATAAGAATTTTTGCTTATTAATAACTCTCTTGCATCTGTTTCGAACCACGATATAGTTGGCCCTGTCAGACTCCAACCCGCTGTTCCGGTATTGCTTAAAAGCCTCCTCCTTTTTACGAATGGCTTCTTTGCAAGTGCGATTAAACCATGCTCTGGATTCTCGTTTAATACTTTTCATGGAGTGAGGAATATACAACCTCATTCCAAGTAAAATTGTTTCACTAATCGCATTTGCAGCGAAGTTGACATTTTTATCGCGGAAGCACAATGACCAGTCGAATGCTTTGAAAAAATTGTTTAATCCCTCCCAGTTAGCACGACTATATTGCCATACTAATTTTTTGGGAGGAATCCTTCGGCTGGCTAATGTGCTTACTAGTAACACTTACTCCACTTAACTCTCGTCGTAATATTGAAGTGATTTTTCTGATTTATAGAATCTTGTAGGTAATGAACTAAAGTCAATTATGCCTCCTCTTAAACAATTCCTACTTAACTCCAGAAGAGTAGGAAGTGCTCATTTCTTTACTGAGGAAATTCCAAGATGTTTTAAAACTGGTTATAGCTACTCATTTGTCATGAGGACTGCTAAGATGTGGAACATGTTTACTTTTAAATGAACAGTGCCCTCTATTTTTTTTTCGAATGACAATTTTAACCCCTTAATGTCATACGCACCAAATACGAGCCCCACAAACTTCATGAATTTGATTTAAAAAAAAATTTTTAATAAAGGTGTTCTGCCTTTCACTGATTTCACTTGTTCACACCTACATTCAATTCAACATCTTGTTATACTGTTAAACACAATACGTCTTTAGTTGTTTTATAAAACTTGTGGTTTTAATTTTTTTTTAAAATTTTGATTATTTCTATGGTTTTTGAGCTTAGGTTCTTAAAAAAATATAATAAAAAACTTGTGTTTTTTTTGAATAATATCTTGTTAATTAATTTTTCACGTTGGATGTAAATATTTAAATAATTTGCGTAGGTTGAGAAAGTATTTACTGTAAATTTTTTTATTTTTATTGGTTCTATGTTCTAATTTCAAAACAAAAAAAATATGTGCGAGAAAGAGAAAGGAAATTATTAATTTAATTTTTTATAGTTCCTGGAAAAATTAATTTCAAATTTTATGTGCATTTAAATTGTATTTTATTTTCATTCCTTTTTTTCTATTTTTAATGTTAATTCGAATTTTTTTCCAGATTGTAATATCGAAGAATATTTGGGTCAAGTTCTTCTAAAAATGTATTTAATTTGATGATTAAAAATATTTATTTTATTGCTACTTAACCGAAATTAATAAAATAAGTTTTTAATTATACTTGGAATTTTTTATTTAGTTCCAATATGATATACTTTGATATTAATTTTATATTAAAACAAAAGTTAATGAACCCTATATAAATATAGGTTTTATAGCTACGATATAAAATTTTGAGATTGATGTTGCTTTCTATTATATCGTAAAATATTTTTATGAATTAACTTCTATTATTAAAAAAAGTCTATTGGATATTTAATATTGAGGTTTGAAGGTTCCTGTATTACTAAAGATTCTTCTTCAATTATTCATGTACTGAAGCATATGACAAGCATCTGAAGATATCACTGTAAATGTGAAAAAACTTTTATCTGGTTTTCAAATTTATGATATTTTCAATGCCCTACCACATACAATATGATAAACTAGTTATTCAGCCTTACCTTTTCAAGTTTGAGGTATATATTTTTATATTTTATATTATTATATAAATAAATTATAAATTATATTTTTTACTAAATATGATCTGACCATGGTTTGAACCCGAAACCTTTTGATAGACTGGCCGGTTATAAATTGAAAATATAAAAAATAAATTAACTGAATAATATAACTCACAGATACAGAAATACTTCATAATTTAAATTTGAAATTATTACAATATATGACAAACAGAATTGTGTCTATTGAAGATCTAAAACGCTTCAGCATGTAATAAGATCTAGTACTATCTGCTGTTTAAGTTGTATGTGGAATTCATTAAGATCAATTCTAATAAAACATATATAATATGTCCATATTCTGTTACATATGTACCTATGGCATGTAAAATACCAATTGGAGTAAACTGTAAGAATTTTGTCCGATAAATTCATTTGTTTTTTAAAGACTTAAAATTAAAATGTTTTCACATAACATAACATTTCAGATTAACATAAAACAAAAATAACCCAAAACATATTAAAAGAAAGGTTAAATTTCTTTATATATAGATTTTATGCACGTGAGTATCAAATTAATTAAAATAAAAACCACATTTCCTTTGATTTTCATTTAATAATCTTTTAAGCAAATTAAATGTTAATTTAAATCCATGACAAAAGCTGAATGTATCTATAGTTTTATATTTATATATTTATACTTTGTAAGTATATTTGTATATTTCCTTAAAATAACATTTTTAAAATGATTATATATCTATTAAGCCGACCAGATCTTGGAGAGGAAAAAAGATGACAAATAAAAAAAATTAAAAAAATTATTTCAGTTAATTTTCTTTTCAGTTCAATTTCTTTACATATATTATAATTAACATATATATACTCGTAAATTGAAATTATTCAAAAATATTCATAATAAAACTTAATATTCATTGCTATATAACATATCGTCGGGTTACCGCCAAAGTCACGAAACTGAAAAATAGTAGAACTTAATTTTTGCGACTTTGGCACCAAGAAAATATGAAATAAATGATTTTTCGTTAGTTTATGAAAATAAGGAAATTGACTTACAAAGCAATAAATAAGATTAAGAGATTCGTGTCTTTGGCGTAATATAGATCTCATTATTTTCTATATTTTTGCATTAATAAGTCAAAAAAGCGAAAAAAGCAGTTTCGTGACTATGGCGGTAACCCGACGATATGTTATACGTTATTAACAAAAATATATAAATTGATTTAATTTATAATTTTTAAATTATATTTTATTATGTTTGTTGTAACAAAAATAAGTAAACAAAAAATTTGCACGACGCATAAAAATACACAACCTAGAAACAATAAACAACAGAAATTTTTTAAAATCAAAATGTCATCATAAGCCCTCCACACAAAACTTTAGAAAAATAAAATTAGTATTGCCATTTATTTTTCAAAGCGAAATCCCAATAAGTAAAAACAAATATTCAGCAATGCTTTTAAAATAAAAGATGACAAAAGATGACAGATTTTAAAAAAGATGACAAAAAGATGACACAAATTTTAAAGATGACAGCGAGTTAAAATAGATGATTGTCCTCTATAAAAGATGACGTATGGTCGCCTTATATCTATATAATGTATATTTATAATTAAATAAAACTTCATTATTGTTTCATACTTCCTACGTCAAAATTATTTAATTAAATTAAATCGAAAAACATTTTAGGAAATAGAAACTTAATATTTTCTAAATTCAAAATTACCAATTTTAGAAAATTTAATTACTCTTTCTATTTTTATAGAACATTTTTTCAATAATTAACAAAAAGGTTTAATTAAATGGTAGATAAATATATATGTAAGAGCTATTAACTCCATAATATAGTCAAAATGATGACTATAAAATGTAGATGGTTTGTTTTGTGTCTAATTTTCAAAGTATCATAGGACAAAATATAATTTAAAAAATTTTGTAAATATTTTTTAGCTGTTGAAAATTAATATACAACATAAAAATAAGGAAATTACTGTTTACGATTATTATTATTATTATTAGAAGGCGAAGCTTTTGAAAAAAAAAAACGGAACCAAACAAAATATTTTTAAAGATGTCAAAAATTTATAAGCTGTCTTATACTTTTTGTTATTGTATAAAAATAAATATTAAATTAAATTAAATTTCAATAATTATTTGTGAATAAAAACAAACGTGAAGTCACAAAGGATAAAATAAAGAGAGAAAAAATTTACTCGTCAAAATGTAAATATGTGCTCAATACGTCAAATTATAATAGTGTTAGAACTTATATTTATGTAGCCCATACACAAAACATGTAATAGATAATTTCAAAATCAATTTTTTTTCAAACCATGGGAAATATTTCAAAAAACGAGTTTAGACATGTTAGTTTTATTAAAATTCAAAGGTTTAAGAAAATATATATACGCATATATAATTTAGGAATTAATTATAGTTACAGAAATATTACACGGTAGTTAATTAAAATGATCATAGCCTTAAATTATAAAATTAAAGAAATATTATTTATACATTTGTTTTCACAAAATTTCCCGAACAAATTAATTAATTAATTTAACTTTCAAATAATTTATATGAAGTATCATTTCAATTTTGTCAAAAATATCTTCAATAATGAATTAGGTTTATTATATTCTTTGTTTTGAATGTGAAAATGAATTTACAGGTTAGGCAATAGTCTTTTAATTCATACCAAATACATTTTACTTTTTTAATTGCCTATTTAGTAGATTCATTACATACTGTTCTTCTATTATTTCTCTTTACTTTTTTTTATATCAAATTCTTTTTTTAATTATAATTGTACTTAAATATAAGTTTAATAAAATGTATCTACTTACTCTTTTATCAGGATTTAAAAACATAAAAATAATCATCATCACATTGTAAGGAGTCCAGCATATTAAAAATGCTACAATTATCTGTCAAAATTTTTAAAAAGACAAAATATTAAAAACAAAAATATTAAAAGTTAGAAAAAATAAAAAAGGAATGTAACGGTACATAATTAAGTTTAATAAGGATAAACATTATTTGATTTTTAAGGATAATTAATTTAATATTAATTACAAGAATTTTCCTTATTACAATTCAAAAAATAATAATGTTATTAAAAATGTTATACAAATATATATATATATATATATCTATATATATAAAAAGATGTGAAAGTAAAAATAAAAAATATATATATACATTAAATTAAAAGAAACTTACCACAACAGAAATCCTTAAAGATTTCATTTTAGCTTTATGAATTAATCGTTGTCGATTTGTTTGAGCTGCCGGTTTACTTGTATATACAGCTAATTTTGATCCTTGAAACATTTTTTCGCTTCCTATTCCATTTTTTTTTTATTGCATTTATTGTTGTTGTTGTTTTTTTATGTTTTATTAATGAAGGACAAGAAATGAAAACAAAAGAAATAAAAATCCTTAATTCATTATATAATTGTTTATTTTTTTAAAGAAGGAAAGAAGTTTTTAATAATAATGTTTTACGGTTGGCAACAATTCTTACTTTAGAAAATTAATGGGTAGGATTTATAATGATTGCAAATTCGAGTGTCTGTATGAAAAATATAAAATTATTTTTCAAGTCACAATTTAAATGAAATCCTTCTAATTGATATTTTTCTGTAGTATTTGTAACGTCACAGACCTAGATAATGGTTTGTGATTCAATCTATGAGTCATATTGGACTTTACTAATCATTATTTTTTTACTCAAATGTTAATTACTTCGATACAAGTCAACGTTCATTATGTATTATAATACGACATGTCATATGAAATGACAGCTTTTACAGTTGAATACAATGATCGAGGTTTGGACGATCAAAACCTTTCTATTTTATTTATTTTCTTAACTTGTGCTAATTACATTTGCAGAAGTTATTTTAATTACTATTCCTAACACAACACTTAGTTTAATATTTTAGTATTATTAGAGGAATGTCGGTTGTGCGTTTAATATTATGCCAGAATAATAATAATTTTTTGGCCAGGAGTTACGGTGTAATTAAGACGCCGTTTTTATATTCAAGAACTTTTGGGGATTAATCTTGAATAGATCTACTTCATTGAAAATAGTTTATATGTAAATAGGATATTTTTTTTTTGTAGCCTTGGTGAAGTTGTGGGTAAGCTTTTGCTTATATTAATCGAGGTAGTCCGGGTTCGATCTCCATGGTGACCAAATATATATATTAAAATATTAAATATATGATATAAACCAAATAAATTATATTACTTATAAAATTAATTCACAGTATTGTTGAACTTACAAGGAAAAGGGGCCTGCCAATTTGCAAAGCAATTTTATGCACTTGTAAATATTAAAATAATAAATTACATATTTATATCGTAACTTCTGAAAATGGCGCACAATACTATTTTTGACTTGCGATACATGATACTCAACAAAAGCTACAGGCATGTAATCGAAGTAAAATATAATATGACTTTTGTAGGATGTCCTATACTCCTTGTAGGAATGAAAAAGGGAATCTATAAATTTACATTACAACTTAAGAAGTGCATAACATCCTGTACCCAACTCCTTTCATTTAGTAAACTATCTATTAGTATCACTGTACAATTAAAATTAATATCACTGTGCACATTACAAATTTAATACACTTATTTATCTACCTAATATATAAATATTAGACATTTCTTATGTATATTATATACACAAATAATTACATTAAACTAACTTGTAAATTTTATTTTTGTGTTTTAATATTCAGATCACAAAATGACAATAGAAAAAACAAAAAAACAAAAATTCCCTTTAGTTAAGGATAAAGGAAATGTTAAAGGACTCAAAGAAAAACAATTTATATACTAAAGACAAACTAAAAATTTACAAACATAGATGTTGTTATTGTAGAAGAAAAACGTGATGTTCGAAATTTGTTACACAAGACATGATAATCCAAAAAAAAATAACACAGAATTCCATCCGTAGAACTTACAATCGAAATATATATTAGAATGTTTGAATTTGTTTTTAGTGGGTGACAAAATTGAGGTAAAATTTTTTGTTACGAATTTTTCAAATAATTTAAAGGACGAAAAGAAATTAAAAACCAACAAATATTTAATACAAGTTAAAATACAAAATTAAAAGAAATAAATAATTAAAATCAAAATAAAAACATTAAAAATATCGAAAAATGTTAACAAGACAGAAGAACAAAACAGAAAATTAATTAAGTGTAAAAACAAGAATCACAAAATTGTTTTCCATGATGATTTAACAAAAAAAAAAAAAAAAACAATCAACTAAACACAGTGAATTGCTAAATAGTTATGTTAAATTAAGTAGAAACTTAAATACATCGGCAATTAACAGAAAATAGAATATAACTGAAAAAAACAAATCTAAATTAACTATTTTTATATTAAAATGCCAGAGTTTATTTACTATATTACAGTTATATAATATGAATTGTATATGTATTGGTATTAAGGAGTTTTAATTTTAAGACTTTTTAAAAGTGAGCACTATGAAGGATCGTGATAAATTAAAACACAAATTTATAGATCGGCTAAAGCTGAAAACCCTATGAACGCTTTGCTTGCTTTGCATGCTTATTTTTGCAGAAGCAGAAAAGCAAGCAAAGCAACTATGACTCAGTTAAAACTTCAAAACAGGCATTTTGACATATTTCATAAATAAATTTTTTAATGATTGTTTACAAGTAGGTACTATTATATGACAAAAATAATAATAAAATATTTCGATAAATTCGAAATATGTAATGTCAAAAGCGTTAAAAGCAAGCGAATAATTAATTCAAAATTTTGTAGACATTATTCGCTTTGATCGCTTTGTTTATTGGGTCTTGTTAATGTATTTTATTGCAGATGTCAAAGCGTTAGAAGCAAGCGAAGCACGCAAAGCGTTCATTGAGCGTTCACTTTTAGAATTAAATTTCTAAAAAGTTGATTTAGCAATGTTTGTACATCCGTTTCTATGCCCGTCTGTTCGTGTACAGTATCTCAAAAATTCTAACTAGAATATTTATTTAGATAACATCATCGTCATATTATTTTAACAAAATTGCTCAGATTGTTCGAATACCGGTTAAACTACTGCTTTTTTAAAGAAGCATAAAACTGGGTGTCTGAAATTATGCCAAAAGTAGTTCAGTTTTATATAGCCATCCATGCATTGGATGTAACACAAGAACTTCGAATATAGCTGCCATACAACTTCTTAATTACATAATATACATATTTAAGCGTTCATTAAGTTGGGAGTTTGAGACTTTTAAAAAATTCGTCGGGTGTTATAAGTTTTTTAATTGCTTTAAAACTGCGAAATTCATTTCTACGCTGTTTTTATTGCTGTCAAATTTTATGGTAAGACCTACTGTACTTCTTTATATACTCTCATATCACTCTTCGTTCCTTTTATTAGTTCTACCTATATAAAAAAATCAAGCTGGTATGGGATCTAATGTATTTGGAGTCAACATTTCTTTTCTTCAAATATGTTAAAAATATTATTTTATGTTTTGCCGACTACTATTTATCATCCCACCAGCTATTTGTTTATACTTTTTATTATATTATTCACTTTTTACTTCCGCGTTTTAGTATATAAGAAAATTTGTAATTAAATTCACTCATAAAATTCAATAAAAAGTTCTTAAACCCATGGTACATACTAATATAGTCTATAAATATTCATAAAGTTAAATATTGATAATTTCGAAGAAAAATTATAACAGTAAAAACTGTTTAAGGAAAATACCATAAGAGATAGGGAAAACCCCAGAAAAAAGAAGAAGATATTTTTGATAAAGTTTTGTTAATTTACTGTTTCGTTTTTTATAACTTATAAATGAAAATGAGTTTTTTTTTTCATTGTTTAATTTTATTCCTGTTTAAAATTCAATTCAAATATCCGAAAATGATTATTCCCTTTAATTAATTCAAGTAAATTTAATTAAAATTCAAATCAAAATAATTTTAATATAAAATTTTGAGTTTTAATAGTTTTTTATTAAATTAAATAAAATACAAAAAGGCCTTGGTGGTATTTAGTGAGCATTTAATTTATTAATAACAAAGGAGGTGCAGGTTCGAATTACCGCACATGTTATAAAATATTTAATTGAAAGCAAAATATTTAAAAATAATTTTCTTTAGCAAAATCTCCTTGGTGATCCAAATTTATTTCAATATAAAATAAATAGCATAAACGAAATAAAATTTGAAGGCCAAAAGTAAATTTAATTAAATGAAAATATTTAAAGAAATTTTAATGGAAATACTTAACAAACTCTAGCTCGTATAATTTGTGAAAATATTTAAACATATTGAATTTCAATTCAATGAATAATTTCTTTTGATAACATTCAAATTCTTCTTAAATTAAAATAAAAAGATCGATTTTATCAGTTTCATGCAATCTTTTTCAAGTTCATTAAATTATTTAAGTCTTTTCGGAGTCAAATCAGATAAAAGGTATAAAAAAAGTAACCAATGTCGATATAGTTAAGAAAATAATGGTAAAAAATTAGCCAATATTATACATTTCCAGAGAAGTTTCTAAAGAAGCGTGCAAGACATTTTGTTTTTGTTATATCCAGTTTTTATTTGTAATGTTAAAAATTTGCGGGTCCGGAAAATATTCCACCAATTGTTCTCCAAAAATACACAAACACCCTAGCTGGTACACCTGTAAAGTTGCTTATATCCACCCAATCCCAAAAAAGGATGCACAGAGTAATCCTAAAAGTAATAGACTAATTGCTCTAACATCAATACTATCAAAGGTTATGGAATTAAAAATTAATATGTATTACAAAGTTATTTGGAGATTAATGGCCTCATAGGTGACTACCTATATGGTTTTAGGTCAACTAACTCAACAGGTGATCTATTAACTTTTTATACCCGTATGACTATATAGTCAAAGGGTATAATAAATTTGCCATTACGTTTGGGACGCAGAGAAGGAGGGGGGGTAGATATAGACTCAAGTGTATGGATCGGATCAGAATCGAAAAATAAATCGATTTAGCTATGTATGTCCGTCCGTCCGTACGTCACCACGATAACTCAAAAACTAAAGGAGCTAGGATCTTGAAATTTTCGCAAATTCGTTTTTTCGCAATAGCCGTCATCGCTATTTAAATCCAGCAATTTTGGTCCATGGGTTCGGGTAGCTGCCATACAACTTCATTTTTTATATTAGCATTTCTCTGTACCTATTACAGCTGCGTGTCTGAAATTTTGCCAAAAGTAGTTTAGTTTTATGGCCAAAATTTTTGCAGAATTTGGTTGGTGTACTGCAGTGGGTTCGAGTAGCTGCCATGCAACTTCTTATTTTATATGAGCATTACCCTACACCTAATGAAGCTGGGTGTCTGAAATTTTGCCAAAAGTAGTTTAGTGTAATGGCCAAAGTTACTGCAAAATTTGGTTGGTCTACTGCAAATGGATAGAGTCCTTCTTTTATATGAGCATTACACTACATCTAATAAAGCTGGTACGTTTAAATTTATAATGTTTATACAACGGTCATACAGGTATCCCAGAGTTGACATAGTCTACTCTACCACACTCTTCCTCGTTTGAATGAAAAATGGAGTCGTTGCTTGGAAAAATATGGTGAAAAAAACACAATCGCTCTAGGTGTATCCAAAGTCTTTTCGCATGTCTCGCATGTCTCGCAACTAAAAAAGTTAAAAGCACTTGGTTTAGGAAAAACTTTCAAAACATGGATAGAATCTTCACTTTCACACTGTTCCATACAAGTTGTGTTGGATGGCTTCACCTTAAAAAATTTTGAAATCAATGCTGGTGTCCCTTAAGAATCCTATTGGTCCTATTGCCAACTTTATTTCAAATATTTATCAATGATCTTCTATTTGTGACATCCAACAAAATTCATAGCGTTGCTGATGACAGCACTCTTTATTGTTCTTACCTTTTTGAGAAAGCAGCTGATGCTGCCTTAACATCGGTAAATAATAAACAAAACAAAGTTTCAAGTTCGGTATTTTAAAATTACAAATACATAAATTTGCCTAATCAAGGTTTTCCTATTTGTTTTTATTCCATTTTGTCATATGACTTTTTTATATTAACTTAAGAACCATAATCAGTACATTTACAACAATCAATTTAACTTTTCTATTACGTATTATTTTCTTAATAAAACATTTGGTTCAATAAATTTAATTATTTTTCTATCAAAGAATTCGAAACAATGAAAAATTCATGTATTGTAATCATGTTATTGTTTAATTTATTTTCAATATTATACAAAACAATTAAAGGTCAATAGAAAATGTTCAATAAAATAATTTACACGCTTATTATAAAACAAATTAAAAAATTTAAATCATTTAAAATATCAAAATTCTACCAAAATTCAGTTGAAAGTGTATTCAAGGTTAATTGTATTAATTATTTGAAGGAGAAAGCAAAGGTAGAAATCAAAAGAAACAGACCATTTTTATTGTATTTTTATACCTATGTTCAAAGGATCTACTAAATTTACCATTGTTTTAGTGGAACTGTAAAGGAGCGGGCGGGATATATAAATACGAGTGTAAGGATCGTATCAGAATCGAAAAGTAAGTCGATTTAGTTCCAGATTCGATTTTATATAAGAACCGACTTTGCTATTCAAATTAAGCCAGTTTGCCCACTGGGTTCGAGTAGCTGCCATACAACTTATTTTTTAATATAAGCATAACTTAATATCTCATTGTTGTATCTTTTCAACTGTTGGTTATACGATAAGTGCATATTGGAACAGGGAGTCATATTATATTCATGTTATTAAAATTGGTATTAATGAATTCCACATACAATATAAACATGAGATAGTACTAGGCCTTATAACTGTTCAAAATTGAGGTATCATTTTAATTTTAATAAAAAAAAACTTTTTGAAATATTAAATATATTTTTATTTTAATTGATTACAAATAGCTTCCGGTTAATAATGAAAAATTATGTCGACCAAGTGAACCCAATGGCGAATGGTAGCTGGATTGAGTCGAAAACTAGATAAAAGTTTTTAACTTTCTCTGGGGTTCAAACCCAGGCCTTTTGCATGAAAGGCCGGCACTCTAACCACTGTACAACCCAGCTGTTGTGGTTTTTTATACATAACTCAGAGTTTAATGATGGGTGTTTGAAAATTTAACTAAAAGTAGTTAACCGAACATATATAGTTCATATTACGATCTTACGGGTATCAGAGTTGTTACAGTATACTCTACACTGTCCCATGTTATACCCGTGCATATTATTAAGGCCACGGGTATATTAAAATTTCTCCTCCATTTTTAACTGAATTCTCATAAAATCAATCTTTAAACCATGAAATTGATAGAAAAATGAAAATGATGTATAAAAAATTTCTTTTTTCACATCATTTCAAGTACTTGGAACAAAAAGTATAGTTTTATTTCATTCAAAAGAACAATTGAAATTGAAATGGTATTAGTGTCCTTGGTGCTTTCGATTGATATTAGTGTTCCTTAGTGATTTTGGATAAACGTTTCCTGTGTTATAACTTCTGTTTAATTTTTTTTACTTCCTTCTGGCAATAGCGATTTTTTTATTTGTTTTTCTCTTCGCATTCCATTTTGCTTTGATTTTAATCAATCCAAAAATAGTTAATTATAGCATCCTTCCTAAACACGTGTAAAATAAAACTTGTTTTTTTTTTATTAATTTTTTTAATTGTTTTTGTAAAAGATTAGAAGAAAATAAGGAAAAGAGAAGGTATTTTTTCTATATAATATTTAATATATAAGATTTGATAACAACTTTTGCAATGTTTTAGAGCAGCGGCGCAATTATATTTTTATAAAACGAGCAATGCTCTCCTTTTAAAACTTATCAATGAAACTAAAAAATTTCAAACATAAAATGAAATTTTAGGATTAGATCTTTATGGCAAAAGTTTATTTCAATTTTCTGAATAAGGTTGAAGATAGGAAACCTGGGGAAAGGAGTTTAAGAATAAAGGATTATATTGGAAAGAGAATTTCGATAAACCGCCTTATACTATCCTTAAAATTTTACAGTTTCGTGATGAGGTTGTGCGCAAAGTGTCATTAACCGTATTATCCCTTTAAAAAGTGTTTTATACGAATGCTTATAGATCAAACGCGACAATTTAGTGATTAGAACCTTGAGATAACACTGGTGTCATTTACAAGATGATATTAAGCTGTCTAAACGTTTCTGAAGAAGTTTTGTACCGATGTTAAGATATACATAAAATATTAAAAAAAATTTTTTCCAACTTGAAAAAATTACTGCAACCGACAATCGAATCATCCCGTTAATTAATTTAAAATCATTCTCGCCACTGTGAGAGATCCTTTAATTCTTTATTTTTTTTTGAAAAACTAACTGTCAAAGAGTATCTTAAAATAATTTTTCATCTTATACTTTGGACAGCGTTTTGGTTTATTTTTTTGTAAAATAAATAAAAAGATATCTATGTTAATATCTTATGAAATAATACCTTAAAGCGAATACACTGTAAATGATGTTGAATTTAAATATAGAAAGCAAAGTATAGAAATTATTATTGTTTATATTAACTAATATTGCTATATTAAATATTCTAATAATGCCACCGAAGAAGTCAAGAGACAAATAATTTTTTTTATTTTTTAGAAAATTTTGTTGAATTAACTACTGTAGTTTCTTCTAACCAACTGTACCACAATAATCATGGACACGGAATTAAGTTTTTTAATACTTTTGCTTTAACATACACAAAAATATATATATTTATTTCTATGTAGAGGTCATACACTTTTTGTATGTAAATAAAGATATGTGTTTAGGTTCAATATGGACACAATTTATTTTTGAAATAAAAGAACGTGTTATTTGCAATCAGTTGTGACATTCATATGGGATTAGGACATTTGTTAAACAAATGATTTCATACAAAGAGTAAAAATTATTGGTCTCAAGGAAAAGATCCAATTAGATAAAGGGTGAAAGTGAAGGAAGGACTACTTAGTATGCATCCGAAAAGATATAATATCAAATATATCTTCCTTGGAAGATTAAGAACTAATAACCTAAATAAAGTCTTTAATAAATATACATCTGGATATTAATTGTCATTTAGTTATTTAAATTTTTAAAAAGTTATTTGTAATTATTACTTTAAGAATAAAATAGTTTTCCCAACATTTTTAATTGACTGTTTCAATTAAGTTTCATTTCCTATAGACAACTTCTGTATAAACATATGAAATGTCAATATGAAAAAAATTAAATGAAATATCTCAAAATTTTTTTTTATTTAAAATTAACCCACTGCGATTAATTTATCAGTGATTAATCTTAAATGCTTTTTTTTTCAAAATATATCTCAAAATAAAATGTTCAAAAATTATTAATATAAAATTCAAAATATAATACGCGTCAAAACCATAGATTTCTTACTTTTAGAAAAATAAATTCAAACGTCAAAACGTAATTTTGAATTTTTGAAAAAAGGGCTGCCATTGCAGATTTTTAATTTTCTACAAGGGAATTTAGAATTGGCAAAAATTTTTGTTTGTGACGTAGCTAATTTTTTAGTAGAAGTCTGCGAAGGGATTTAAAGTAAGGGTTAATATCTAATAAAATTGTATATTATATATATGTTTATGTATATAACTACTCTTATATTGTCAGAAGAAATAGATGTGATCAAACACCTCTATTTATGAAATGATAATATTAACCTCTGTATGCGCAAATTATAACCTCCAGTAAACTTTATGAATTTCTTAATAATTTAGTCTCTGAAAATATCAAATTGGACTGTGGTGATCATAAATTCCAAAGAATATCTGTAGCAGCAATTGGTTAATTGTTTTTGTTTTCTTTATGTATACATTTACTATCCTCCAACAAATTTTGATTTTCCTAGTATTTTGTTATATACAATGGATTAATATGTAGCTAGAGAAATTTATTGGATTAATTTCAACACAATGTATATACATAACAAAATATGTATACATATAATCCATTCTTTAAACATGGAAATAATTTTGAATTTTGAAGATTTCTATAGTTTGAAGGTTAAGATAATTAATTTTCTGATAAATCTTTGTTGATATAAAATTAAATAAACTAAGTGTAGCAAATCAATGTGGTATAGATTTATTGAATTAAGGTATTCAAAATGCAAAATTTAAATAAAGAAATATAGAAATTTATCTTCATTCTTCATTTTGTTTTATTTGTGCTTGTGTGATTAATTTATTGTGTTCATAAAGTACTATTAGACATGCAATCTTTGTATTTAATATTATCTTCAGTTATTTGAAATTCGAAATTTGGTTAAATTATTTAGAGAATACATTTGGCCAAAAATAAAAACCAATAATATTGTTTTAAAAATTTTATTTTAGAGTTTTGGTCACTTTTAATTAAAAATTGCATGCAAATATCATTTAATTATTTACACGCTTTTCATCATACAAATTCATGACAATCTCATGTGGTTGGTTAAATCATATGGTAACAGTTGTTTACCTAAGACTGTTAAATTATATTTGGTTAAAGTCAAAGTAAATATCTAAAATGAAATAAAACCAAAGATAAACAAGGAATGGAAAAATAAATGGTTTTTAAAATAGAGCATTTTCAAATGTTAGCAATGTTCTATAATAATAATGGGTAAAGAGTATTATTTCATATTTTCATATTTTATGAAAACTCTTTTTTTATTAAGAAAAAGTGTTAGCAAAATGTAGGTTTTCAGTTTTTGACATCTTATACAGCTGCTAAATGGAGAGTCCTACTAAAAAGTTTCAAAATTTCATGTATGGGGTTAAGAATTTTGCAAAAATTGATTTTTGATCAGTGGTAAATTAAAATATTGTATGGCAACCCTTAATATTTATGTTTTTCTTTTTTTTTAGATTTCCCGCAAGGTGTCAAAGCGATTTTGCGTACCCCTATCTGTTGACGTACAGAATAGATATTTGTTGGGTTCTGTCATGTCGCATATGTTTATATATATAAAGTTAATTTTTTATTTACTATTATGCTATAGGTTATATCGGGAAAACGATTATTTTTTTATTTATATTTTATATTTTATTTGTTTATTATTATTTTTTTTTTGTTTTTTTTTTTTTAAACTATTGGATATTTAATTATAAGTTATTTTTGTATAATTTATATTGTTATATACTATTTATTGAGTTTACCCAGCCAGGAATCGAACCTGGGACTTTTCGCATGAAAAACCACTGCGCCATCGGCTGCATATGTTGATGTTATACATATTTATAAAGCTTATAAATTCAGCTGTCATTTAACGTTTCCCGATTAAAAATATACTCTATAGAATTTTAGCTATAACAATTTAAGTATGAGGATTTTCTGAACTTGAGAGAACTCTCCTCAAAGGGTCGAACTACAGAAAAACCTTCTTCCACGAAATTTATTTTTTTTTGCAATACCAACCTGTACTTAAATCTTCTTCATCTTGTTTGTCACAGAGATAGAGTTTTATAAACATACGAACGAACTGACGAACAGATAAAATGATGCACTGACAAACAGAATAAAACTGTAAACGCACATTTCTTTTAAAAATTTTTTGATTGATTGCTAGATCAAAACATTCGAAAATTTCATTTAAAATTGGAGACAACGAAAATTATATTTAGAGGTAAATTTAAATTCTTAATAAGTTATTTTTATCAAATGAAAATTTTGTAAAAGAAAGTGTTTTTTGTTTATGTTTTTATTTTATTTTTCCACAATAAAATGTTTTGCTTAATGTTTATAAACAAATAACTTACAATTTAAAAGTGTCTAGACAAGTATTATTTTAACAATTTAACATAATTTTGTTACAACGAATATTCAATGAATTCTTATAAGTTTTTTAACAAAACAATAAGAACGTGCGAGGTGTTGGAAATTTTTATTTTATTAAATAAAATTATTAAAAATTTTATGTTATTAAAAAGAAGAGTCGTCTGTTTGCGTCAGAGAATATTAGATGAAGATTGTATATAATAAAGCGTTTTAAAACATTTTACATGTCATGTTAATATGACTCTAAATGCTAATAGAATGCAATTTGTAAAAAATATTTAACGAAAGTTTAAATAGAATTTCTTAAAAATAAATAGAAATATGGAAACAACGGGCTCAGTAATATCGTACACCAGAAAAATTCAAAATAAATAATATAAAAGTTTTTTTAGATTTTAATCAGTCTGATTTTAATCATGGTTTTAATCAGTATGACATATTATGTATTGAAGTTTTTATTAGCTTTATGACACTTAATTGCTTAATTTAGGAGATCATGACTGTTTGGTTTAGGGAGACGATAAAAAATTACCTCTTCCTTCTTTTTTCTACATGCGTTTTATGAGCGTAAAAGGGAGCTAACAGAATATCTTTGCAAAAAGTTTCAAGTTTCTATCTTTATTAATTCCAAAGATTTGTTTATTATGTCTTGTGAGGTAAATTTGTGGAATCCGACTTACAAATCCAATTCGCCGCAAAATATGTAATAAATCAATTTATTAAATTTCAAATTTTTCATTTATCAGAAAATTTATTTTTAATAAAGGAAAACTGGAAGGAACAACTCTGTGGCAAATTGGAAGGTTCTATCTTTAATCGTTTTAGAATGTATGTTCATTTGTATTTAATATATATGGTCCGAAGTCTCCAAAACGCATTCTAGGAAACCTACGGTATAAATAAGTGTGTGAATCGACGGAACGACGAACCTTGATTGAGGAGGTGAAGCTAATCAAATATATATATACTTCTCCATAGTTACCTTGCTTCCTTTTCATGGTTACCAACACCATACTTAAGATAATATACTCGTATATATTTATTTTAACTTCTTAAATTCTGAACAAAAAAAAATCTAATAATTTTTCCATATATCATAAAACCCTTAAAAAATTCCTAGAAAAGAAATTGTAATATAAATATTTTTATAATCTTACCTGATATCGTTCGAAACGTTGATAAATATGTAACTATTAATATACATAATGGTATTATAAATGTAAAAAATAATGTAAATGTTGTATAAAGTTGTTCTTGCCATTCAGCTGTATAAAAACCATGTGTTACACATTGATAAAAATCTTCTATGAATGGACCACGAGCTACTCGAAAAATAAAAAACTGCAATGAAAAAAAAAAAAGAAAAAAATGCTTAAAATAAAATTTTTGCATATTTTTAGGGGTTGTATATTAATAGAAATTATTTTTTAAATTTATTAAAAAAGAATTAAAGTTTTTCTTTTACAAATTTCAGTAAAAACTATTTATTGTTCCTGAAATTACCTTTTAAAGTTTTTAAAACTTATGAAACATGTATTTTTAAAATGAAAACTTTAAAATTTTATCCAAAATTAAGTACTAAAAGAGATATAATTTTTTTGTAATTTAAAAACAATTTTCAACAAATTTTTTGTGTATTACATTTTTTAGCACATTTTCAAAAAATTTTAAAAATTTTGTAAACTTATTTGAAAAATTTCGCTCAGTCCATCTGTTTGTCTATCCGAATGCTAGAATGCTAAAAAAAGGATTATTTTTGTAGAGCTAGTTATGGAGGTTTGACCAATCAAAGTTTAGGGAATTCTTTATTTGAATTGTTATAACAAAAGTTTTATGGAGTAGATTTTTAATCATCCGAAACCAGAGCTGCATATAATAAAAATACACCGTCTTACTATACCGAATTTTATTGTACCATTATACAATCCTCAATTTTTGCATAAATGTTCACTACTTCAAATTTTCAAACGGGATCGACTTGAGAATTGAAATTTTCGAATTAGTTCGAAGAAATTTTAGAATCTCCCACGATTTTTGGAATCAAGAATTTAAAAACTTTCTACTTTTTAACACCAGAATCTTGGATACCCCGCATATTAAATTTCGAAACATGTTATTCAGTTTATTTTAATTGCATGGAACTCAAAGTATTACGTATTTTCTCATAGAACTTATATTATTAATAAATAAATGAAGTACTTAATAATATTTTCTAATAATACGGTTAATTTTAAACTTAGTATGGAATATAATTAAATTTTTGAAATGAGCTTCTTTTAAAAATTTAGATTTTTTCATTACTTGTTTATTTTTAAAATGGTAATTTACTGATAAATAAATTATTTAAATTAAAAAATTTCAAGTAAATTTAAAACTCTGGCAACTTTGCATGTATTAAACTGAACCCACAACATAAAAAGATCTAATTGGAAAGTAATAAATTAAAAAACTATATTCTATAAAAAGTATTATAATGAAAAATTAGAAATTACTTATTTAGTGATGAAAATGAATTTTTTTTATATACAGGGTGTTTCCTAATTAAGTTCGGTGATATATACCATTGCATAGATATTTATGAATAAATAAATTTTGTGTAAGGGAGCTAAGCTAGGCCTCTTCTAATTTCCAAGATATGAGGGCTTAAATGAAATTGAAGCATTCTGTATATTTAATTTTTTCCATTATGCCTGTAGTTGGTAATAAATGTTAAATCAAATCAATCTATAATGGTTTCTATTAAATATATCATTTAAATTTTATTTGTGAAATTTTGTGAATCAAAAAACAATCTCTGTTTCTCTTATAATGCTTAATGAACTTATATCATGGGCTTATGATTTATATAACTTTCTTTTAATAGTAGAATTGATTAAAAAAATTAATTGAAATCAATAAATTTTCATTTTAAAGAATTTAATTTAGTAGAAAAGTAAAATAATTGGTTCCTTATGCTTGCAATGTTAAAATTAAAATACATGTTTACATTTATTTACAAAACTACAGCTCCTACAATAAAAAAGGTATAAATACTTATATCTGTCTTATTTAATACCTGGTTGTACATAATAGATTAATTCTATAGTAACAGAAGAATAATATAATTTATATAGAAAGAAAACTTTAAATAAAAACTAATTACAAAATTTTTTAACCCCTATTCTTTAAATTTTTATTTTGTATATTTGCATATTTTTAGGATGGGATATGTTAAAATGTAAAAAAATAAAAAAAAAAGTTTAATCGAAATTATTCATAAACGATATACCAAATTAAAAACATATATATAAATTTGGTTAAAAGTGCATATCCCGATTCTAGTTAAATGAACCACAAAAACTTTTACAAATTTACATATACTTAAATATATTTATGTACATAACTTTGCATACTTTTAGGTTAATTGAAATTAAATATTTAATTTAAACGAGTTTTAAAATTTTATATTATATAATATTTATTTTTTTTAATATTAAATATATATTTAAGGTAATTAAAATGTTTTAAAATTGTATGATTAATGAATTGCCGTTTTTTTGGTATTAATTCAGTAAGAAATTAAAATTAATTGAAAATATTACAATTGTGGAAATAGTAATACATGACATATATACGTTGGAACAACCATATGCCAGAATAAACACTCAATAATCCCAGATCTATACCAAATAAGAAAACGTACATTCGAGCTGCAGAATATTAAGGATCTACCCATAGATCTACCCGTAGAGTATTAAGGATCAATCCATAGCTGTAAAATATTAAGAATTTACTCATAGCAGGATCTAAATAAGCTGCAAGTTAGAAGTATTCGTGTCATTAATTATAATGATCTAACAAAAAACTTTACAAATTCAAGTCAGTGCACCAATTTAAAAGCTGCTGGTCTGTTTTATAAATGTTTTCTAAGGGATATCTTAGTTGATATGAAAAGTGCCATACCACAAATTCACACTTTATGCCGCAACTCTTTTTCAACAGGTCAATTGCATTTTTATACAGTAGAGCCAACCGATCCAACTGACACTGGTAAACTGATTCAAGTTTAATTCCCAGTTCTATTTGTTAATCTGAAGACAAATTATCTCTTTTAACCCTTTTCTATCTGAATTTATAAGGCATTGTACTGGCAGTTCCGTGATTAGCCTTTTTTTTTGGCTACGACAGGAGGTAATTTTTGTGATCCTTTCCAAACCAATCCTTATTCATTAAGACTTCAAAGATTTATTCCCGTAACATGGCAACGGTATGAGGTTGTTAGTGAAATGCTTGCTACTAACATGTTTCAGCTTTTCGTGATGCATTTCGAAATTTTCCACCTTCAATTGGAAAACCTATTTGGAAAAGGTTTAACTTCATCTACGATTATTATAACAACGATTTTACATATTTATTTAGTCTTAATCATTTTTAAAAATAATCTTTTAGAAAAATATAAGGCATTTTTAATTATATATATGCTTAAATATTGATTATTTTGTATTATTTGTTTATATTATTATTAGAAATTAACTATATATATATATATATAAACAACTATATATCAGAAGTAAATTTAAAATCTATTGTTTACAAATTACATAAGAAATAAATATAAATTTTATTTTATAAATACTGAAAAGAATTTATCTTGTATTTTTTAATTGAAAATTTATTTGGCAAGGTTGATTGAACTTAAATATTATTTTAATACTAGTAGATATATATCATATAGATAGAATACATGTCAGATACTTTAACATTATATGTTTTTGTTTTTATTTTTTTTTTAAACAAAAAGGGATTTATTTGTAAATAAAATTGATCTAACAATTATGTCACAATAGTTATGCAAGGAAACTACTAAATTGATTTTACTTTAAATAGATTTTACATAATATACATTATAAATTATTATTGGGTTTAGATAGCATAGGGCTTCCACTTGAAATCTCTAATCTTCTCTGTTTGACGCTTTCTTTTGGATTATGTTACATGGAAAATCGAACCTACTTACTTTCTTCCAAAGCAATGCCTTTCCATGTCATTCTGGGACTACTTCTTACTCTTAAACCTTCTTGTGGGTTCCAACATAGTGATTCTTTAGTTAGGGCATTTTCGGTTTTTCTCAATGTGAGTCTGATCCAGTGCCAGAGTGTTCTATTATTTGCTTAACATTATTTTCATATAACAACAATTCTCTCTATTTTTTGAATTTAGTAATCACATATTTATATTAAAATAGCTGTAATATTAGACTTGGCTCAGACTAACGCACATAAAAGGTTGAAAATACCTGAATCTTTTTGGAGACCTCTTATATTCTTTGAATAATTATCTAAAGTAATTCAAATTTTTTTGTTTACACATAGCACGATCTGAGTATGCACTCTTTTGTCCAATTGCTAAGAGTATTTAAAGTAACACTTTGTTGATGTGCGTTCGGTTAACAAGTTTAGGTTTTGTTATTCTGTTACTTTAAGATACTTATGGCTTTGGTCTTTAATAAACCCACATCTCAAATGCTTCTAAACTCTTAATATATTTTGTCTTAATTAACCATACTTCAGTATTATGCAATAAAATTGGCCTAATGTTCCGAATCCTAGTTTAATAATAATTGTTCAATAGAGATACTAATGACCGCTAGTGCTGCAACAAATGTTAAAATAAGTATTAGTTAGTAAGTTCTAGTCATATCAACTCAGGCACAGATTCGAAACATAATATTATATATTTCCTTGATTTCTTATTCTTTGATCGTTGGGTTTAGTATTAAGGCCTTCAAAGCTCTTAAAGAACATTTGCGATTAAAAGCAAATGAGTCAAGTTTAATTAAGGTTAAATAAATACTTTTTACGAATTTTATGTGCATGCGGTGGAGTATTATTAATTCCACAGTTACCTTCTCTAGAATGGGTAAGCCTTCAGTATCTGACTCCAATGATCAATTTCAATTACTACTTGTGTAACCTTTAATAGTTCTATAGAAATATCTATAGGCAATCTTAATATTATATTTTAGAATATTGGGTAATTTGACATATTTTTAAGATTTTATCACGTTTAACATTTATCATATTTTTCTAAAACATTATGACAAAGGGACAAAGTAAAAAGATTTATTAAATTTTTTTTTTTATAATATCTTTGACACGTTTTGATATACTTTATAAATTTAAAAAGGTATTTAGATTTTATTTTTGTGTAGGAAATGAATATTAAGAATTATTTAACTTATTATAGTATTTATATATAAAAGTTTAAAAAAATGAAATAACACATAAGTGTGTTATTATTTAAAACGTATGTGTTATCCCTTAGATCTTATTTTGTTTTCTTGTCCTTTTTAAAGTATTTGATTTTGAACAATATTTATATAATAATATTATATACTATGGATATTATATAGTATATTGTTATTATAGTATAATATATAGTTCCTGAAAGGAACTACCCTTGATTAGACATAAATGTCATATACAGAAAATATTAATTGTTTTTAAATTTTCTTTTATTAAATTTTTAATTGAAATGTTTTTGAGTTAATAAGCTTAAAATAATAATAATCTCTTAGATTTTTTTAATTTTAAAATAAAATAAAAGTTATTTGAAAAGCTAAAAATAAGTTTTCTAAAATTGGATTGGTTTTAATTTGTCTTAAAAACTAAAATAGAGTTAAGAAAAGCCTTTATTAACATTTAATAACCAAACGGAGTCATGCGTCAAAAAATATGTAAAAAGTCTATGGTAGATTACAATTTTTCCGAGGGAGTTTTGGTTTTGGGACTTTTGTCATATCACCCATGAGGGTCTATTTATTGTTAATTTGTGAATTAATATCCTAATATTAAAAGAAAATAATGTTATGACAATTTACTTATAAATCGAATTTTATATGTTATTTAAT
The DNA here is from genome assembly GCA_963082915.1 of Dolichopus griseipennis. NCBI lineage: Eukaryota > Metazoa > Arthropoda > Insecta > Diptera > Dolichopodidae > Dolichopus > Dolichopus griseipennis. Next base: position 17,830,902 of record OY720443.1, read on the forward strand.
AATAAAAGGGTCGCTTCCAATGATAACCTAGATTTCATTTTTTGTTAAACCTTTTGGAATGAGTATTTTACTGCTCCCAACATGAATTTTCCCATTTTGTACCGGAAAAGCCTTCTTTTAAAAATACAGATAATCATTTGCTTATTAGTTGTAGACTTTTAAGTTCAAATGTTTTATAAATACGTCTAATTTGAAAAAACCTTAAGAAGCCCATTTTATTACTAAAAAAATTATAAATAAAATGAATTCTTCATACTTTTATTTCTAATAGTTTTATTTAAGCCTTAAAAAAAGAGTTCTATTAAGCGCTTGAAGTAGAAAGTGGCAAAAGGTGGTCACTGGCATTCTCTGCCCCAAAAATTTAAATGAAATAAAATTACAAATTTTTAAGGACATAGTCCTAGGTTCGGTTAGTTATAGTTTAAATTGATTAAAAGTAAAAGCTTTAAGTCTAAGACAAATTTTTCGACCTTTTTCCATTTATTTTTGGGAATTATCATCCCGGAGCCGAAGTTAAAGGTTAAATCCATTAGTTAAAAAATACATGCAAGAAAATGTCGTTATTAACGAGGTTTTATCAACACATTCCATATTTTTTTAGCACTAAAATGACAAAAAGCAATCAAATAAAAATGTATCTTAATTTTTTTATCTGAAGATACAAAAATGTTATACCAAATAAAAAAAAACATTAAAAAAATTCACCTGAGATTTTTGTGTTAAATTTTATTTTCAAATGCAAAAAAAAAACCCAACATTTAAATTAAACTTTGATTATCTTTTCCATGGCTGTTTTTTTATGCTCTAAGCCTTTAGAGAAAATTCCCTTTAAAAATTTTCAAATTCTGGATATTAAAAAAAAAAAATTCAAACTAAAAAAACAATTTTGTAATATAAAATAAATCAATACTTTAAGGAAAGAATTAAAGAAATAAGATTCAAATAAATAGAGTAGAAATAATCGGTGATATGTCAAAAGTCCCGGAGTTAAGAATTCCCGGAGGATTTATGACCAGAAAAATAAGTTCCGAGAAAATTAGTCACGATGAGTACATAAAAAGTTCTCCGGGGACTTATAAAATTTATTGATTTTCAAATAGAGCTTTCTAGAGCTTTGAGTAAAATATTTTAATATTAATTTTAAGTTCACCATATTCAATTAGTTTTAACACATTCAAATATTTCGCCTAGAGAAGTTCTAGAATACGAAACTGATTAGTCCTAAGAGAACTCTAAAAATAACTATAAAAAAATATCATAAAAATTATGATCAAAAGATATAATAAAACTTGAAATAGGGCTGTAGGTTCATATTAAAAATTGTAAATTTCCCTTTGATTTTGAACTAGAAATTTTTTGAGTGCTTTTTTTCTCACTCAGTGTATTTATAATTCCCTCGGGTTTGTGGTTAAAAGGGGGGAAATAAAAGTGGAATGAAAAAAAGTCAATTCGATTTTATAACAAAAAATAGTGGAAATAGAATCGAATTACCAATTCTATCCTTTTTCCAAAAAAAAACAAACAAAGCCGAATCGACTTTATAAGCGAAAACAATGGGAATTAAGTCGAAAAAATAATTTTTAGGGATGAATTCAAAAAAACGAAATAAGGTCGAACTGGCCAGGACATTCTTTTTGAAATAAATAGTTTAAAAATTAAATTAAACGGAAAAAGGGCAACTGATTTCAAATCTAATTCTTATATTTCTAATTACAAATCTCGTATAACAGGTAGGGATATAAATTTTCTGGAAAAGGGAAATACCCGAGTTATGTACCCAACTCTTAAAGCCAGAATTTCTGAAAATCTTTTTTCAGAAAATTTATAAACTGGAAGAGATTTTATTGTTTGTTATTAAATTCGGGTTACCCCCTTTTCCGCAATATTAACATATTTGAAGTAAGAGAAGTAAGAGTTGAATTTAAAGTTAGGATTTAATTATTTTGATTAACAGAAGTTGGCAGTATTCAAAAATACATTTTAAAAGAATGAGTGGAAAGATTTTATCGTTATTTGCAAAATTAAAGTTTCAATATTTCGTTAGTGAAGGACTTTAGAGCACGTTTCGAATGCTTTCTTGAAAATATATGTACGAAGTAAACCATAAGAAAGGGATTTGATACTTTTTAAAAATCTGCGTATTCCCTTTTTCTGGAATATTTCTATATTTTTATACGCAAAATTAAAAATCATTGACTATTCAGTTTTTGAATAATCATAATATGAAATAAGATAGAATTGCTTATTCGCCCTAATTTCTATTGTTTTTTTGTAATTAAGGCGATTTACCAAAATAAGATGGAATTGCTATTGAATTTCAGAATTGATGTTGATAATTAAGTCGGTTCTACTTTATTTCACCCCTCCTTTTGTTTAGCTTTTGCGGACTTTTGACTTCCGGACTTTTGTTTTTTCGCCAAAACAACTACATCTAAGATAATAAATATTACTACAAGTAGAGTTGTAACCCCAGCACTAAATTAAATCGAAAAAAAACCAAAAATCTGACTCTGAATGGTGGAATTGAAGCACGAAAATAACCAAAAGAAACTGACAATATTTTTAGGTTATGTAAGTTATTTAAATAACATGTAAATTTTTTTTAATTTCAAATATTTGTAATTTTGTTATTTTGCTTTCAGTTTTTATATGAATCGTAATTTTCTGTTCTCTTTTTCAATCTATAAATTCACAAAATGGAAATTTTTTGTTTGAATTTGCTAACATTGTTAAATAAAAAAATAAAAATTATAATAAATTTTTCTAAATTTCATTAAAATGTTTTTCATAAAGATTGTAAACATTCAGCAAACACTAGCAACACCGGTGCTAAACTAAATAACAGCATGAGTTATCTAAAGGAATAAAAAGATTAAAATCAAGATTTTTTTTTTGTGAAATCCGGAAATGAAAAAAATGCTAAATTTTAATTTTTTGACTTTTTTTCTAACATTTGGCAACAAAAACAAAAAAATAAAATCCATTTCTAATTCGTCCTTAGTTTTCATTTTGAATGGATGAACCAAAGAATTAAATGTTATTGAAACTGAAATAGGTATATAATTATGTATGTAATATACTTGTATATAAATAAATGTGAATTCCCCGAAAATATATTGGATTTTGAGAATTAACACCAAATTAAAAAATCCTGAAAATCCAAAAACTAAAAGTTTAAACTTTTAAAAGTCCTAAGAATATAACATGTCCAGTATTCTATCTCAGGCTTACCATAGATAAAGTAAAATTCAGGTGTATTAGCCAAACAGTTGAATTGTACTTTTTATATCTGAATATCTTTCAAATATGCATCTGTACGAATGATTGAATGATCGTTCCTTGAGCTAATGATTAAAATCCTTATTTTGACACCAATTCTTTAAATACCTTGAATATAAATTTTTCGGAATTATAATTTCTCCGATTTTAAATTTAGGAATTTTGAAATTCAGGTATATTGTAATTCCGATTTTATATTTTGGGATTTTGTAGCCACCCCATGTATGTCAAACTTCAGATTATATAGCAACTGTATTAGAACCTACGTTATCATATTTGACAATCATTAGAATAAATTTTGTATTCTTGATTCCGAAAATAATTCGGGTTCTATTTTTATTTAAAAAAAAAAGCAAAATCTAGTATCTTTGTTATGTTGCTGTTGTTTATCTAGATTTAAAATTTAGTTTTTAGCAAAGGATCAACTGAAATTTTAGTTGTATCCTTTTTACAAAAGATGCCTCCCTTTTTGATTTTTCATGTTTTTGTTATTTTTTTTTTTATTGTATTTAGATTTTATTTTATTGTAGTTGTCATCGAAGTATAGGGGATGGGGTGAGAGAGATGACAGAGATAGGGTCATGGCTCATGGGAGTGAATAAATAAATATATTTAGTTTAAAATACAAAAAAAAGAAATTTATACGTAATATATTATACATATAAGTGTGTATGATATATTCACAATTTCACATTTTCATAAAATAAAGTAAAGGTAAACAGATTATTTTTTTGAGATATAAGAAAATAAAATTGGGAATTCAAATTGCAACATTTTTCTTATCAACATCAATATTTTAATTTTTCAAAATTGTGTAATAATTATCAAAAGACAATTATAACGCTATTTCAGGAAATGTTAATTAAAAGGTATTTAGGGGTTGGACCACAAAGTCTATACAAAATGGATTGAAAAAAAGTTCGACAAATTAGAGAAGGAAGGTTGAGTTCGCATAAAAACAAGTAGCTTAAGAAACTAATGGATACTTAATAAATTAGTTAAGAAATTAATTTAATAATATCTGATGTACTAGTTCATAAGTTTCAATTTCCAAGTGAAGCAGATATTGTTATTATTATGTAGCTTCCCAAATTTTTCGATTTTCAACAGTCAGGAAAAGAGTCAACTTATTATACCTCCTGCATTCGTTCTTCAATCTTTAATTAAGATAAAATATTCTTTCCAATCCCTTCTGCATCTCCTTTCCTCAGCTTCTAAACTAAGAATATGCATTTTTCTTTTCTAGCTTAGAGTGGTTATCTCTTTAATCCGGTTACAGGTGAATATGTTTATACCCGTATGACTATATAGTCCAAGGGTATAATAAATTTGCCATTACGTTTGTGACGCAGAGAAGGAGGGGGGGTAGATATAGACTCAAGTGTATGGATCGGATCAGAATCGAAAAAAAAATCGATTTAGCTATGTATGTCCGTCCGTCCGTCCGTCTGTCCGTCCGTCCGTCTGTCCGTCCGTCCGTCCGCACGATAACTCAAAAACTAAAGGAGCTAGGATCTTGAAATTTTCGCAAATTCGTTTTTTTGCAATAGCCGTCATCGCTATTTAAATCCAGCCATTTTGGTCCATGGGTTCGGGTAGCTGCCATACAACTTCCTTTTTTATATGAGTATTTCTCTGTACCTATTACAGCTACGTGTCTGAAATTTTGGCAAAAGTAGTTTAGTTTTATGGCCAAAGTTTCTGCAAAATTTGGTTGGTCTACTGCAAAGGGTTCGAGTACCTGCCATACAACTTCTTATTTTATATGAGCATTACTCTATACCTATTGAAGTTGGGTGTCTGAAATTTTGCCAAAAATAGTTTAGTGTAGTGGCCAAAGTTACTGCAAAATTTGGTTGCTCTACTGCCAAGAGTTCGAGTAGCTGCCATACAACTCCTTCTTTTATAAGAGCATTACCCTACACCTAATAAATCTGATATGTTTGAAATTTTGCCAAAAGTAATTAATGTTTATAATAATAATGATATAATGTTTATATAACGGTCATACGGGTATCCCAGAGTTGACACAGTCTACTCTACTACACTCTTCCTCGTTTTAACTAGTTCCATAATACCAATAGGGTTAACTTTTTTAAGCTGCCTTTTGAAGGACAGTGATTCTTATAAAAATTTTAAGAAATCCGAAAAAGATTTAATAGTTTAACTTCTCTTCTGTTGTAGAAGTCTTATATGTTTTACAAAATTGTTCAATTTCCTGGACATCTTCCTTCCATGTTGAACTTGTATTTTCATTTTAGGTTGAAAGATTACCAATTTTAATACTTTAAAGTAAATTTTTTTCTTCCTTCTCCTACCCTCTTTGGGAGCATAGAGCTTCCACATAGCCTTTCCATCTTACTGTATGGCTGGCCATCAGTTTTTTTTGCACCCAAGTTTTCCTGCCATGCTGGGTCTTCCGACACTCCGTTTTTCTTGAGGCTTCAAACACTTGTCGGGCAATTATGTTGCAATTATGCAGGTTTTCCTATGGTATGACCAATCCATCGCTATTTTCGTCTTCTTATCTGCACTATCACAGGTTGCCCTTTTGTTATTTGCCATAGTTCTTTTTAAGTGACTCTACTAGGCTCACATTGTATGTGATATGGAATAAAAACTAATTTAAAATTTTTCCAAAATATCTTATAGTTGTATTTTATAAAAACAAAAATTAGTTATTTTGTTTTAAAATATAAAAGAAAAGTATATGCTGGGTTCTGTTTATTATGTTTAATGTGTCAACATGGTGACATTAAAGAATTCAGGTAAGTGATGATACAAAAAAAAAAAAGAAACAAAATGTTTTTTAAATCGGAAATAAAGAACCGTTTATTTGAGGAGTATATAAAAACAAAACAAAAATACCCTGTATATTGTAACATAATGAGTTTATTTTTTGTTTGAATTCAGATTGTATTTACGATATTAAATCTGTTGATAACAATGGCCTTGAATTTAATTTAGGAAATCTTTTATTAACATTTGTTTTACTTTAAAAATAGTTAGTTTGTTTATTTTAAAATAAATTAATTTTGGAAATATAATATTGTGTATAAAATATATTTTTTGTGGAAATTGATCTTTAAATTCATTATTTTGACTAAATTGAAAAAATTTTATTTTACGTAAATTAACTTTAAAAAATTAGATTTATAACTTAACTTTGAATTCCATTGCAGATTATTTTCAGAATATTCGGTGACGTATACTGTCATTTAGTCGAAATTTTACAGTTATTTAAAAAATCTGTCAGATATGGATATCAATTTGCAATGGCAATTTGGTTTTTAAAATTTGAAAATCATATGTTATTAAATTTAAAAAAGTAGGAGCTTCCATGGTGTAGTGGTAAAGCTTATTAGCCAAGGGGGTGCGTATTCAAATGATTTTTCATTACAAATCTCCATGGGGACCAAATATAAAAAGTAAAATATATGATATGAATAAAATAAATTATATTACTTATTGAATAATAACAATAGTGTTGGTCTACTTCCACAAGGAAAAGAACCTGTCAATTTGTAAAGGCATTGTATGCACTTGGAAATACTTAATAAATAAATAAATAAATTTTAAAAGTTAATTATAATTACAAATATATTTGTTAATTTTTTTTACAAGTACTAACTGTTGGAAGGCTAATAAACTCTCAATAGCATATGTACATGTTGGAACAGGGTGGATGGTATATTTTTAATATAAAAATTTTTCTTAACTAATTCGAAATACATATATGTATTCGACTTGAGATAGTACTAAGCTTTATAGCATGTAGACGCGTTTAAGATTTTCAATAGACACAATTCTTTTAAACCCAAGGGCTATAATGACAGCTAAGTCCAGTTCTGAAATCAGATAAAAGTTTTTCCACTTTTACCGGAAATCGAATCCGGGGCTTTCGAATGAAAAGTCGGTGGTCGCAAGTAAGAATAGAAATAAAGAAAGATGATAAAAACAAAGGTCCTATTTTTTTCAGATACTAACTTCTTAACTATCTTGAATACCAAACGTTTTTATTGGAACGGTATGAATGAAGGTATACTGTATATATAATATTCCTATTTTTCGGATTGATCTTAATGAATTCCACATACAATTATTTATGTGAGATAGTTTATTATCAAATTTTTAACCGGAAACATTCACCTGCTAAAGTTCTATTTTACTAGTCAACAAATCTATTTTATCGAAGTATTTGTCAAACTTTTCGCTTGTTAATCATAAGTTGTAAGTTCACTAAATTAGCTGTTTTTAACTGATCTTGGAAATTCTTTAAAACAAAGATAAACGAAGATATAAAGTAAAGGAAGCAAAATACAAATTCCATTTAAGAATAAATATTCATTTCATAAACTTTTGACATTTCACTTTTATTTACAGAGGAAGTGCGGCGGCCATAATTGGAGAATTCGAGAAAAGAGCATTAAGAAAGAGTTAAAGTCTTATAAATAGGTAATTCTTCGAAACTTAATGCTACGAAATTTTTGTGTAAACAAATAATCGCGATTATAGAATGCATATATGTATATGACTATATATTTTAAAAATGCATATTTAAATGTTAGATTCTCATGACTTTAAAAAAACTTCGGTATTAATAAAATTCATAATTCAATACAAAAAAAAACCATCAAATTGTCAAAAGATCTTAAGTTTCTAACAAATTAGACAAATTAGCTATTCTTTCTTTTCTAGAAATTTAATTTTTAAATCGAATTATTAACTGTATTAATTTCATGATACAATGTTCTAATATAACCTCTTTTTTTTAATACCCGTGTTCATACGCCTTCAACTAAACTCAACAATTTAAATGTCTGAAAGGATTTATTTTAAATATTTTTAATTTTAAAATTTTTTTAAGAGCATTTTTCAAATGCTTTTAAAAATATAAAATTGAAAAGTTTTATACAAAGAACAAAAAAAATATCTTTGAAATACAAACGAATTCAAATTTATAATAAAAGGAATTAAAAGATTTTCTTAGAATATCATAGATACTATATGTAGATATTTAAAAATAGAAATTTTTTTTTAAAAAGATACTATATATAATATTATCCAAATGTTATTTCTATCTTTGTATCTTTTTATCTTTGTAAATAAAATTCTATCTTTTTTTTACAAGTTCTTTATTTATATTTGATAAAAAAGACTACGCGATTTAAAATATGTTTGTATCAAAGAAGTTTGAACAGGTTTCTTAAAATGTTGAAATATTTTTAATTTTACATTTATTTTTTGATTTTGTAATTCAAATGGAATATTTAATATTAGAAAGCATTTTAAAATTTTATTTTTATATTTCGGATTTTATCTTCAAACATTTGTTCAAATAAGATTTAATCTTCTTTACTGACAAAAAAATTTAATTTTGATAAAATTTAATTTTCATTTTTATGAAATTTATTGTATATAATTTTTTATTCTAATCTGATGTTATTCATAAATTAAAAATTTATTTATATATAATTTGAGACGTAAAATGACAGATATTTCTTTCTTTGCATACAAATTATACTTTAAATTCTTAACATTGCTTTAATAAAACTTAAGCCTCGGACTCACAGATAGTGAGTGAGTTATTCTTCCGAGAAATTTTTAACATATTATGATTTTATAGAAGAAGTCGTTTTATAGAAGAGTGAGCGCAAAATTATATTGCCATTATCTACGCGTTTTCGAGGCCTTATACGGTTAAGATCATGTTCAATGAACTGTTCAAATTTGACGCTATGCATCTGCAAAAAATAGTTTATGAACATTTCGCTCATCACGTCTATGAAACCATATTCCACCAAATATGTTGCCCAAAGTTGATAATGTATATGTGTACGATTTAACAAAATTTAAAAAGAACATTAACATCTTTCTTCTAAATATCTCATGCAATTTTCCCCATCCCCCATAATCAAGAAATCCCGAATAACTTCCACCATTATTCCAAATTCTTCCATATTCCCATCCCTGTAGCCAAACTGTACAATTGTATCACAGGTTCCCTCATAAGGTTTGGCTCAAAAAGGGTGTGGTTTTGGTGTGTTAAAATCGCACACTACCAAAAAAAACACCGGACAGTTTCAATGGGTGGTTTTCGAGCTTTCCATTTCCTCGTAATAAAAAAAATTTTTTGGATAGTTTTAATTTTTGTAAGCAATTTAAAAAATTAACAAAATGTCAGATGATGACTTGTGTTATGTAATACTGTAAGTTTTGAAGTGACATTTTTTATAGTGTTACCGTTTAAGAGATAAACTTGAACTGACATAAGATAAAATCCAACTTATCAAATGCAAACTTTTTTAAACAGGTAATGTGTGATCTAAACCTAATGGACCAGTTAAATTTACAAATAGTATAAGCCTCCAATTTGAAATTGGCGCTATGGGTGGAACAAGGAACTCGATAGTCAAAAATCTACAACTAAACAAGTTTTAACATATAACTCAGTTTTTTTTTACATATATTTTCATGCATATTTTTTTATTTAATTTTATATTTTATAAAATATTTGAATTTATTTTTGATACATACATATACATATATGTAATACATATACATATATTTTCAATAAAAATTTAAAAAAAAATTTAAATTCAATACTAATGATTATAATAAAATACTTCATTCAATAATCTTTTAAAGCTCACATGTCTATCTAGTTGATAAGTACATACATGGAAAAGAATTTAATCCAATAAAAAAAAAAATTTTAAATATGTTGATTCAATTTTCTTGAAAATATTTTTGAAATTTCCTTCAGGATATTTGGTGAAAAAGGGATCAATCGAACGTGTCAGAATAAATAAAGTTTAATCAAGTCAAAAGTTAAGTTCTTATTAAATTAAAATTTTTAAAATGAATTGTGTAAAGATTTTCCTTTTAGCAAATTTATTTAATCTTTATATATTTAGGGCATATTTAAGAATAATATTATATTTCCGAAAGATTAATATTTATATTATATACTTTTAATCTGTAGATACAAATTTGATATTAAAAATTATAATTTTATAACTATAGTTGAATATTAAAAAAGTTAAAAAAGGTGACTATACTAATTAGTTAGGGAAAAGGCTTATGGTGAATCGATGGTTTATGTGTAATATTATAATTAATTTATATATAAATTGAATAATATTATTAATTAATATTAATAATTTTTCTCTAAAGTTTCATTTAAACAAAATTACTAAATTGTTTTCCGTAAGGGATAGTTTTAAATTCATAATTTGTAGATTAAAATCGTTTTATAACTGTATCAGGAGAGAGCATTTTAATTCTCCATTTTATTTTAAATTTGTTGACGAATTTCTATTTTATCTTTGGATATTCAAATAATATTTTAGAAGTCTTTAAAAGAAACCTAGGAAACCTTCTTAGTTCTTTGTCTTATATTACGACTTCTTCTCACAAAAGTTACACACCATATCTAGAGTAAAAGAAAAATTTCTTATAGCTAGAATATCAAAGTAAAGCGTCAAAGCTGCTTGAAGATAGAAAGAGATAGAATTATTAATTATAAAAACTAGAAAGGCTAATGGTGGTAATTAAATTACATTAATTTGAAGAGGTTTTTGAAAGAATTATTTGTATAATATTTTCATTTTATTTTTATTAAACTGTACAGTACCGAGCTGCTAAACGATTATTGAAGCATCTTATCAAGATAAAGAACGGCCTTACTCTGCGCTCCAGGGAATTTTTGATAATAACATTCACGTCAGAGTTTTATATATTTGGGATGTAGAGATCTGAAGATCCAAAGATGCTATTCCAAATCCAAAGATTTAATTCTGCTTGCCTCATTTTTTAAACAATTTTCTTATGCAATATTAATTTCAAAATTAAAAAATTACAATTTTATTATAAATTTAAAAGAATTCTCTAACATTGTACATATCGAACTGCATAAACAAAAGTTTAAAAAATTTTTTAATAATGACCTTTAAACAATATTTTTTTCCATTTTCATTTCATGATGAATAAAAACAATCTCTAGATATTTTTCAAAATTTCATAAAAATTTTTGCAAGTTGCAAAAAAAAGTTTGTTTATTTTTTTTTATTTGAAAATTTGTTTTAAAAATAACTTTGAAAACATTCATCAAATTTAAAAGTTAAATAAAATTCTTTTCTTTTTTAGATTGGTAGATCAACTAAATTGTTAGTTGTTAAATAAATTATGATTTAAAATATTATTATTTTTATAAAATTTTTGAATTCATGATTCCATTTTTTACAGCTGAAATACTTTAGATATTAAAAATATGCAAACTTTTTTTTATAAAATTTATTTCAGTGAAAAAGGAATGTGGAATAACAAAGGTGGACACGATTTAATATTTTAAACAAAACAAAAATGAAATAGAACAAAAGTTATACAAGACAAAAAATATTTTTGGGAAAGTTTTTTTGTCCTGTACAACTTTATAAGCTTTTAAACCGATTTTAGCCAAAGAATAGCGAAAAAATTTTATGATGACAAACATTTTCAAAAATTTTTCATCATTTTTGTTGTCAACTTCTTTTTTTGGAGTTGGAAAAGTTTTTGAATGAATTTAAGAACGATGATTTTGTTAAACTACAAAATTGGGCAAAATTTTATTTTAAATTTTTTTTTAAATAATATTTAAATTTAAAATTAACTTTATACAAAATACATCTAGCGAAACTATAATTATCTATGTATGTAGATATTCAAAATAAGAAACGCCTAAAAATATGCAATCTAAAAAGAAAATTAAATTACTGAAGTTTTCCATATTTACAACATTAGCGAACGCTTAATGGTAAAGTGTAAAAGATTTAATACGAATATAAACAGAAAGACCGAGTCCAGCTACAAGTATTTTTACTCGAATAAATAAATTTACCAGGATTCAAGATATTGGTAAAGCTTTTGAATGAATGGCCTTGGCTTCCAGGGCCATTGTACGCTTATTCTAATTTATTTTACATCTCTTCGATCTTTTCTAAATTTGTATCTTAAAACTTTTTTGATAGGTATCTTAAGTAATCAAAATACTTGTTTAAATTTATTACCTTTCCTAAGGTACAATCTTGAGACAAGTTTCTAGATTTCTTAACTAATCTAGTTAATATTTAATTTAATTCATGTTTTTATATCTAGATTTTATTGTACATTTATATTAACCTTGTTCTTCTTATTATTGTCTTACTGCTTATTGACAATCGGTGAAAATTATTTCACAGAGAGTAATTTCCACATTTTGGACAAGAGGGTGAATCTGTTTTGTTTTTTCAAACAGACATTTTTGTATTGCAATTGTGTGGCCAAGTCTAATGCGGCAGGTTTTTACGTCAATTTTTCTTCCCTTACTCATTTTGTATTCTGGTTTTACCGTTGTTAGCCAGCGAGTCTACAGAAAGCTACTTGTGTTATCCTAGTTAGTTTGCCTGGTGTTTTGTATTATATTACGATAATTAGACGGACTACATGTAAAGTAGTGAAATAAGCGATATAAACGTAGAAAATAAAGGAAACCATTTTCATTAAATTTTTCTAAGGAACATTGAAATATGATATATGAAAAATCAATAAGAATCTGGGCCGTTTACAAACTACTAAAAAATTAAAATGCAAACAATTACAGATTTTAAGTTAAGTAATCAAGTAATAATGATAATTTTTCATATTTCTTAAGATCAGATACTTCAATGCATAAGTATCGACGTGTATCCTGCTCATTCCAATCTCCTCGTTTTCTTTTAAAAATTATATTCACACTTTAAAAACCATATAAACTATGAAACGACCATTACTAAAATTCTCAAATGAAAAATTATTTTGCAAAGCCATAAAAAACTATAAAATATAAGCACTAGAACATAATTATAACACTCAAATATAAAAGGACAAAACAAAAAGAAAATAACAAAAAACATAAGAACAAAATAAAATTTAAAATATTTAAAAGATTTTTATTAAACCTGTGTAAAATATTAAAAAAAAATTTTAAAGAATGTTTTTATTTTAAATCTTATTAAATATTAAAAATATTTTAATATTTCTTCTGTCTACGGTTAGAAAATTTATTTATGAAACTAGTATAATATGGACCAGACCAAATATTTAACCCCAGACAATGTCTAAGAATCCTTCAACTCACAATAACCTTTATGTCAAATATTCCAATTTGTCAGCGTTTTAAGTAGATTTTAAAAATCATTTTAATAGAAAAAATAAAAAGAATATTTCGAATATATTTGCAGCTAAATAATCAGCAGCGGCAAAAGTAGCTCTTTTCTGGTCGGCGTCCTGTATCTTAATAGCGGTTAAACAATATTTTTCTATTTAATTTATTTTTAATAAGGTTTGGTTTTATGTCATACTATTGTATGAAAACTGGTGACAGCTGGCGACAACTGGTGTAAATACTCGCAATTCATGTCTGACAACTTTATGTAAAAAACTTTAAATCTGTGTCTGATTATGCAAAATACTTTTGACAGACTTTTGTGATCTGTGAGATGAAAGTTTTTTGTTAAAAAAACCAGAAAAAAAAGTTCATTGAGTCTTTTGTTTTTTTTAAATTCTTTAGGTGTTTTAACAAATAAAGGTTGTGGTCCTTTAATTTACAATGACAAAATTTAAACTGATCCTCTTTTTTTATTTAGAATTCCAAATATACGAAAATATTTTCCATCATTCCAATTGAATTAAATTTTGAGTCCTAACGATTTTTCTATTTAGACTTTTCTATACAAGACATATTAAGGAACTTTGCTATTTTAAATGTCAGAGGTTTCTATGGAATTTGTTTAAGGGCTAAATTTAATAACTTTGTATTAACAACAACAACAACCACAACAGCAAAAAATGGAAAAACATTAAAGAAAATTTTAAAAGGTCTAATACATATATTTTTTTTATTTTTCTTCAAAAATTTCCTAAAGGTAAATTTCTTAACAAAAGTATTTTTGGATATTTATTATTGTATCTCGTGTATTGTTTTTTTAATTATTTCTTAACTATTGTTTGCCTGGAAGTGTTAAATACAAAAATATAAAACTGAAAAAAATCTGTTATTCTATATAATTTTCTTTGGATTTACTTTTCTTGAATCTAATTAAAGCTTTGAATTCCTTTGCTTTAGAATTGCTTAACCATAATACCATACCATAACAATTGGTGTTTTCCTTAGGTAAAATTTATACAGAACTGTATTTTTCATCTGAAGATTTTATGTTAAATGTAGAATTGATTTAAAAGTATTTTGATTAAAATATATGTTTTCACACATGTAAATTTATATTTAATAAAAATGTTGTGATAGTTTTGTTTTTGAATATATAGGAATTATAAAAGTAGGTCAGTGGTAATTGTGACAACTTTAAGATTTATTTTTAAACTATTAGTTGAAAAATTGAAAAATATATATAATATATATATATATATATATATATATATTTATAAACTGATATTAATTTTTTTTAAAATAAAATTGGCCTATTCCAAATTTAAGTACTAGTTCGAATGTTATTTATTAATTACGGGCAATTATAAATATTTGCATGCAATTTTGGGACCCTTTGTCAATAAGATATGTGGGCCAGCTGATAGATATTTTATTATAAGTTATTTTTATATAATTTTAATGAGTTTACCCAGCCAGGCATTGAACCCGCCGGCAACACTAAGGCCGAATGTTATTTATTCTGATTAAAAAAAATTTTTTAAAAATAGTAAGGAAATGCAAAGAATTTACTTAAACCTTAAGCCTGACAAATTTTAAAGACTTTGTTGAATAGAATCTTTGTTGAATAGGAAGATTTGTCCAACCTTCAGAAAGATGTAATGGTTCTACGAGCCGTTAATTCTATTTTATGTTGAAACGAATTTAAATTTTTTGTTTTGATTTGGAACATAAGCTTGTTTGTTTTGGGTTGGCTTGCTAAGCTAATACTTACTTATACAAAGAATCTAAGCCTTTTTTTCAATTTGTTGCAACCATGATGTAACAGTGGCGTTTCTCTCATATTTAGTAATTCTCGGCATAATATCATTATGATAGCTTGAACAGCTTCAAGATAGCTTTTATTAGCTTATCAATTATTACATGAGATACTGTTTGAACGTACGTGAAGCCAACGCTGTTCAAGAATATTTACTTTCTTTTGGTTATTTCAAATGTCAACCATAAGTTAATATACAAATGCATTCCAATTTTTGTTTTGTAATTTATTACCAAGAACGTATGAACCTGGTTAAGCTGTTAAAAGATTTATGAAACATATAATCAGAACGGATTCAAAAATAAAGATCATCTCGATAAATTATTATTAAAAGATATTCGTTTTAAATAAAATTTATTTATTATAATGAGTGTTTTATTAGATTACACTTTAATGGAAATATACAAGCTTCAAACGCCCATATTATACGACTTGTATATTATATTTTTTCTTGCTCATTGTTTGTCACAAATTTTTTTAAAACCCATGTAATAAGATAAAGATATAAAAATTAACGTCTTCCCAGGACAAGGGAAACTTTCTTTTAAAGGTAAATACCATATAAAAGAAAATTAACCTACACATTCGGATTAATAAAAAAAACTTCCTGTCAATAAAATCATGTTCGGAATTTGAAACCTACAATAATTTTGTAGCACTGGTTCCCTGAAATAAAGTCAAATGAAATAATGCCAGTTGACTTTATTTCATTGACATATTTGAAATAAAGCTAAAAAGCGAATTTTTAAATTTTGACCTTATTTCAATTTGGAAAATTTGGAAAATTGAAATAAAGCCAATTTGATATAGTTTAAGACAGTTGAGTTTCTTTTTTTTTTAGAAATATTTTGAAAAGTACATTTGTTATTGGTTGTAATAAAAAGCAGGGTTATACGGTTTTTTTTTAAAATATTTATATATGTATAGCGTGAGATTCTGAAAGAGAGCTTTAGAGTTAGAATTGAAATCAGACTGTTCCTTTTTTCCAGAATTTTAAAACAGATGATTAAAATAAAATAAATATTTCAAACAAAAATCTGGAAATAAAATTATTTGTTTTTGAAATCGTCAACATTCAGCGGTCAAAGGGTAACCCTGATTTTAAAACAAATATTAAAATTACTTCTAATTCAGAATTTCTTATATTAAAAAGTATAAATATTAAACCTCCTCCTCCTACTTCTACGTAATATTGTTGCTTTCAAAATCAGGGTTTTACGCCTTTTACAGAATATTTATATTTGTGTGCATGCGTTTACATACAGAATTCACAAAATTGTTTTTGTAAAAATTATTTCGTTTTTAAAAAATATAATTCAACAAAATAAAAAATTCTTGAATTTCGGGTTTATTATAATTATAAAATTGAAATAAAGTCAAAAGAATGCATTTGACTTTATTTCATTTGGCTTTATATCAGAGAACCGTTTAATATATTTAAGAATTTATAATTGAAATTCACATAGAAGTTTTTTATACATATTTATTTTTATACAATCATTAGTCATTTAATCTAATACAAGCTTTAACGTTGTTTAACATTGATCAAAGCGATGCTCCAATATAAACACCTGTAAAAAAAAAAAATCGTGTATATAATTTTCAACTCTATACTTTTAACAATGCTTTTATCACTTATCGGAGCTCCAATATAAATGCACCCTTATGAAATTGTTGTTATAGACGCCTCTATACATACAAAAATTGCTGAATATTTAAATTTAAATTCATTTTGTATAACAGTTAAAAAAAATCAAAAACAAAAAGAATATGTCAAAAATTTTTAACCACCAAAAGTTTTTAATAAGTTTAATGGAAAAGAAGAGTTCGAGAAAATTTCTTTTCAAGGTTATGTGTTCTCAGCTGTCAAGATTAATTCTCTTTTTGAATTAAGTGTGATAAATTACTCAAAAGAGATTCTCAACCTTCTCTTCAAATTTAATTATACATTAATAAACACTTTTATTTTATTATTTATAAATATTTAAAGAGATTTAAGTATTTAACAGTTACTGTATTCGGAGAAATTTAAAATGATGATGGTAATGATAATATATCACATTTTTAATCAGAAGTTCTTCATTAATTAGATTTCTTCGATAATGTATTGATCAGTTTTTTTCTCGTATTCCATTTTAACGTTCTCACAATTGTCTTCCCCATCGATTACTGAATTTTGTATGAATACTTTGCTTTTGAATTGTTTTAAAGGGATCTAGGTTATCTTAGTGAAGACGATCCAAACTAGATAAGAAAAATTCTTTTTGATTGATTTTAATTTTTGATGATTAAATGTCAAATAATATACAAATTTTAGGGCTCCCATTTTTTGCGACTTGGTATTTAAAATAAAATTAAGTACATAAAATTATATTATGATTTCCATACGTAAGTAAAAGCTCTAAGGTAAAAAGTATATTTTATTTTTTTAAAATATATTCATAGATAATTATTTAAGGAGAAAATTTCAAGGGTAAATTTAACATTTGTACATATTTGGTTTCTGGGCAACAAGAGAAAGAAATTATTAAATTTATAAATATGTTAAAAACATGTGTTCTGCTTTTGAAAAATTTTTTTTTAAGGAAGTTTAACTCTAGAACAGGTAATTTTCTAATTGCAATTGGGTGTTTGTTGAACTGATAAGGTGTAACTGTAATTAATGTGAAGTATTGAATAAAGTTTAACAGATAAGCAATAGCTTACACAGTGGTTAAAATACTGACTTCATTTTGAGGGAAGATCAAGTTCAAATGTCAGGACAATTAACCATTCGCCACTGGGATCAAATTCACAAATCTTTCTTCTTTTTTTAACATAACATAGACTTGTGAATCTAGCAAAGCAATTAGCTCAAATTTTAAGATTAATTTCCATACTTACAATTTATTATACTGTAACCATAACAACCCTTAAATGAAGAAAAGCTAATTTAAAATTTATAAAATGCATACAAATAATAGATACATTTTCCATTATAATGATTAGATACATTTAAAAGAATAAAATCTGAAGTACCTTATAAAATACAGATAATAAATATATAATTAATAAAATAAAAAACCTTTAAAATTAAACTCTCGAATATATAAGTAAACGGTATACTTGTGTTAAAAAATCTTACAACATATTTAATTGAACTTATGACATATTTAAATCACACCAAGTTTATTTAAGGATATTTTCCAAGGATATATTACTTACTTACAGTTCTAATTTTATTCTTTGTTCTTTTATTTCTTTTGTAATTATTTATTTTTAACAAAATGTAAATCTTTACAATCCTTCATACCATTTTAAATAATTACCATATTGTTGTAATAGAATTTCTATAAATATCTTCTAAAAAATATATTTAAATAATTTTATTATATTTTGTATTAAGATTAGATGTTTCTTATATATTTGATTTTTTAAAAAACAATAATTGGACTTTGAAATCTTAAGATTTATTATTATAACTACTTATTTTAAACGCCTTCGTAATTATTTTCGAATGATTTATAATTTTTCTGAAATAAAATATCGCAAGGTGAAAAAAAAAAACAGAAACAAAAAACTCAGCAAAGGAATTGTGAAATTAAAAATTAAAACATTGAAGTTTTATATAAATATTGATTTTAAGTTAGTTATGGTTTGATGCTTTTGAAAAGGTAAAGAAAAATTCAAAGAGAAATCCTCCCTAACCAACATGATGGCTTCTCAAATAAATTAAAGTTCTACTTTCACAAATCAATACACGGATGGTTATAGAACGGATGGTTCTCTCTATAAATGTCAATGGATTTAAATGGCATAGGTTTTATAAAAATATTTTTATAAATTTTAATCATTAAATCCATTCAACTTTTATGAGTTTAATTTTTCAGATACATTTTACCACTGATTCTATATTATCTACATATATATATGTAATAAGTATGTACTTTTTATTACTCTTATTTCTGTTTTAAAATTATTTTTGTAGGTGTACGTGCTTGTTTTTTTATTCCTTCAGAAGAGGTGTTTAATCCTTCGATTAAGTTCTTTTCCTCTACAACTATAGCAGATTTAATATCATAAATGTATTATTATGTATGTAGTTTATAAAAAAAAACATTTATTTTTCTAATCGATTTTAAGATTTGTTGCAAGTAAATAAAAAAACGGATATATAAGAAAAAATTTAGAAATTATGAAGCAAAACTGTTTTCTAAATAAAATTTATTTTATAGAAGAAACTCATCTGACCGATAGCTCAGTGATAAAGTCGAGTTCAAATCCTGGTCGGAACATATCTAATGTAAAACGAGGAAGAGTGTAGTAGAGTAGTCTGTGTCAACTCTGTGATATCCGTGTGACCGTAACATATATATTATATCATCCGGTTAATTACTTTTGGCAAAATTTCAGACACCCAGCTTCATTAGGTGCAGTGTGATGCTCATATAAAAGAAGGAGTTGTATGGCTGTTACTCGAACCCTTTGCAGTAGACCAACCAAATTTTGCAGAAATTTTGGCCATTGAACTTAACTACTTTTGGCAAAATTTCAGACACGCATGTGTAATAGGTACAGAGTAATACTCATGTAAAACAAGTGATGAAAAAAAAACAAGGGCTTTTAAAAAAGCACATTTTCAATTTTATATTGTATTACATACTGAGTTTAATTTTGAAAATATATACACTGGTGACTAAGTTACTACTTACTTATAAAATTGACTGCTAACAGTAAATTTTTTATTTTAAAGTTCTAATAGCCCTTCAATGGAGAAGGTTGCCAAATTTCTCAAGGACCTAACTTCATCTATTATGTGGGACCAAAAATTTTGCAAAAATTGAGTTTTATATAATGCTAAATTTTAGTACTGTATGGCAACCTATGTATAACACTGTATGGCAATGTATGTATAAAAGCAGCTCTCTAATACCGTTTTTCGATTGAAAATAAACCTAACAGAACTCTTGTTATATCAATTTAAATATAGAGCTTTTTTGGAATTTGCAAGGGCTGTATGTTAGTAACCCTGCAAAATTAAAAAAAACCTTTAACACATGTTGAAATATTTTTATAGAGCTTTGAATTTTGAATATCACAAAAAAAAAAATTTGCACAGGTATTCAAGTTACAGGTGTTTAAAAATAGCAAAATTTCAATTTTCTAGCCCTTATAGCTCCTAAACAGAGGGCTCGACAAAAAAATGTTGTTAATTGTAAATATTAGTACCGTATGGCAACCTTAAACATTTGCCTTTTAAAAATTTATAAAGTTTATAAAACCAGCTATCTTTTGCCGTTTTCAGATTGAAAATACACTTAACAAAACTCTTGGCTTTTTCCAAGTTTGGGGGGCTGTAGATTCGTAACGGGTGAAGCTACAGAAAAAAATTCTTCTACGAAATTATTTTTTTTGTAATATTTACCCGTGGTTAAAATTTTTTAACTCTATTTCAAACGGTGTAAAAGTTTTTGTAAACATACGGACAAACAGACGGATAGACAGACAGACGGACGGACGGACGGACAGAGTGAAACTATATAGGCACATTTTTACAAAAAATTTTGAAAATGTGCTAAAAAGAAGTTGTATGGCAGCTACCCGAACCCATGAACCAAAATGGCTAAATTAATAATAGAATATCTATTATGTTATGTGGAATAAATTTAAAAAAAAAACTTGAGAACCTTTTTCAATTTTAATATACATTTAATTTAATTTGTGTTTTAAATCAAATGAAGTATTTAAAAATTTTTAATGGAGGCGTTTTTCATAAAGTTTTGAAACACTTTGCAAAACATTTTAAAGGGTTGTATTTTGAAATTCTTTTACATATATGTGAATTTTTATTACACCTACATAACATAATTTTACTTAATTTATATTTTCATATGTTTCATAATTTTTTAACTCGTTATAATAAAAATTTTTTTTTTTTAATCTTTTTAAATACTAACTACTTATTGATTCCTAAACAAACTTTAGAGAACGGAAACTCATTACAATTATTTTAAAATTACTGGATTGTTCACTATCAACTTGAAATTTAAGGGACCAGAATGTGTATAAATTAGATGCTTTAATTGTGATAATAACCGCACATTGACAAATAGAGTTACAAACAAAAGTGTTCTACAAAAAATACAAATACAATCATGTCAATTGCAAAATGCTGTTAGCATATTTATATTGATGAATAATATGGAATTCCAAGTATTATAAGCATCAGTAAACTAAAAGTCGAAAGAAACCACAGTTTTGATGATAAAGGTTAATAGTTATTAAACGTCAAAAATGTAGGCTAAAACCAGACTGTACGGAATGGCAACCTACACATAACCTCAAAAAAAAAACAAAACGTCCCTCCATGTAATTGTCGTACATGCTGTGATGAATTTGCAGCTAATTAAAATTTTAAAACTAAAACCCAAACTCTTTTATCTATTATATGATTTTGGCAGAAAGCATTTCAGATTTACTAAAATTTATAAAATTTCAAAAAAAAACAATTTAATTTTTGAAACATTTTTGACAGTACCTTTTAAGTTTCAGGTTTATTTTTATTAACTCTTTAACTGAAATGCAAATAACTTTTTATTTAATTTTTTTATTGTTTTATTTTATACTTATGTATAATTTTTTCTCAAATTATTTTCTAATTCCATTTTGTTCATAAAATTTACTGAAGGTATTTAAAGGTATAAAGTTTATACTATAAACTAATTAAAAACGGATTTAAATAAAATTTTTTCTTTTTGAATTTTTCAAAAAAAAAAAGAAAAGCACTGCATTTAAAAATGAGCAGTGAAACTCCAATTAAATATCAAAATTAACTGTTCTCAAGGTGTATAGTATTTTACTTTTTAATAGAAGCTCTTAAAGTTAATTGAAAAAAAATTTATTAAATGTTTTGAGACGGTTAATAATAATTAATATTAATTATTTCATTACTTTTCCTTTCTATCTGAATATTTGAATATGAAATTTATTTTGAAATTTTTTATAATAGCCTATCAACCATGAACGTTTCGCTCTCTACAAGTAGCTCTGTCATTAAATGTTTTGAATTTATGAAAGTGTCTACAATAGACGCATACATGACGCAGCTATTACAAAATAGTTGTTTAACTCTTAACTTTTTCGATTTCTCTACGTATTCCAATGTCAAATAATTGAACTTTGAAAAATATTTTTTACTGAAAAATAAAAAAGTGTATTGTCAGAATAAAAAATTAGTAAAATTATTAATTTTTTTTCTTTCTAGATTCTAGGGTAATATAATATCAAACCATTTTTCAAAATAGCTATACAATAAACTTCAAATTATTGAATATTTTTTAATTCATGAAATTTGTAAACAAAACAATGTGAAAAAAGCTGTCATGTACATTTCATTGAGAATCCTTTGTTGACTACGTAATCAGAGCGAAACGAGAGCGTCATTGTAGATAGGCTTTCAAGCTGTATAAGCTATTATTGTAAAATAATTTCCTTTCCATAATACCTTTTGGAAAGTTAATCGAAAATCTAATTTAACGTACAGCATATGGTCAAATAAAACCAGTTCAAGCCTAATTCCGATAGACCAACATATCTTATTGAAGAAATTAAAATGTTAATTTCCAAAAATTCGCATCATTTGAAATTTGGATGCATTAGAAAACATACTCTATAAAATTTCTTAATATTTTTCAAGTTGCATTGTTAGAAACGATATGCTGTATTCGATATTTAAATGCAAAATGCTGGATATAAAGCTTAAATTCTTTGGTGCTTTTTCAAGACATCAAACTCATTTAGATTAAAACTCCCAATCTTTCATCAATCCTTCTGTACTTCTTTGGTTATAAAATTAATATTAACGAGGAAGATTATAGTTGCCCTTGTCAACTTTTAGATACCCGTGCGTGTATTAAATATATAAGAAATTCTTATATTGCAATTGAACTGTTTGACAGAAAATTCAAAATATTTGTTTTTTTATATTTAATTGAAAAAAAAATTAATAAAAAAAAAATGAATTAAAAAAAAAAGATGAATTTAAAAAAAATAATGCTCTCAACGAGATTCGAACCCACACTTTCCAATTAAAATGTCGACGTCTTAAACACTAAGCCATCGACCTTATGTTCATCTTAATTTTTTTTTTAAATTATTATAGTTGCGATGGTATCAATTGTTTGTTTTGAATAACTGTTTTGAATTTTTTTAAAAATGTTTTAAAAAAAATAAATAATTTATAAATGAGAATTTTAAGATGAATTTAAAAAAAAAAAAATTTTGCCCCAGCCAGGAATCGAACCTAAACGTTTTGACTACCAGTCCCATGCCCTACACACTATACCATAGAACAATTAATAATTTGTTTACAAAACGAGTTTTTATTTATCTAATTTTTTTTTTTTTTAAATAATTCTAGTTACTATGGTATCAATTGTTTGTTTTAAATAACAGTTTTAAATAATCGTAGTTGCTATAGTATCAATTGTTTGTTTTAAATAACAGTTTTGAATTTTTTTATAGAAATATTAAAAAAAATTAATAATTTTTAATATAAATGAATCTTCTGTCTAATTTTCTATAAAATAAAATTTTTTCAAACATAAAATAAATACATTTATATTTTATTAAAAAGAAAATAGTGAAAAAAAAATTAATTTAAAAAAAAAAAAAAATTTTCCTTAACCTGCATTCGAACCGAAACATTTTTGCTACAATAACATGTCCTAACCACTACTCCATGAATCGATTAATAATTAAACAACAATTTGTTTGTTTTTATATTTTTTGGTTTCTATTTCGTTATTAATTTTAAAAAATACTCATAAAATATCGAAAAATTTGTATGGCAGCTACCCGAAGCCTTTCTCCGATTTTAACCAAAAACAATAGGGAACCTACAAATTGTCTAAAAATTACTTTGTGAAAGTTTCAGAACTCTAGCTCTTATAGTTTTTGAGTTATCGTGCTGACGGACGGACGGACACACATAGCTAGATCGATTCACTTTTCGATGCTGATTCGATACGTACCCTTGACACTATATCTAGCTCTTATATTTCGATGCGTTACAAACGGAGGAGTAATTTTAATATACCCGATGTTCATATATGTATGCACGGGTATAATGAAGTATCTATGTCGAACTTGCAGTACAGACTCAGACAAATTCTTTGTTTTTTTTTGAATATTTTTTAACTGTATCCATTTGAATATTTTTTAACTGTAATACTAATTTTTTATTAAATTTTAAAATAAAGTTCACAAAAAAAAAATTATTTACTTATCATAATTTACATTCAAAAGAAAATGAACGATAACTAACTTATTATTACAAAAAAAAAAAATAAACAGATCCCTTTTAAAATATAAAATGAGTTAAACAAATTAAAAGATATTTCAATAAAATATCAGAATTTAAAATAATTTTTTGTTTTATTTAATTGTTGTACAAAAGAATGGGCTTTAAAGGTTTTAGTTCATTAAAAATTTAAATAAAGAAAAGTTGTGAATGTATTTTAAATAAAGGATTTAATTAACTTTAAAAAAAAAGACAGTTACCTAAATAAATAAACGAATTGTTATTATTGCAATTATAAATAACAGAATAATATTATAAACAAAAGGTTTTGTTTCGTCCCATTAGAATACTTTAAAGAATCGTTTATTAAATTGTTTGTTGCAATTCATTATATAAATAATTTTTTTAATCCACAAATATTTGTTTGCAAGAGAATACAGAATTCTTTAAAAATAAGTATAACCGTTAGAATGATTTTCATACAAAAATTTGACATTTCATAAAAGTTGACAGGAAAAAATTGTGTAAAATGTCAAAATCAACATTTAAATTACATTGATAAAATAAAAATATTTTTTAAATAAAAATTCAAGAAAAAGGTATATGCATGTACAGAGCCGTTCAAAAAAACTTTTCTATAATAAAATTATCAAAGAAATACTAAACGTTTAAGAATATCAAGCCATAATTAGTAAATAAGTAAAGAAATAAGCTAATTAAAAAACAAATGCGTAATAGCCTGTCTACAATGACGCTTTTGTATCGCTCTCATTACGTATTCAACAAAGGAGTGTCTACCATGAAATGTATATTGCAGCGTTTTATGACATTGTTTTGATTACAAATTTCATGAATTAAAAAATATTCAATAGTTTAAAGTTTATTGAATATAATTCAATACATTTAACTTAGTTTGACAGATAGTTACGAGTAAAGAGCGAAATTAGAGCGTTCATTGTAGATAGGCTATAAGAGCTTGTATAAATCTTTATTTAGAAAACAACAAGGAACAAGAACCATTTCTACTTAAATAAATGCTTAGACCCTTAAGCAAATATACTATTGTGATTCTAAAATTTTCTGAAAATTGTTCGTAATTACTTTCAAAATCTACTATCATAATAGTTTTAATATCAACATTAAATTAGCGTAATAAAAATTACATTAGTATTGTTTAAAAACTGATTTTATTGGTTTCGTACATTTTATCTATCTTGACCGGTATTCGAAACAATTAACCAATCTCCTACTATATCTAAGGAGTGGATAAAAGCCACGGTATAGAATATAGAGACAATTTTGCTCAAAAATTAAATTAACGATGAACTAACATCGAAAATAATAAATTAATTCAAGATATTAATATGAAACTCTTTTTATAAAGTTTAAAAAAATTTCATTTAGGATGTACATCATTGTTATTTATGATGTAACACGTCTGCACATACAGACAGACAGACGCACAAACGGATATCGCAAAAAAAATAAAAACATTTTTTGGGTTTCTGTGCACTGGAGTAAGAGTGCATTTATATTGGAGCTGCAATTAGTGATAAGAGCGTCGATTATAGCATAAGGTAGAAATTACATACATGATTTATAAGTAGAGGTGTTTAAATTGGAGAATCGCTAAAAAGTGAGTAATAAATGATTTCTTGTTTTTTGCCCCAAAATGTATGCATTTTTTTTTTAAATTAATTTATTCTTAAACTAACTAATTGTTTTTGTATAATATTACGCTTCAAGTCTTTTATTATTAAAATTAACAACAAAAAAGTTTTGTTGCCTTTTTATTTGAGTTTGAATTTCTTAAGTAAATTTATTAAAACTTCATTATAAAAAAAAATAATATTAAAAATTACAAAAGCGGATATCCGTGTATAATTTATTGAAATAAGCGTTGTAATACGTATTTCATTATTTTAAGTAAAAAAACTAAGCTTGAATATCAGATAAGACATCCAACATCCCCATCCCCATTCCATCCTACATTAAGAACAAGAAAATGAAAACAAATAAATTGGAAAACGTACATTTTTTATAAATAAATGTTTAATGGGAACCACTACGCATAAACGCACATACAATAGCTAATCATTTTTATTTTGATTTGTTATATATAAAATCGTTTTTAATATATAAGAATTTTAAAAACGCTTAAGATAATAAGATGTGTTGAAATAGTCAAATTGTATAACGGTATGTTATAGAACTACCATTAATTGTTGCAGGAACAAATAAATTTCTGAAGAAAGTAAAAGTTTGTTTTTATAACTTTACATATAAATCAGAGTCTTATAAACGTTTTTCCTGAGTTCAGTAATATTAAATTAAAAGTTAAGTAATTCAATTCACAATGGATAGTGTACTATTCAAAAATTAATTAAAAAAAGAAACAAAATTAATTTTCTTTTCTAAAATTGAACTTTTGAAGTTTGAAATTGTTAATTTAATTAGGCACACCTTAAGAAAAATTTATATGATCATGTAAAATATTGTAATGTAATTTTTGTTTAAAATACATTCAATTATAAGTCAATTGTGTGGAACTCTAAGCTTTGTTCCCTTCCCACTAAACTTGAAAAGTTTTAAAAAACTTTGAATAACACTGTATTAATAATATTTAATTTTGTCTCAATTTTAAAATCCGCATTAACTTATTTCAAAGGGTATACTAAATTTGCAATTAAGTTTGTGACGCTGTGAAGGAGGTCGGTAGATATGGATTCAAAAGTATGGCTCGAATCAGACTGAAAATTAAGTTAATTTAGGTATGTATGTCCCTGCATCGATTCGTCTAATAGCGGGATAATTTAAAAACTAAACGAGCCAAGAATTTAACATTTTTATTATAATTTGTAACATTCGATTGAAATACAAGAGCTTGTGATCAAGTTAAGTTTAATGACCAATATAACGGTCACAAATACGTATTTCTAGTGCAAGAGGTTCCAAATAGCTACCATACAACTTATATATTTTTTTTATATTTGAGTCTATGAAATTGAGTATTTCGAATTTTTCCAAATTATTTTTCAACAGGCTGATATAAAGTTTATATTACGTTCGCGTTGGTATCCTTAGAGTTGACACTCCAAACCCTTACTTTTCTTTAATAAAACCGGAAGAAATGCGTAAATCATTTTATGTTTTTTTTTATTAAAAAAAAAAAAAAAATTTAAATTAAGAAATTTATAGCGAGATAACACAATGTACAATATATAGATGCTAATTTTTTAAAAATAAACTTATATTAATAAAACAAAACAAAAAAAAATATAATTAAATATTTTTTTATTATGTAAAAAACTTTTAAATCAACATTGAAAAAATAATACAAAATTTTAAAGTCATAAACATTTTTTTCACTTGACTCGTGACTTCATTCCTATTTTACGTGACTCCATTAGACAATGTCAGCTGCTTGGAAAATTTTCTAAAAAGTGAAGGTAGTGAACTTTAAGCATTTTTTTTTTATATAAAAGTAAAGTAATGGGTATAAGAACAAAGTTGATTGGGGCCTAATATAATATCTGTCATACTGAAGTCACATACAATATAATATGTTCGTGCTGAATCACTAACACTTGACGTGCAATTGCTAAGATCTTATTACCAGACAAAAAACGACTACCAATATTGATTTATTATATAATTACTGTTAAATATGGGATTTTGTTAGTGCTATTGTAAATTTGTTTCAGATATATTCGAATTCATAGCTGTGTTTTACAAATCTAAAATAGACATAAATACAAAGCCAATAACACTTATTTTGAAAAAGAATTTTATTTATAAAATATACAATAAAATTATCAGATCTAAATTTTATTATAGGAAGGAATAAAAATTAAGTGTAGACAGAATAATGGATTACGTACAAACACTAAAGAAAAGTACATTAAATAGATAAAGATAGAATTGAAATTGAAATTGAAAATGTTGATCTGGATAAAAAATCACATATTTTCAATATGCACGCAAATGAAGATTGAGATTTGAGATATGATAAGAAAATTGCCAGACCTTTTTAAAACGTGTTCGCATATAGTATAAGCAAATCAGATAGGAAAGTATATAGTAGAAGAATATATAGAAATTGTATTTGTTTAACTAAAATTTAATATATAAAAAGATTAAATATAGGTTTGTATAAGATTTCGCGCTCAATATTTTGTTGGAACAGTCTAATGATGTTTAACAGCCCATGCAATATTTCTTAAGCGTTTTTTTCGACTGTGTATTGATAAACTTCGTGTGATAATACAATTATTGTAACAACACTTTAGTTTCTTGTGTGATCAGTATACAAAAGTATTTTTTGAAAGATTTTGCAATACGAGTTCATTCGATTATATGATAGGTCATATAGTTTTCTTAAACGAAAATATTTTTCTTTAAATCCTGCCTTGCAACTAAATCTAATTGGCTGCTTTTGTTAAAAATATTCAGTCCTATAAAATATAATTAATTTTTTAACTTATTCCTGACGCTTTTATTTGTATAAGTAAATAAAGGTAATTCTAAGTGATAATACGGATATGATTTCTAGAGCAAACAATCCTTCATTAAAATTTGGCTTATATTATGTTTATATTAACTTGCCTGTGTCTATGGGTTTATTTTTCCGTCTGTCACTTAATGCATTCTTAATATTATAAATCTGACAACAAATTTATAAGTATTGTATGGTGCAGTTAGCGAAGTTAGCGAAGTGGCTTAGGGCGTAAAAAGATCATAGTTTGATCCTCGTTAGAAGATAAAAGAAATTATATTTTAACTTCAATAGAAATATTAAGAAAAATTACAAATAAAATTAATGTATTTGGTTATAGTTTCTTTAAAAATTTGTAACTTTAAAAACTAAAAAACTTCACTTTGATAATGTTAATCCATAGAATAAATAAATATATAGACGATCAATTCATTTACAGGTCCATACATTTTTGCAGCCAGACTAAATATTTTAGAATTAACGTTTTATAATTCCTTCTTACTAATTTGTATCTAATTGATCGTCTTTATAATCATTTTGTCTACGGTTTTATATAAAAACTACATAATGTTTTTGTATTAAAAGAAATTGCTAGATTAAGGTTAACAGAAATAAGGACTGTCTCTCACATAAGCAATTTACTTTTTTATTAAATTACTTTTAAATGCAAAAGATTTACCATCAATTTTTGGTTAATGAAAATTTTCAATATTTTAAGTTTAAAAGTTTTCAAACATTAAAAGAGCTGTTTTTTTTATACCAGTAATTTACTTTTTGAATAAAACAGTAACAAATTCCCATTATATCATTTTCCCAATATTGTTATTTTCTACATTTCAATTGGCTAGTTTTACTCTAGTAAAAGTATATATTGAAAAAAATATTGTTTTTTTATTTAATTTATAAAAGAAAATAAATATCAATTTTAAAAAACAGATCATTTATGGTCCTTTAAATATTTTTTTAAAGTTTATATGTGAAATAATTATTGACAAATAAATAACCATAATTACAGTTATGTCAAATTGTGTTAATTACATTAATATTGTCCCGCGTGTTTCAATCAATTTAATAAAAGCTACATAATAATTATACATGTTGAAAAAATAAAAACGTACAGTTTATTTAATTTTGTAATTTTTATAGTGAATGATGAATATAAAATAATTAATCAAACAGTGCTCATTACATTTTCAAGATATACCTATAGCAGTTTCCATACCCTATAACCAATTTTAAAAAGTCATCATTCTTCCCGACTTCTTTGTGTCATGTTCATTTATAATATTTTTAATAATATTTTTATGTTGAAAATTATGTTTGTTCTCTCTGGAAGCAAAAAATTCCCTTAAATAAAATTTAGGAAACGAATATGTTAGTAAAGTACACAAACAAATAAACAGAGGGAATTAACATTGCTTTATTTTTTAATTATACATCATACAAGTACGATTCATTTTATTTTTCATATGTTGACTGCAAAGCATTTTTACTGTCAAAATTTGTTAGCAAAAAAAATAAGAATAAAAAGAAAGATTTTGTTTTTTTTTTTTTGTTTATTTCCTCTTCTTTTGTTTTTCATTTTTTTTTTTGCCTTTTGACGTCGAATTTACACACGATAGAAGTGAAGGAAAAGTAAAATAAACAAATAAAAATTATACACGTGCTACTTTTAAAGAAAAATCAACGATCCGTTCACAACAAATATTTAAATTAAAAAACATGATATTTTCTGGAGCTTAAAAAAGTAATTTATTACATAAAACAGTGAAATTTATTGAAAATTTTAGATTTTATTTTAAATACATTGAAATTTTTTTTTTACTTATATGGAAAAATGGGTCCGTTACATTTGACAAAATTTAGATAACAAAGAGTCATTTTCAGCTAAGTTAATTTTTCAGTTAAAAAATAATAAAATCAAATAACAAAACATACAAATTTGTAATTCAGTAATATTCATTTATCAAAAAAATTTAATATTTATCTCAGTCCTTGCAATGTTTTGAAATTCCCGCGTATTTAAGAAATAATAAGATGGGGTTTTACAAATAATGATTTCAATTATTTATACAATTATTTAGGCGTGATACTTTAGTTTTATATTTATTTAAGTGGCTAACTATTCAACTGTCAAGCTAATAAGCCTGTCATACCATGAGTAGAAGTTAGAACAGGGAAGAAATATTATATTCTTATTATTAGAATTTATTACAAGGTCTTATAACATGTAGAAATGTCTTATAGATTTTCAATAGATACAATTCTATTTCTTATATATTGTAATAAAATAATTATCAATGTATTTTTTATTAAAGATATATAATTATTAATTATTGTTAATGTCTATAATTTGAACCCAATGGCGAATAGCAGCTGAGTTAATTTCGAAACCGAAATGGTTTTACAGGTAGTTTTACACATTGCCGGGAGTTAAATCGGGGTTTTTGGAGTGAAAGATCAGTACTATAACCACCGTTGCAACCAGTTGTAATATTTTGTAATATATTTAGATATTGTTGCTAAAAAAAACTCCATTTTCAAATGATATTCGGATAATTGGCTTTTTTTAATGTGGGTTTAGGTAAACTGTCCTATAACCATGTATGATATATCCAACATAGAATGTCTAGTAAAATATTGGTTTTAATTTTTCATAATTTTCATTCAAAGTATCTTTTATGTAAACCTTATATGGTTTTACACTTTTTATTTTTTTTTAATTTTTTAAATATACATAAAATTCTTTAGTAAATTAAAATTAAAGTGTACACATAAACGAAATTTCATTAATCAAATCAACTTATTTCTAAATGCTTTTCATTTTTCATCAGAATTGTGATTATTTTAATTTGTCAATTAAATTGTTTCAGATGTAAAGGTACAACACGTGCTATAAAGGTACGATTTTCTACTCGCATTATCAAAATTAGAGTGCTATAAAAAGTAGACTTATAAATTAACTGGAATTAGTCATAAAATAAATACATTGAAATTGATTGTTTACAATAATTAGCAATCAAATTCCTTTATCTGATTTAGCGAAAAATACCCAACAAAAAAAAAAACAAATAAAATAAATTGCTCAATTCTAATTCTGAAGATTTTTTTTTAAAAAATTATAATTTTTTCAAAGTTTTTTTTCACAAGAAAGTGTTAAATGTGATCCACCCTATTATAAAAATAAATACATTAACAAATAATCAGTATTGTATCATTATAAAAAAAAAATTAAATTAAGATCCAAAAATTGAAGTTATATTATACTGAACATTGGTTTACACTCAACGTAGTCTGTATTTCATTGGAAACCAACCTTTTTTTTTTTTAAATTAAAATAATTTTAAATTTCCTCGAAAAATGTTGGGTACCATTTGGTAAATGGTAATGAAAAAAAAACATTCTTTTTAGCACATTTTTAAAAAATTTTGTAAAAATGTGCCTATATAGCTTCACTCTATCCGTCCGTCCGTATTTTTACAAAAACTTTTACACCATTTGAAATAGAGTAAAGAAATTTTAACTACGGGTAGGTATTGCAAAAAAAATAATTTCGCTGAAGAACTTGTTTCTGTAGGCCCCACTCTGTTCAAGTTTTTTTTTACAAATATACAAAATTTAAATTTGCTAAGCAAAAATTTTATATCCTTCCCCATTGAAGAACTACTAGTTCTTAAAAATTAATAGTTTTATGTTTTTATAAAACAGTAACTTATTCAGCAGTGTATGTTTTTCCAAAATTAATAATCAACATTGAAGCTCCAACATTTCGCACTTGTTAACAGGTTTACTTAAGTGCATTGGAATCATATTTTAAGTATTGATTTCACTATAAGTCATAATTAAAAAATTGATGAAATAACTAAATTATAATATAATTTTGAAAATGTGCTTCTTAAATTTTGAACAGCTGGGTGGCACAGTGGTTAAGTGCCGACCTTTCATGCAGAAGGGCCCGGGTTCGAATTCTAGTGAAAGTGAAAAAACTTTTCTGGTTTTCGACTCGACTCAGTTACCATTCGCCATTGGGTTCAAATTAATGGCATAATCAATAATTAATAATTATAAATCTTTAATAAAAAAATACTTTAATATAAAAATATAAACAAATGCAAAATATAAACAAATAATTTAATTAAATAATATAACTCGCAGATATAGAATACCATATAAGTAAAATATAAAATATTAAATATAAACAAAAAATAGAATTGTAAATATTGAAAATCTAAGACGTTTCTACATGTTATAAGGCCTAGTACTATCTCATGTTTAAATTGTATGTGGAATTCAATAAGACCAATTCTAATAGCACGAATATAATATGACCCCCTGTTCCAACATGTACCTATGGTATAGACAGGCTAATTAGCCTAACAGTTGAACAGTTAGCGCTTAAAAAAAAAAAAAAAAAAAAAAAAAACCACTTGTTTCTATTTATTTTCAATATGGTATTTGTGAAGCAATCGATTTTTATATAATAAAAAATTACATTTGTAACTATTTTGACACTTATATTAAAAAAAACCAACCAAAAAATTACCACCACATTGAACTCATCGTAATGAACTGAATCAAAACAAAAAATCGCAATATTACACTTATTTGAAAGATTATATATTGAATGTTTTTTTCTAGATATGTTTATATATATAAGATGTTGGTTGGTTAAATATTGTGGTAACATTATTTAAATAGATATGTAATGTGTAAATTTGCTTTAGACATATAAAAAAAAAACCTTATTGCTTTAATATATAGATGTATACTTGTTTTTAACATGAGTAGATGATATGTTCAATTCAAAAAAGCTTAAACAGGTGATAAAAACTTTGAACATTATACAAAGTGAAATGTGTGTGTCTTTGACTTGTCATTTGAATTTGATGCCTTTTTATTATTGCAAAGAATGATATTTGAATTTTTTTGAATTAAGAAATTCTGTCGCTGTTTTTGTACGCCTAAGAGTAGGCAATTAACAAATCAATCAGCTGGTACAAAGCAGCTCGAATTTATTTATTTATTTATTTCGATTTCTGATATTACATAAAAATTTTAAGTCATTTTGGTATTTCCCTCGGCTTCTAGGTCATGTTATTTATAAATTTTCAAGTTAACTGTTGTTGTGCGCCTTAAAGTAGGCAATTAAAGTAAACAAAAGGACAGAGGATACAAAGCAGCTCAAGGTTTTATAATTAAATAAATTTTTTAATAAATTATTCTAAGCAAATAGCAAATTAAGACTAGAAAAGTTAATCGAAACTTTATCATACATCCCCCTCCTGTAAATTTTGTCTTAGTTGATATTAAGGTAACTTAACATTTACTATCGAATGTGAATTTATATACCTAGAATGAACCTAGAATATTTTTTAATATAATATTCTAATAGCGAAACATAATCTTTATTAAAAGTAATTGAATTTTGTGTCCAAGGGTTTTAAAATTGTACCCGACCTATTCAATTATTTCAAAAGGATGAATTCAATTAATTTTTCATAATCCCGAAATGAAAAAGAAATTGTTATTGATTTTTGATTTATATATACATGTTTATATATATATATATATATACTTATTTGTACAACTTTTGTATTTTGTTGCCCTTATTAGATCAAATTTCTTTTGGAAATTTTTTTGCTTCAGGTGCGTTTGTTGTGGTTTGATAAATTTTTTAACCTTTGATAAATATGAAATAATTAATTAATTTGTGTAATTTTTTTAAGATGACGACGTACACCCGTACAATTTCATTCCCGATTTATAATTAAAACGGTACTTTTTCTTGAGAAATTAATCTTGTAGAAAGAAAATGGAAAATTAATATAATAAGTCTGATGAAGGGAATAATTTAATTCAACAGATTTTTTGATATATTTTCTATTTATTAAATGCCTTCCAATGCCTGACTCCTATTTTATTTCTTCAACTTTTAAAATTCCAATAAAAATTTTATTAAAGATTTGGAAAATAATCGTTTATAAATCTATAGATTTAAAAAAAAACATAATATTAATAAAATTTTAATATTATTAGCATAAAACGTAAATAAAATCTTTTTTAAATTTTAATATTTTTTTTATTTTGGGGATTTGTATTTGATTTCAAGTATACACGAGTTTCGAATTTTAAATAAGCCTGGCACACGTTTTCTAACCCCCAAAAATAAATGTTGTTTTTTTTTTAATTATTGTAACACCTGTTACAAATTTCTTTTTTTATTAATTCATTCGCGTTTTATTCATTAATTTTTTCTTAAAATTATTTTAATTATCGTAATAAACTTTTTTTTATTTATGAATTTTTAATGGTCATATTAATAAAAAACAAAATTGTTTTAATAATAAAAACGTCGTTTTACAAAACAATCTTAAAAAATTTTTTATACAAATTTAGATATATTGTATTTGTGTAAAAGATATATGAGCCATGATTTTTTAAAGAATTATTAAAATAAAAGAAAAATTTTATAAAAAATTATAAAAATTCGAATTGAATAGATAATAAAATAATATGAGAATTGTAATTGTAGGAAGTAATGTTGTATATTGTAGAAAACGATTTAATTTACAATAAAAAAAATATTTCCAATGAAACAAGGAAATTTAATTTGTTAAAGAATTTGTTTTTAAAGATTATACTATAGGAAAATTGATAGTAAGCTCTAATTTGCAGCGAGAAGAGATTACAATAGTTTTTTTCAACTCTAGGATATTCGCAAGTAACATAAAAATTATGTTAGAATCTAGTTAATTAATTTGATATAATTTCAAACACACAACTTATTAAAATCTAAGTTACGTGTTAAATAAATATTATTTCTATTGCAGCTATTCAATCCTCTTGCACTACACCATCTTTATATTGTGCAGACGTTTTCCATTTAATTCAACTATTTTTCACAAAAACAGATACTCATGCTTAATTATATACATATATATTATAAGAAGTTATTTGCCAGCTATACTTGAACCTACTACTCTATATTAACTAAATTTTGCCCAAACTTTAGACTTAAAAGTGAACCACAAGTTATAATAAAATAAAAGAAGAGAAGACATCTAGTGTTATTAAAGCTATAGAAATGCTCATATAAAAAAGGAAACGTTCCCGAACTCGCCGAGTGAGTGGCTCTTGCATAAAAATTAATTTGATGAATGAATGAATAATGAAGAATGATGAATAAATATTTCAGTATTGTAGCTTCTTTAATTTTTAAGTTATCGTTTGACATACGGACGGATAACTAGATCGATTTACTTTATGATTAATTTCCGATCCATACCTTTTAGTCTATTTCTACCTCCTTACTTTACTGCCTCAAAAATTTAATAATAAATTTGGTATACCCTTTAAGCAACGTTCACACGAATATAAAAAGATCGCACTCTACAAAACAAGCCCCCTTCCCGAAATAAATATTTGAATGTTATGATAAATTGCATACTTTTAGGCGATTATCATTATTTTGCATTTTAAAATGAAAAATATTGAATAAAAAAATACTTTTAAAAACAATACTTTGAAATGTACTTGATTACACAGTTTATATGTATTTTTGACATGTTTTTGACTTTTAATACTGAAATGACATTAATAATTTTGTTGACAATTGAGGGGAGCATTGCCTATTTTATATTAAAGAGAACTTAAAATCTTATTAAGAATATGATATTATATTTTAAGACTGAATTTTTTTTTAATTTTTAATGAAAAATTATTTATTTTACAACATTTTTATTTCTTTATCTTTAAATTCAAAATGAAATTTTATTTTCAAAGAATAATTCGAAGTCTATATATTTTTCCAAAGAATGATACATTTTTCCAAAGAATGATACAAATTTTCCCCATTATAAATTTATGAATGACAAATTATGATCATTTTGAAAAACAAATTTTGTCTTGTTTCATGGCCATTTATAAATTTTTATTTACTTTGTAGATCTTTACTATTATTACAATTTTGATTGTTTTTTTGTTTTCCTATTATTTAAATTCAATAAACTTTGAACGCATTTTTTGCCATATGGTAAAAGTAAAAAAATCGAAAAATAACATAAAATAAATAAAATACGGAAAAATACTTTACTTTTTACAATACTATACTGCCATGCTTTTAACACAATACGCTTTTATATATATACACACATTTATGTCATGTTTCTATTTCTTATAAGTACTTAAAATATTTTTAATGGTAATCAGCAGTTTTACAAAAAAATTTACAAGGATTTTGGTTCCTTATTATTTAAAGTTTATTACAAGATTTTTACAATGAAAAAAAAAACTTTTTTTGTAAACTTAAATGAAACGAAAATTAAACAATATAATATACAGTTGTTTAGAGCGTAATTACAATTGCAGTGCTTTCAATATTATTTGAATTTAAACTTTAAAACTAAAAAAACCAACTTTCTGTATAATCTTTGAAGATATTCCGTTATAGTGCTGAAATGGAAATTAAAATTCAAAAATTATAAATTTCTTGTATTATTCAATACATAGTTGAGAGTATGCTCTGTTTAGAGGTTATAAAGAGTACGCCCAGATCATTCAGATTTAATAAGAAAACATAATTGATAATTACCTGTCATTTTTATTGTTTGACGTTGTAATAAGAAATCTTTCAGATTAAATTCAAAAAAATAAACTTATTACATTAAATGTCAAAATTTAGTTGTCAATTTTCTTACGTCAGTTTATTATCTCAAATTATTATGATCGACATGTTTCAAAGGTTGGTTCTGTAAAAAAAGAACATTTCTGAACTAAATGAATCTCAATAAAACAAACTAACTTTTTAGTTTAATAAAACATT
Source organism: Dolichopus griseipennis (assembly GCA_963082915.1). Classification (NCBI taxonomy): domain Eukaryota; kingdom Metazoa; phylum Arthropoda; class Insecta; order Diptera; family Dolichopodidae; genus Dolichopus; species Dolichopus griseipennis. Next base: position 17,868,758 of record OY720443.1, read on the forward strand.
CTTTAAAATGTGAAAGAAAAGATTGACAGATGACAGTAATGTTGTAATGTTTATTGGTATTATTCAAAAAATGTTGAAAGAAATGTCAAGTAACTCCTCGCACAAGAAATAACAAATTATAAATAAACAAATCAAAACAAAAAACTGACTGTCAAAATATACTTCCGATTAATATTATAAAAATAAAGTTTAAAAAATTAAAAAAAAAAACAAAATTATGATATCAACACGTGTCTTTATGATTTGTCAGAAGGAATATTTCCTTTCTGTTTCTTTAATAAAAAAAAAATTATTATGATCGCATGTTGAAGTGAAGTGAAAAAGGAAAAAAGCACAAAGAGATAAAATCCTATACAAATGAATTCATGAAAGAGATATGAAAATATTTTAAATAAGAAAAATACTAGATACAACCAAGCACGAAAATATTCTCATTTTTAATTTTATATTTATTATATGCAAAATTACATGGTAGTTGGTACGAATATAAGCACCATGTAATGTCAACACTATAATTTTATAATTAAAAAAATTTCTTTTATTAAAACTTTTATTTTTATTGCCTTTACAGAAGTTACAAATATCCCTGACAAACTAAATATATAATTGTGCCCACTTTAGAAATAATTTTAATCCAGAAATACATCTCCCAGAGAAAGCTCTTAAATTCATAAAAAAAATTATGTTAAAATATAATATTCAAAGAAGTCACTACCTAATGTTTCTAATTTAGTTCTAAATTATCTCATAAGTTTTTTAAATGGAAACATTAAATGCTAATTTTTGAAATTTTATAAGAAATTACATTTTTAAAAATAAAATATTACATATATTTTAGATTTTGAAAGCATTTGTCAAACAATTATTGAGTTATGAAAATATGAGTTTTGTAAAAATTTTTAAATTATTAGTTACAATTTTATATTTTTAAGTCGTAACCGGCTGGATAGTGGGAACCGTGTATAAATTCCAGTATAAATTAAAATATATAAATTGCTTTCGATTGGACCTTGCTTCTTTTAGCTATTTGGTTTAAAATATGTAAATATATAAATAAAATAGCAAAATAAAAATGAATAATTTATTTTGAACTTATAACTCACAGATGCACAAGTACAAATCTATAAAATTAGTCATTATACTTTAAAACATAGATTGTAATTGATTTTAAATAAAGGCATTCTACATGTAATAAAACGTAATTTAGTAATAGGAGAAGGTAATTGTAGAAAGGAAAATATATGATAAAAGGGGAGTATAACAAAATCCATATCGATCTTAAATAACCAAATTTCGAAAAGCTAAATTTTAATAAACCGGATTTGAAAGATCTGAAGTTTAAAAAACCAGATTTTAAGCAGCAGGATTTTAGACCCGGACTTTGATTAAAGTGGATTTCGGTAAACCTATTATTGTTGTAGACCATGGAAAATGAAATCGAAGGATTGATGAACTAGAAATTCTAACATGTAAAACAACAACTGAGTGTGATCATATGCATCAACATGCAAAGAGCATCATTACATAAATAATACTCACATGTAACCCTGGATTAATACTCACTCACATGTAACCCTGGATTAAAATCAGAGAAGAAAGTACGAAAATGATATAAATACAAGTATTCAACCAATATTTACAATTGAAAGTTCTAGCATAATTATCCGGTCTACTGAGTATTCTATTTTTAAACATGATTTAAGTATCTAAATTCGAAATTGGGTATTTCGGGTAATTCTTGTTAAGGTTAAGACTCTATAAAACTGATGCTTTCAATTTGAAATAAATTTTGTTTGAACTTAAAGAAGGCTGACATATATTTGAAGTGTAATAAGAACACATAGAAATATATTATAATATTTAATAATATCATTAACTCACGTCCCTAAATACAAGTTTAAGTTTTTTTTTTTTTTTTTTTTTTTTTTATTTATTGTATAGAGATAGACAGTTACAAAAAAACTGGTATAAATCTCACTTATAACTAGCTTATATCTAATAAAATACAATTCAATCTTATTAAACAATTTAAATATTATTAGTTTAATTATTTATTTTTATTATTTTTTTTTTTTTTTTAGTTATTATTTTTTGGCAATACAGATTTCAATCTTTTATTGAATAATTTTAAATTAGGAGCATATTTTATATTGTTAGGAAGGCTATTGAAAATTTTTATACCATTAAACATAACGTCTCTTTTACCTCTTTCGGTTCTGGGTGCTGCTAGTCGGTAATTTTGTGCATTTCTTGTGTTGTAATTATGAACTGAAGCATTTGTTTGTAGTTTTAGGTTGCTTTTCATTAGGTTATTTGATAATTTGTAAATTAACTTACAGTTTTCTAAAAATATTGTTTGTTCAACAGAAGGCAAGTTACAAGTATAATACAATTGAGTAGTCGGGTAATCATATGGTAATCTGTATAAAATTTTTATAGCTCTGTTGATAAGGATGCTTATTGAATTGGTAATGTATTTGCAACCCTGGCTCCAAACTGGAATTAAGTACCGTATTTTAGACTGAATGTGAGAGTAAAAGACTAATTTTGCAACTTGTTCGCTTAATTTAGGACATCTTCCAATGGCACCTATTATTGACATTATTGTTTTTTTTAATTTTTCAATGTGTATTTTCCAAGATAGGTCTTCATCAATAACTAATCCCAAATATTTAGAAGATTTAACTCTTTTTATTTGTTGTTGATTAATAGAAATTGATAGGTTAATGTTTTCTTTATTTTTTTGCTTAAAAATTATGAGATCAGTTTTAGTTACGTTAATCGTTAGTCTCTTTTGGTCTAGCCACTCACTAACTTTATTTAAATCCAAATTAATATATTCTTCTAGTAGATTACTGCTTTTGCCTTTATATAAAATTATGGTATCATCCGCAAACATTGAATAATGTCCACTTAGCCCAATTTTGTTAAAGCTATTCACATAAGCTAAATAAAGAATAGGACCAAGAACTGTGCCTTGAGGAATTCCAACTTCAAGATTTGCTTCTTCACTAATAAGTTCGTTTATTTTAGTTTTGATTTTACGAAATTTTAAGTAGGAATGGAATAGATTGGCTGCAACTCCTCGAATACCCATTTTATCAAGACTTTTTAGGAGTATATCATGATTTACCGTATCGAAAGCTTTTTTTAAGTCTAATAGAATAGCTACTGCATAATTATTTTTGTCCAATGCTGTATTAATGAAGTTCACAACTTCGAGTGCTGCTGATTCAGTACTGCTTCCATTTAAAAAACCAAATTGGTGGTCATCAATTAGTTTTGAATTAGTAAAAAACGTAATTAAACGACGTTTAATAACTTTTTCAATAATTTTTGATAGACAGTTTGTTAAGGTTATCGGTCTATAATTATTACAGTCCATTTTATCCCCTGATTTAAAAATTGGAGTGATAGTACATTCTTTAGCCATATCAGGAAAAACACCAGTAGATAAAACTTCATTTATTATATTAACTAGTTTGTTTGATATTATTTGCTCGACTGATTTAATGTGTTTTATTGAAATACCATCAGGCCCAGGAGATGAATTAGTTTTAAAAGAGTTTATGATATGTTTTAATTCACTATTGTCTGTTGGAATCAAATATATTGAGTTCTGATTTATGCAATGCTGTGTACTTATTTCATTAACTGTTTGGTTGGTGAAGTTTTTATCTAATGTGCTTCCAATGGTAGCAAAATGATTGTTGAGAATGTTTGCTGCCTCTAGCTCAGATGTAGAGATTTCACCATTATTCTTATTTAAGCGAATTGTTGAATTTTCTTTTGAGCTATTTTGATTTAAATGCTTATTGATGACTTTCCACATCTGTTGAGGGTTGGTACTTTCACTCATTTGGTTGTTAAAGTAATCTTCTTTTGCTTTTTTTATTAATTTTTGAACATAATTTTTGATTCTTCTATACCTATCTTGTAGTTCAGAGTTGTCTTTGTTTTTGCGAAGTTTAGAGTATAGTTTATTTCTCTTTTTGATTACGCTAAGTATAAATGGTGTAACCCAGAGGTTTTGATTTCTTCTTCTAACTATTCTTAATGATGATGCCAGAGCTTTACTTTCTTTTAAACACTCCGTGAGCTTGTCGTATGAATTACACGTTTCAACTCTTTGCGCAACTAGATTCTGAAATACATTCCAGTTCGTTTTTTCAATAGTGACTCGTGTCATTGGTTCGAGTATAATGTCGCATTTTTCAATATTAATATCCAAAACTTTGTGGTCACTAATGGGATTATCATATGATTTGATCAATGCTTTAAAGGTTTTAAAGTTTGCAATAACATGATCCAGAATACTTCCATGATTACAATCGATTTGGCAGCTGCAATTGACGGCTTGACGAGTAATTCCGCAAGTAGTCGTATCATTGAGAATATTGAAGTTGTATGAATCAATTATGTTAGCATAAGTACTCGTGATTTCATTACTTTGGAGTAAATCAATGTTTGTGTCACCTACTATGATGCAGTTCTTATTAAATGTTTTAAGAAGAATACCCAGTGCGTTTATATAATCATTTTTGTCATTGTCCGGAGCATTATACATTGTGAAGATCTTCATGTTGGGTTGACAATTGAGTATTTGTATTCCGATTGTATTTAGTTTATCATTAATTGAATTAGGTAGAGAAAGAGTTGTAAAAGAAATTCCGTTTTTTATATAAATTGCGGTACCACCTCCCCGATTATTATCTCTACATGAATGAATGGCTGAAAATTCAGGAATTTGCATAAATGGAATTTCAGATGAGTAAATCCATGTTTCATTTAGAATAACAATTTCTGGAGAGTGCGTTTTAATCAATAATATGAGATCGTCTAATTTATTTCTCATACTTCTAATATTCACATACAGAATATTTATTGATTTAATTTTTTTTAGGTTATTGTAGGTCTCCATCATTTAGAAATAGGGTTCATATAATTATTCCAATTTTCTCTAACTTTTTGTAGGTAATCTCTATATTTATTATCAATATGTATTCTGTATGAATTTAAATCTTTGTTTACATCTTCTTTGAATATTCCTACTCTATCATGGTATTCATAATATATTTTACAAAGTTCTTTATAATTTGTTGGTAAGCCATCTTGATTTATTAAGACTTTAAGGCTCGTTTGTGTTATGCCATCATAACATATATCACTTTGGTCGTAAAAATATGATAAAAAAAGTCTAACATTATTGTAAATTCTGTGGTCTCTTAGTCGTGAGAGCACATAAATACTGTCACCTTCTAATACTGCTTTACGAGTTAGTCTTACAATCGGTGGATCAAATGTAACAATTTTGTTTGCAGATTCTTTGATTTGAGGTTTCAGTGTTTCACCTTTAACCCAATTTGTATAATTGCAACTTGGAGAATCTTTAACAATATTGGTTTTGTTAATATTATTCGTATTATTATTATTATTAATATTATTATTATTATTATTATTATTATTATTATTATTATTATTATTATTATTATTATTATTAATATTATTATTATTATTATTATTATTATTATTATTATTATTATTAATATTATTATTATTATTATTATTATTATTATTATCACTGTTATTAATATTGTTACTGTTATGATTGTTATTTTTATTTACCGATTTTTGCTTTTTACTCCATATTTTTGATAGATATTTATTTAATACACTGTTGGTTTTAATTATTGGATTTGTTGGAGGGACATCTTTTTTTTCTACTTTTTTGTTATTAAAATTTGATGATGATGTTACATTTTTTGAATCTATCGATGTTGAAACTTCATTTCCTGAATTCGATGATGTTTCGGTAACTCCCAACTGATCTTCTGCAATTTCATTCAAGTTAGACATATCTTTTTTGTTTATTTCGTTAATATGTAGCTGTAATTGCTAATAACCGATTTTGTTCTTAAGCACGTCCAGTTTTCTTAGATAAACCGGACAAAGTTTGCTTAATGTATCATGGCACTCGTCAAGGTTAAGTTTAAGCTTTTCGTTTACTACGATGCAGTTAATACATTTTACTACTTTCTCCTTCTTACACTCACTATTTTTATGTTTTTGGAGGCAATTAGAGCATGTTTCTTCATTTTTGCAGTCAGCAGCTTTATGATTGAACCCTTTGCATTTAAAGCATCGAAGTACTCTCAAGGCATCAAATACTTTACAACGTTCCCAACCAATTGAAACTTTTTCATTTTTTATAACTCTCGCAAAAGACTCCTTATCAATTTCAATAATTACATTGAAATATTTTTGCTCCTTATATTTATTTATCTCATACGTTTTTATTAATTTCATCTCACTCTCTTCTAAGTGTTGATTTTGACACTTAAGTTTGCTTAACAGTTCATCCTCTGAATAATTAGATGTCATATGCACTATTTCTATTCTTGGTCTAAGTTCCGAGGGAATTATAACTTCATAATTCTCTTCTAAATTATCTTCAATAGCAGACTTTATTTTTTCTCTTTCCTGGTTATTGTCAGCTTCCACAATAATAACTCCATTTTTACGATTTTCAATATTTTTAATTTTAAAATTTTTTGGATCTACCTTCTTATTTAATTCCATTCTAGTTATATTGCATTTTTGCTTACTTTTAGGTTTAATGACCAAAGGTATTTTTTCTTTCTTTTCACGTACAATATTTTTGCTTACACATGCATTTTGTTTCACAATATCAGAGAACAACGAATTTTGACCTATATTTTGTTTAATTTCTTTTTCACTTAAGTTTGTAATTTGATCACTTAGTTCATTGCTTTTTACTAATGTATTATTCATAGCTACATTCAGTTTTTCACTTTCCGTTTTGAATAATTCACTAGTTTTAGAAAATTTTTCGAATTCTTTTTGTTGCACACTTTTTATATTTTCTAAACGCTCAATATATCTATCTTCAATAGCTTTTAGTAATTGCATTGTTTCTAATTCATTTTTTTTTAGTGCATTTGCAAATTCTTGTTTAAAAATATTATCGAAATATTTAATATGAAAAAAAGTGGGGAAATTTTTTTCTGCATATTTTGTCAAAGAATTTTCAATGTCTATGTTGTGGGTCGTTGGCTTAAATAAAATGAGTACTTGAAGTAATGAGTAGTTTCCAAATAATTTAATTTTAAAATATTCATAAAAATATTAATATTTAGAAATTTAAAATTTTTTTTTTTTAATTATTTTATATATACGCAACAAATTATCATATGCAGATTTGTTAATTAATTTCAAAGTTTAGCTTCTTAGCCACCTTATAATATTCATTTACAGTTAATGTAATCAAAATTGGTAATAAAATCAAAATTGTTCCAAAAATTAAAAAAAAATGAGAAGGATTATAGATGTCCATGTCAACTTTTAAATACGCATGCGTACCCAATATTATGCATTAAATAAATAAGAATTTCATATATTGCAATTGAACTGTTTGACAGTAAATTCAAAATATTTGTTTTTTTTTATTTTTAATTACAAAGAGATTAATTAAAAAAAAAAATAAGATGAATTTATTAAAAAAAATTATTATCCGACTTGGATTTGAACCAAGACATTTTGGTTAAAAAACTGACGTCCTAACCACTACACCATAAAGCGATTAATAATTTAACTACATTTTGTTTGTTTTTCTATTTATTTTCTTTTAAGTTTTTAAGTTTGAAGTTATTCATAAGGATTTAAAAAATTTGTATGGCAGCTACCCGAAATCTTTGTCCAATTTTAACCACAAACAATAGGGAACTTGCAAATTTTCTAAAAATTACTCTGTGTACGTTTCAAAACTCTAGTTCCTTGAGTTTTCGGGCCATTATGCTGACAGACGGAGGGACACACATAGCTAGATCGATTTACTTTTCGATGCTGATCCGATACGTATCTTTGACACTATATCTAGCTCGTCTAAATCGATTTGTTACAAATGGAGGAGTAATTTTATTATATCCGCGCCCTTATTTGTATGCACGGGTATAATCATTTAAAATTCTCTTAACACTATTGGATGCTGATTTATTTATTAGACCTTTCACTTTCAATTATTCTAAGAAATGTATTAACGTTCCCTATTCTAAAAATTCCGTTGCAGGTTTCAACCTTTTGCAAATGTTGCAATAAGTAAATTTGAAATTAATATTTTGTGAGAATTTTAAAAGAAACTGTAAAATATTAATAATTCATATCTCAATATTGCTCGTATAAAAAAAATATTTTTTAGGAATTCAAAATCCCACAAGATTTTAAATAACAGTAGGATTGATTTTAGCTAAGTAAATACAAAATAAAAAAAACCAAAACATTTTTATGTTTGTTTTTCTTTCATATTTTTGTAAACATGTTTCAGCAATCAAATTGTACATATTTATATTGCCGCAAGTTATTTTCAATAAAATTCCAAAGAAATTAAAGTTTGATTATATTATTTATACTTATTTCTTTTATTAACAGCAATGTAACGTACAATTTTTGAGTACTTCAATGATTTTTAAGGAAATCGTGAAAGTCATTTCCATTTAGAGGTAGGTTCATTATTTATTTTTTTATTTTTAAAACAAAATATTAAAAAAATTACAAAAATATTAATAAAAAATAAAACAATAATTAAATTTTGAATATTTTAGAATGAATTTAGAAATTGGTTGTTCGAATTTTATTTTTTTAAAAGGAAAATTAAATTTAATTAAAATAGAAAAATCCTGCCCAATCGAATTGAATTAATTGTAATTGAATTAATTTTAAATTTAAACTCGTTTCCAAAAGAAATACATTTTAAGAAAAAGATTTATTTTTTCATAAACGTGTATTCTATTTGACATTTGTAAGATTTTACTCAAATAAATTTTGACTTTATTATCACTTGAATGAATTTGCCACACTTTAATTTGGCTAAGAATCTAACTATTATATGCATCCAAATTCGAAATATTTTAATATTTATCATTCAATCTATTATATACATTTATTATGTTTACAATCAAATGTGACACTTCAATCAAATGTGACATTTCAATCAAATGTGACACTTTAATCAAATGTGACACTTCAGTGAAATGACATAACACGCTGTCATTTCAGTAACTTTGTATAAGATAGAAATGAAAATTGTTTATAAAAATTTTTTAGAACTTTTATAAGTGTGTTAACTTATTATATAGAAAAAATTTGGAACTAATCAAGGGCCCTTTTTTCAATTTTAAGAAAACCATTTGTAATTAAAAAAAATCGTTATTAAACGTCAAAATATAATCTCAACTCTTTAATTTTTATCTATTACTTAAAAAAGATTTGAACATGTATAAAACTACAAGGGTTTAAAAATTACAGAAGATCCTAACACACAATGTAGGTAAACTGCAAATTAAAGTACCGCTTGTAAACTTCATGCCTTTGTGTTACTTATCTTTATAAAGTTAAAAACAGCTGTCGTGCAGCGTGTTAATATTTAAAATATAACTAATATAACAATTGCTATAACATCCTTAATTCAGGGTTGTTCCGTACTTTGGAGGGTAATAGCTCGGTAACATGTTGAGTCAGATAAAAAACTTTCTATTCTTTCATGGAATTAATGGAAATTTTTGAAATAATCTCGTGTATTTCGTTACTCCGGTGAAAAATCTATTAGACGACAAGCTTTTATTCAAATGATGTACTTTGACATATAATTATTAGCTTACTTATCTTAAAAATTATTAATAAACTACTTATGGGGATAACTTAAAACAATTATATAAAAGCCTTTTAAAATTGAATTAATTCATATTTAGAATAACATTACAGTAATTTTACTATCAAAATAATATATTAAATTTACATAAGAAACGATAAATTCCATAAAAACTTGTAAAATTTAATTTTAGATTTCCTTTATCAATTCCAAATCTTATAAAATTTAGTTAATGTACGAATAAAATAATCAAATCTATATTAAGGCATAAATTTCGTATAAAAATATTCAAAAATAAACCCTTTTACAATTTCTTCGAAATTATTAAGAAAATTTAAACCTCTATTATAAAGAAATTGAAGTTTATTGTAAATAATTCTTATAAAAATGTTTGCTACGAAAAATAGTAATTGTTTTATATAGTAAAACGCATAATGGAAATTTAGTATAGATTATGTAGGAATATCATAAAATGTAATTTTTGTATCATGTTAAGTAAAATATATTTTCAATTTTCAACATTTCTTTTTTGTAGGTTTAGGGATATCCTATATAAAATTTTATGCTCTTTACTATTATAATATAAAAGAAACAAAAAAATTTAAATTTATCAATCACATCACATATGATGTGTAAGAGAGAGAAAGTAAAAAATTCGAATGGGTAAAACAACTTATAAAATATCCGGTAGGATATTTTTGATCCTACATGAATTTTCAGATACATTTTGTTTTGCGGGTTTATTTAAATTGAAAATCAAAATAAAAATTTATATGCTAAAAATGTTGGTTCTAAATATGTCTAAAGATTTTTTTATTTAAATCGATTTAAAGTTTCTTAAATTTTTGTATGAATTTTTTTTAGCTTTAAGGAAACGTTGAATTGTAGGAATTTGAAAATTTAAAATTTGCCTAAAAGTATGCAATTATGAGTTTAAAATTCTATAATAAGAAAATGTTGACAAAAGCACTGTAAACCCTTTAAAATTAAAAAGTTGAGTATTGGAAACTTTTTATGCTTTGATTATTCAACTGAAGAAATAAAAGTTTTTTTTAACATTAGTTATTTACGGATAAATTTGTTAATTTAGTCAATGGTCTGAAATACAATAAAACACTTTGAAGTTTTTCTAAATATTATGATGTCATAACTAGCCTTGAAAAGTTTTGAAAGTTATTTTAAATTTATATTTAAATTCAAATCATATCTAATAGTTAAGCTAATAATAATTCAAAAAGTTATTTTGTATAATAGGCTATGATTAACAATAATTGCCCTACATATTTATTAAAGCAAAATTGGGAATGGCAGATCAGCTTAATCAATATACTCCACTATTACCAATATACCCAAACACTCAAGTAGAGTGAAACATGTGTCTTTTTTTTTTGTATAAATACGATCTCCATTGAAATCTGTTCTTATCAATATTAATAGTGGACTTTTTCGGAATTGCTTTGAATACTTTAGTAATAAGTAACTCTTTTGTATATCTGATAATAACGTTTATAAATTATGCTTATTAACTAATCGATTGCAGATCGATTTTCCGGTTTTTCCGGTATAAAAAACAATATCCGTAATAAGTTTACCCAAAAAAAAAAAATCCACAAAGGCTAACAGACTGAATAAAAATGCGCTTTTCCAGAATATTTTGGAAAAAGGCAATATATTACTTTTAATGGCAATATATTTCTTTTAATACAGTTTGGAATTTTGGCACAATTTGAATTTTGAATTTATGGATTTTTAATTTCTGGATTTCGGTTTGTGGATTTAGTCACCAACCCAGATTTTCCGTCCAGGGTAATAAATATAAATTCTTATAAGTATATTAATAACTTCAACAATTTCGCAGAGTATCTAAGATTCCCAAGATATTTATTTTTTTTTATATTTATTAAAATAAATAAAACCCACGTGCAATTGCATTTTCTATATTTTTTTAAAAACAAACAACAAAAAACATGCAACTCACACTAAGTAGTGTTTTAGGTGTATATTTGTATTTATACTTTAAGTACAATTGTATATATTTGCGGAAAAAATATCTAAATATAAACAATATTGTGTATTGTACAGCTTCCGTTTTCTAACTTCATGTGACGCAAGTTCTCTGAAATGTTTGATTACTCTATTCAGTAAATATGACACTTTTCCGTTAAGTAGGTGTTCGTTTTGTCGACATTTTAAAAAAGAAACTTCGCAATGAAGAAATTCTATAGAAAAAAACTTTGCAACTGAATATAAACAGTTATTTTAAAAACGTAGGATGATCACAATTCTTTTGACTCAATGTCAGTCAATGCTCTTTTCAATATTCTGTTGCGTTTTCGCTACTACATTTGATATTCGTTTGTTCTTTTACAACTTCTGCGCTTTTTATGTAGAAACTATGTTCATAATAATTTTTTAAAATTAAATTTAAAATTAAAACTCATGGTCCGCGTTGTATTTCAGTTTTTTAACTTTGTGTATGTATGAATATAATCTATTTATTGCTAACTATACATTTACACAGTATGGTGCTATTTTGTAAATTGTTGTTGGTTTTTTCCATAAATGTAAAGATTAAATTTTATTAGACATTAAATTTCATCATTGCCAGCATAATTTATGAAAATATAAGATATAACCCAATGATACATTTAATATAATGATATAAATTCAAAAAGCATCGGTAACACTATAACATTTATTGTCCGACAAGCTTTTATCAATTTAAAATTGATATATCCATCTGTCAAATAAAATACGAAAAGTATATGTCAAAGTATTATCTTAAAATTGACTTACATTCCTACATCGATGTGTCCTAGAAATCGATACTCTCGTAAAATTTTTAATTTGTCAAAAAATCTTTTTTTGTATTACTATACTTCACTTGTAATTCGAAAGCTCTCATATAATAAAATGTATTAATAATTATTTTGACACAAAATAAACTACGAAGGACCTGTAAATGGAATCCCACAGAAAACTGTCATATGTACAGGTAACCCTCCTACAACGCGGTAGATAGGTTTTTAAAAAATGCTGCGTTGTAAGAAATCGCGTTGTAAGAGATATTAACTCCATACAAAAATCAGAGATCGCAAAATTGGTTTTTATATGGTATATATTTAATATATTTTGGTATATATTTTTGGTATATATTTAATATATATGTTGTATTTATTTATTGAATCATAACAACATAATTTGATAACACTTCATTTATTTCTTATAACCACTTCATAGCTATGTATGATTTGAGTCTGTCTCGAACATGTTCGTCGTCAGGCTAATTCAAAATCGGAGCTAGACCCACTATCGGATTCGAAAACTTATCTTCGATGATTACTTATCTTAAAAAATCTCTTATTGAAGTTTTTATGCTCTTGTATCGTGAATCTTTATAAATTTCTCGATGGGAAGATTTCTTCCAAATACTTCTACTCTATTTCTTAGAGGAGCGTTCTCTAAAATATATTCCTTCAACTGGTTCGCCATATTTAAAACTTTTTCGATACTCTTTTACTGATTCTTTTATTTTTTACATCGGAAAGATTGTCAGAGCTATTTGAATTCGATAATCTATTTTGTTTGTTATCAAAAAAATCGCGTTGTAGGAAGTAAGAGTGCCGCGTTATGAGGAAAATTCTACATTTTGCCAACCACGTTGTAGCGAACCGCGTTTAAGAAGTGCCGTTGTAGGAGGGTTACCTGTATTTAAAAAAAAACAAACCCAAAAATTTTTTTAGAAGTATTTTTTTTTAATACTATTGAACCATTAATTACATGTTTTTTCTTTTGAAAAACATTTTTTCGGTCATAACTTTTATCTTATCACAAATCGTTAAACTTTTCTTTTTAAAATACGCAACAATATAAAAATTAAAGGATCAGATTCTGTTATTAGTCCTTTTGAAGGACTATTTGAAATTTTTAAACCAAAATCTTTACCATTAAATTGAATAAAATTACTTACAATAGTAACTTGATTTCAAAAGAGTTTTCTGAACTTTTCAAAAGATTAATAACATCAAATTATTATTTTTATTTATAATTTTTTTTTTTATCTCAAAAATTTTACCTGAAAGACTCATTTTGCCTCAGCAGAACAGAAAAAAAAACGAGAAACGATGATATACAAGACACTTTTAAAAAATCCGTTAATTTAATGAATAGATCCTTTGAGATTATATTTTTTTTTTTTTTTGCAATGAAATGCTCTTCAAATTGAACAAAGTATTTCGGAGAATCACTTAAAAATTGATCTTTTTTTTTCTGAAGGAATCTTAGCGGTCATTGTCCGTTTAATTTTATTTTGTTGTTGTAAATTTTCAAATATTTTCAAGTGTTTAAATTCAAGATTTTCCAGGATTTTAATCGTTCAAAATTTTTTTTCTGAAAAAGGTATTTAAAAAAAGTGAAAAGGATTTACAAGACTTGTGTTTGTTTTTATTGTTGCTTATTACACTTGAAGATTAACCCTTAAGTACTTGTTGTTCCTTAAAATTGACAAAACATTAAGATAGACACTTAAATGATAGGATAATTTATTGTTGGAATTTTGCATGATATGAAATTTGGGAGTCACAATTTTTATAAGATTTTTGAATCAATTTCTTATCCAAAACCAGCTTGTATGTTGTAAGATTATATTTTAAGCTGTGAGTAAAGTATAAACATATTTTTCTTATTCAGTTTTTTTTGGAACATTTCAGGAACTTGTCTGAAAACGAACTCTATAGTTCTATAATAACCTAAAATTGTCGATCAGAGATTTAGAATTTCGGCGCTGGAGCTTTATAAGAGGTTAATATAAAAGTCAGGAGTATATTTACATCGTTTATTATATACCATGTTTCCTGGTCATCCGTTTGAATGCTGAGAGCATTTAAAAGGCTGTTTTATAAAAGTTACCATAAATCTATAAATCGTTATCACATGAGAAAGCATGGCGAGCTTAAAAAATTTGTTTGTTTTGTAACCATGGTTACAGTTTTCCAAATTAGGAAACTGATGAAAGTTGTAAGCCTTTAATATAAAAATAGCAATGCAGTGCTTTGATGCAATGCAATGAAGGCTTTTATGTTTAAGGCTGTTATTAAAAAAGCTAAAATTTTTAATTTGATTTTTAATTAGAGTGTATAACAAGAAAATATACCACTTTGACCACTGCTGGGTTAATAAAATATTTTAAAGTAAAAATATTTTTAAATATAAGTCTTTCTATATTGTTATAAATTTTCTCAGCTTAAGAATAATGTAAGTGTAAATTTTTAATCTATTATTCTTTTTTCTCTTCTTTGGTCTGTTGAAGTAAAATCAAGTCAACGATGAAAGGATTAACGATTATATATCTAGTGGGACTTTCATCACTTCAAAAGGATTCTTTTTATTATTATAAATTTTCTAAATTCTGCAGACAATATTTTTACTTTTAAATTTTTTTTGTTTTACAATTTAAAAATTTTAATGTAAACAGAAAATGTTGGAGACGCCGTCAAAAAAGCTGAAAGCATAAAAAGTAATATAAATTATTCTGGAAATTCGTGCTTCAAAAATTAAAATGGTAATTTTCAATCTTATTTTAAGTTGACATTTTAAAATTTATGAATATTAATCATTTGGTTTGATATTTTTTTTATTAAAAAATAATTCACAAATATTATCTAATTAAAGTAATAATTTAAAATTTAATATTGAGATAAATGAAAGAGTTTTAAAATAGCAATCTTATATTTTTAAGTAATTTTATATGTTATTTTGGTGCCGTGATATAACGCCATATGTTATAAAGCCTTAATGGCTTTATGACTCTTTTGAGTGTCTCATAAAACCATAATCGCGAAATTTTTTAATATGGCTTTAAATCACACTCGAATAAGTCATAAAGCCATAATGGCGTTATGACTCACTTCAAAGAATTTTTTTTAGAAAAAAACAATAGAAATATTATTATTTCGAAATTTATAATTTGGTGACAAATATACCTTCTATGCGTAGCCAGTGTCATTGATTTTGTAACCGATTATAAAATCTTTCCTAATTCAGAATCTCTCATTACATATATACATATATAAATATTCTGGAAAAAGCGAATACCCTAATTTTGAATCCAACTCTTAAATCCCACCCATAACGTATATATAATATGTGTACATATTCTGTAGAAGGCGTAGAACTCTGATTTCGTCGAGGTCTGCCCAGCTATCCGCGAACGCGGCTAGTCTGCGTACTGCGCGGCCGAGAACAAGCGCGCGCGGCGGCCAATAGCTGCCTACTTTATACCCTAATATTCACCTTGTACATATTCACCGTGAGCTATATGTATTATGAGTAATTGCTTAAAAGTATTAGAACAGGATGTAACTGCAAATGTACCATCTATTAGATAGTTCCGTGGTTGATCTATTGTCTATAACACTAGATATTGTAGGTGACATAAAAATGGTGCATAATATTCCTCTATAATAGTGTGCTTATAAAATTTTTCTTTTTCGTCATATCTGCTCATACCAAATGTTTTTATAATTTCCTCTTTTTCGAAAATTTCCTTTACTTCTGTAAAATTTGTTGGTTTTTTTGGGAAAATGTTGCTTTTAATTTTATAAAGATGTCTCGCATTTCCCCAAAATTTACTGATGGACAAATACCTTTAAATTGCTTATATGTTTCATCAAAAATGTCACGAACATTACTTCTTTTCAACAAATAATATAATAATGATAGCTTGTAATATACATACAACAATTTTAACTCAATCATTCAATTTTAATTATATGGTGTTATGACTCAAAATTTTTAAAACACAATATGGCTTTATGACTCACTCGAGTGTGTTTTAAAGCCATGTTAAAGAATTTCGCGATTATGGCTTTATGACTCAATCGATTGAGTCATAATGCCATTATGGCTTTATCGCATATGGCGTTATATCACGGCACCGTTATTTTACGGTTGGATCTAAAACACTAAAATCTTGATAAATCCCGTTTCCAGAAAAACTAGTTTAGGAAATCTCGTTTTAGATAATCTTGTTTTTTAAAACTCTAATTTTAGAATTCTCCTTTTTTTTGAAAATCCAGTGTTCCTAGATTTAGAAAATCTCTGTGTTTATATTCTGGAAAAAGCTCATAATTCTAATAGTGTATCCAACTTCAATGTCCTTAAAAACAAAATTTTTTGAAAAAAATTGAGATTTTTCAATAAAGAACGAGATTTTCTAATATGATATTTTTTAAAAAACGCGAGACTTTTTAAAACTGGGATTATCTAAAAACGAGATTTTAAAAAAATAGGTTCCTTAACCGAGATTAAGTAAAACTTCCGTTTTATTAATTTTATTCCACAGAACTTCAGCAGGACAAGTATACTTCAATTTTAGATATTTTTTTTCATCTTTAATACACACTTTTTTCCATATTTTACACTTTTTTTTATTATACGTCGGGCTGAAACAGATTAATAAATTGCTACTGTTCTACCTCAATTGTCAAGGAGAAAACATATACAAAGTAAGACAGGTTAAAAGCAAGATTCAATTTTTTTTTATTTTAGAGAGAAAAAACAAAAAAACTGTAAAAAAAAAAACTCTTGTGCCGAAATGGACTAACATAATATGACAGAAGAGACTTTTTAAGAAATTCTTAGAAATTATTAACCTTTTTAGCACATTTTCAAAAAATTTTGTAAAAATGTGCCTATATAGCTTCACTCTGTCCGTCCGTCCGTCCGTATGTTTACAAAAACTTTTACACCGTTTGAAATAGCGAAAAGAAATTTTAACCATGGATAGTTTTTGCAAAAAAAATAATTTCGTAGAAGAATTTTTTTCTGTAGCCCCACCTGTTACGGGGCTACAGCCCCCCAAAGTTGGAAAAAGCCCTATATTTAAATTGTTATAACAAGAGTTCTGTTACATATATTTTCAATCTGAAAACGGTAAATGATAGCTGGTTTCATAAAATTTATAAATTTTTACAAGGCAAATGTTTAGGGTTGCCATACGGTACTAAAATTTAACATTACGCAAAACTCAATTTTCGCAAAATTTTTGGCCACACATATCTTCTGAACGGTTCAAGCTAGGGTCTTGAAATTTTGGGAGAAGTTAGATACTCAAAAATTAGTAGGAGTCGGTTAACAAATTTTTTTTGTCAAACCCCCTATTTAGGAGCTATAAGGGCTCGAAAATTGAAATTTTGCTATTTTTAAACACCTGTAACTTTAATACCTGTCCAAATTTTTTTTTAGTGATAGACAAAATTCAAAGCCCTATAATTATATTTCAACATGTGTCAAAGGTTTTTCTTAATTTTGAAGGGTGACGAAGTTACAGCCCCTGCAAGTTCCAAAAAAGCCCTATATTTAAATAAACATAACAAGAGTTCTGTTAGGTTTATTTTCAATCGAAAAACGGTATTAAAGAGCTGCTTTTATAGGCTTTACAAAAATATGTCACTTAAATGTATAGGGTTGCCATCCGGTACTAAAATTTACCATTATATAAAACTCAATTTTTGCAAAATTTTTGGCCCGACATATCTTCTAAACGGTTCAAGCTAGGATCTTGAATTTTGGGAGAAGTTAGATCCTAAAAAAATAGTAGGAGTCAGTTAACAAAATTTTTTTGTCAAGCCCCCTGTTTAGGAGCTATAAGGGCCCGAAAATTGAAATTATGCTATTTTTAAGCACCTGTAACTTGAATACCTGTCCAATTTTTTTTTTATTAATATACAAAATTTAAAGGTCCAACATTATATTTTAACATATGTTAAAGGTTTTCCTTAAATTTAAAAGGGTTTCCTTAAATTGAAGAAAGTGTCTCTCAGTTTTACCCATTTTTGCTTAGATAATAAAATTCTAAGTAAAATTCCAAATTTTTGTGTAATTCACAATTTAATTCCTAGAATTCCCTAGGGGGGGAGGGGGGGGGGGGGGGAGTTGAAGTTAGATTCTTGAGAAATTTGGCAACCTTCCCCATTAAAGGGCTATAACAACTTTTAAATAAAAAATTTACTGTTAGCAATAAATTTTATAAGTCAGTAGTAACTATTTCCAAGTAA
The DNA here is from genome assembly GCA_963082915.1 of Dolichopus griseipennis. Classification (NCBI taxonomy): domain Eukaryota; kingdom Metazoa; phylum Arthropoda; class Insecta; order Diptera; family Dolichopodidae; genus Dolichopus; species Dolichopus griseipennis. Next base: position 17,887,478 of record OY720443.1, read on the forward strand.
ATATTTCCAAAGTTAAACTCAGTATGTAATACAATATAATTTTGAAAATGAGCTTTTTTAAAAACCCTTGGTTTTTTTTCATCACTTGTTTTTGTAATTTTGAGAAACCCCTGAATTGATGCAAAAAAGTGAATTTGTATAAAAATAAGTATGTTTTAACCTTTATTTACTGATTCTAAGCAACTGTTAACTAATTGCAACATACACAAGTGTGCGGTATGAGTTTAAATGACAGAAACTAATAATTTTGAATTTTTCGACTTGTAACTGGGGGACATAAAGATGTCCATATTGGAACTTTAAACATTTAGAAAATAGTAAGTCGAAAATTTAGCAAAATTGGAGATACACACAAAAGTATGGCGTAATTTCAAATTACATAAATTTTAAAAATGTTTTATAATTTAAAAAAAAACGAAACAAGTAATCCTTGTAATACCTATACCTAGACCTCGAATTATATCAATTTGAATACAGGCCATATTCTATTTTTGGAAAACTAATGATTTCTTTTACAACTGCTACATTTTCATGAAACTGATTCCTGCTTTAAAAATTATGGGTCTTACATTGATTGACATTCAAAAATCGGTTACAGAACTCTGAAAGCTTATAAAAAGTTGGCAAAACTGACGAACTGGAAGATGTAATGAATTTAATTTAAGGTGTATTCCAAAAAATATTTATAAAAAATTTACTAAAAAAAACAAAATTATAAAATAAGTAAATAATTTAAAAAAAATAACTTAAATTCCATTTTTTGTTTTGTAATTTCAAAATCCAAGGATAAAAATTATTCAAATTGTCACATGAATAAAAAAAACACAACAAATTCCAAAACATCTAAAAAACAAACGTACATAATTCTTGAATTATTTTTGATTTTATTACAAAACAAAAAAATAAAATCTTTTAACATGTAACACTAAATCTTTTCTATTTAATTTCAAATGCTTCTTTGTCTCTTCTGTGTTTCTAAGGTTTTAAACATGGTGTACGTAAACATGATGTAAGAACAAACACAACAATTTTTTTTTAAGAAAGGTTTAAAATTAAAGCGAAACAAAAACATAATAAAGACATTACCAAGGATTTATTTTTTTTTTGTTTTTTTTTTACATTTTTGATCCTTTTATTCATTTGTATTGGAAAATGGTATTTTATTAAATAAAAACAGGAATAAAATGAAATAAATAAAGGATTGCGATATTTTTTCTTGTAAAAATATTTTTTTTTATATTTAATGTGTTTTTGATGTTCTTGCGACTCTATGAAAAAAGTCCCAATAATAAGAAACTAAAGCAACAAAAGGACTATTTAAGATTTGTGTGAAAAAGTCTATTAAAACAATTTTAAACAAATTTATGGGAAAACACTTAAGTTAAAAGTATTTTATTTGACGTATATGACAGTTGAGTTCAGTTGGTATTACGAAAAGTTTGAATTTTAATATGATGCTTAGTTACGCATACATATAAATAATTATTTTCAGCTGTTCAATGTCGTTGCGGTTAAGAGTTCCCGATCAGATCATATTTAATAAATTAATAACGTAAATTAATAATCTAAATATGTATATATCCCCATGTTATGCATATGGTAAATATCAAATATATATAAATTACGTATATAATACTTTTTGATCTATTGTTACAACTCCCAGATGATCTTAATAATTTTTTATATAAAGGCATTTATTTTATTTTTTTTGTTTTACTAGATATTGGAAAGCTCGAAAGCCACCCATTGAAACTATGCGGAGTTTCTTTGGGTAATGTATGATTTTAACACACCAAAACCACACCCTTTTCGAACCAAACTTTAGGAGGGTACCTGTAATATAAATGTACAGTTTCGTTACAGGGATTAGGATATGGAAGGGTTTAGGATTATGGTGGAAGTTATTTGGAATTTCTGAATTATGAGGAATAAAGAATATTTAGAAGAAAGATGTTAATGTTCTTCTTAAATTTGGTTAAATCGTGCATATATACATTATCAACTTTGGGGAACACATTTCGTGGAATATGGTTCCATAAACGAGATGAGCACATGACAAACGAATTTTCATTAGCCGCGTAACGCCATCTGGCTAGCTCAACTGTTTATGGATGAGCATCTATTGGCATCCTTGTTCTCGTTGGAAAATTTTGAATGGAGGCAGATCAAAAGTTATTTTAAGTCGTCTTGTGTGTAGTCGAACATTAGTATTACCTACTGAAGCGAATCACTTCAAATTGATACTGGTGTTGACATAATTGTCTGAATACATTCGCTAATTAAATTAAATTTATTTTTCATTTATGTTTAGAATAAAATTTTATATGGTTTCTTATATAAGAATATTTTGTAAAAGAGACTAATCTTAATTTTGAGTCCAGCTTTAAAATTTCTTCAAAATCCAAAAATTACGATATTGGAATTAATAATTTTTATAAGTGGGAATACACTGATTATGATGGACGATATAAATTGATATTGAATTATTACGAGATGGTGGATCCGATAATATTTTAAAATTCCGCTTTTCTAATTCACAGGTTGAAAATTCACCGAAACTAAATTAATATTTAATAAACTGTTCGTTTATTTTTGGGAATTCTTTTATTGATAACATTTTTCGCAAAGCCCTTTTTTTGGGGTACTGTAACTCCAAACAATTTTATTTTTATTCAATGTCCTTGTCAAAATAAATATTAAGATTCGTACTTTATACCTTTTGATTTATTTTCAATTTTTTATTTTCAACAAATAAATTAATACATTTTTTTTTTATTCTTTTAATTTTCCTTTTATTTTATTCTAATAGTCTGTGCATGGATGATTTTATTTCTGATTTTGTATTTGTTTTAGTTTTGTTTTTTAAGTAAGCTAAAAGGATTTACTTACGTCATTTACATTTAATTTTACATTTATTGAATTATTATTATGTTGCTCTGGTATTTTATTAGGCTGATGTTTAAATTGAAGTTAAAGAGAACTGGAATCATACAGAAATTTGATAATTTCCTTTGTATTTAGGTGTTTTCTTTAGACATTAATAAAAATTTGAGGCAAAGAAGCAATTGAGATCCTGAAAATTATATAGAGCTAGAGTTATACTAAGATTAATTTGGTAAACCCATTAACTTCCTCTTGATCCAAAAGTATGTTCGTCAAACTTGTCGAAATAATTTTTATAACTGCCTAAAACTTGTTGAAACTCAAATCAATTTTAAAAAGTATTTCTTAACCTTCGTCTTACTATATTAATAATTTTTATGAAACTTAAACCAAATCATATCCTTAATTTCCTTTCCTAATACCGGCACTAAAAACCAAAGGATACACATGTATTAAAGGTTCATTCCAAATATTGGTTTTAAAAAAGTGTATGGATTTAGTTAGTTAAAGTCCACACAAGCCAAATGAGCTACACAGATGTACAATGATTTTGGACGACTTTCGACGCTTCCCAATTGACTCATAAAAAAAAAATTGAAACTGTACTCAAAAGAAGGTTCGATTAAAAGAACTTTGATCAAAAAATATATATTTTATTCTGATTTCAACTATTTTATATAAAAAAAAAATCCCATTAAAATAGTTTTCTTAAATCACCTTGAATTTGAGTGATTTATAAACCCATATAAATCTAATATTTAATTTATTTTAAAAAGATTAAGATTGAAATTTAGTATTAGGTGGTATGATTATAATAATTCATTGGGATTTACATTTGGAAAGGAATATTTTTTTCTAAAATTTATTAAGGTGTAAAAAACTATCGTATAATTTTATAAGAAGCATATTATAAGTGCTTAAGAAATATTTAAAAAATTTTTCCTGAATTAAAACAATAAGATTCGTTTTAAAAAAACAAGTTAAAATTTAGTTTTATTTGAATCTGATTTTAAACTTAGAAATTATATAAATAAATAGCAATGTTGATTAATTTAAATGGTTTTAAAAAAATGACATTTCGCATTTGTTTCAATTATTTATATTATATGGCAATAGTATTTCAATAGAATCAATATTGTCAAATTTGACAGCCAAATGGTGTTTAAAAAAATTCCGTTTTTTTTTGTCTAGGCTGGTTTTTGGCTCGACTTAGCTTCCATTCACCATTGGGTTCAAATTAATGGTTTAATCAGTAATTATATAACTTTAATATAATCAACAACAAAAATATAAACAAATAACTTAATTGAATAATATAATTCACAGATGGAGAATACCGTATAACTCAATTGAAAAACTATAACTATATAAAGTATAAACAAAATAGAATTGTATCTATTGAAAACTAATGACGTTTCTAAATAGCGCAGTACTATCTAATGTTTAAATTGTATGTGGAATTCATTTGATCAGTTCTAATAATAAGAATATAATATTTCCCCATGTTCCGAGATGCTAATATATTGTAAGGCTGTTTAGCCTATAATAAAGATTTTATATAGAAAGCATAAAATAAAATATTTCTGTAAAAACGTCAAACTGCTGACATTTGGGTTAAATTTGGAATAAACTAAGACTTCCATCTTCTTAGACATAAACTAAGTTTAAACCTCGATTATGGTAGTTAAAAAAAAAAATTATGGTACAGAGAGGTTCCACACTCTCGATGAAACAAAGACTAAGGAGCTCAATTGTAGTTTTGTTCTAATAATTAGAATAATTTACTTCTAAATTTTTACTTTTTATTTACAAACACCAACATTTTCAATTAATTAATTTATAAATTCTAGTAACAACTGCTTATTCACTTTTTTTCTCAAACATCTAAAATGCCTGTTAAAAATTTTCCGGTATTGCAATCCTTATAATATAAATCAGACATTTCAAGGTTAGATTACATGTAACAGATAATATACATATCTTGTTTTTTTTTTTTCATTTTTGTGGTAAAATAAAATTTGTGTAAAATATATTTTTTTTGGTTTAACTTTAAATGTATTATCCAAAAAATAAAATAAAATGGAGTGTATTGAAATTTAAATTATTATTTAAAAGGATTTACAATATAAAATATATAATCCTTATTATATTTTTATTTTATTGTAAATATTGTCATTGTATAAGTAAATAATACTTCAAACAAAGGCAAAAAAATTATCCTATATAAATATTTTAAGGTTTATATTATAGTTCAAAAAAAAAACTTAAATGGAATTTAGTTTTATATATATACAAGAATTTTTGAATATATTTGGGGTTGGCTACGAAATTTCGTGTTTGAAAATTTCGCGTTTTAAAATTTTCGTTCTAAAATCCTGCGTTTTAAAATGTTGCGTATCATAATCGCTTCTAACTCACAATCTCCCACATTACATCAATATTCATAAATTTTGTGGAGAAGGGCTAAAATTGCTGATTTAGTAACCAACCTGGGTGTATATACTTTATATAAAAGTTGAAAATTTTGGGTATACCTATGCAAAAAAACACAAAATTTCTAAATTTTCATATAAAACTTAAAAAACGAAAGCTAGAAGTGGTGTCGTTCTCGAACTCTCGCTAATTGAATTATTGAAGCTAGATTCCACATCCAAAACTAAAATCACAAATAAAGATTAAAAAGTCAGCAAATAATTTAATTTAATGGATTAAATTATTGGAATCCTGATTTGGTATGCAACTTTAAAATCTCTCTAAATTTTTTTTTATACATTATATATTTGCAGTATCAATATAATGGGGTTTATCGTCCCCAAACCTTCGCTATAGAAATTATTGACACCTTGATTTTGAATTCAATTCTTAAATCATGAGTTTCATTTATTTATGAAATAATATAATCGAACCATTTAAATTAAGGAGGCTGCCGCCCCAAACTCGAACAACCAAATTTTTTGAACCCCGATTTTGCGCCTAACCTAAAAACTCTCTGTATTTTTCTTCATACATTATACGCCAACAACAAACCATTTAAATTATTTTTTAAATTTTTCGTGAGGTTTTTTATAAAATATGGCGCAAACACGAGATTCTAAAACACGCGGTTTTAATACAAGAAATTTTGACACGAGAAATTTTTAAAAGCACGATATTTTGACACACAAGATTTCAATTTGCGGGATTTCGTTATGCTCTCACATAATTGCTTAAATTTTTTTCAACTTTGATATTTGTTTTTTTTTACAAAAATTTCTCTCACCTGACTTTCTCACCTCAGTTTCTTTTTTTTTTCTCTCTTTTCAAACATTTATTCACCTAAAATTTTTCAGAATAATTAAAATTCATTTAATGAATCGTTTACAAGCTTCAAAAAAATCCCTTCGGAAATTAGAAAACATTTTTATTTTATAGAGACTTAGTAAGAACTTTGGTTTCAAAAATTTTGTAAATAAAATGTTTGTAAAATTGTTTGCAGCTGTCATTCATTTAATTGAGATATGGTGAGAAATTTCAAGGTTATGGTGAGAAATTTTGTTTTTAAAAGGAAAAATAAAGTTTTTTTAAAAGATTAATATTACTTTATTTTTTATTATGTAAAGAACTTAATTTGAAATTTAATTAAACAAATATAATACATTATATTTTTATTTTGTGTAAATACTGAATTTTCAATAAAATAACTTTTATTTATTTACTTAACTTTTCAGAGTAAACATTTTTTTAAGGTTCGAAATCAAAAAAAAAAATGTAAAAAGAAATCCGCCCGCAGTTGAAATATGAATTAAGAGTTGTCCTTGAATTTGATGTCTATACTTCTTGTTTTGCAAAATTTTTATATTTACTTTTAGTTTTATTTAATTTTTAAAAACAAAATAATTAAAAATCTTTCCTTTTAACCAGATATCAAATACTATTTGTCTCCAAATAATTTTACATAATAATCAAATATTAAACTTTTAAAAAATTTATTTATTTATTTATTTATGAAAAGTTCCATTTAGCCTTTCCTTTTCAGATTTGCCAGATATTTATTTTATATTATGGTGTAAACTATTACGATGTCAACTATAATCCATATTTTTTTATTATATATGATTTGACCAGAATTTGAACCCCAAACTTGTAAAATAAATTAAAAATATTTAATTACAAAAAAATTAAATATTATTTAAATACTTTGATTGATTACTACACTAGTTGAAAGCTTAAAATAAATGTAAGTAAAACTGAACCTATTAATGTCATAGGTGTCAAAGCTGTTTCTCCATCTTTGGTAAAGCGGTTAAAATTAAAACAAAAAATCGTTTTAAATAATATTGTGATCTTACCCAGTAAATAAGCAATTTAAGTATTTAAATAATACTTAAATTTTAAATTAATTTCCCATATTAAAAAAATTATATATAAGGTTAACTCCGCTTCTTTTCAAATCTCTAAAGTAATGTTTTGTCAGCTTTTGGAACCTAAATTTCGTTTGTTTATTTATAAAGTCTATATTCAGTCTACTATTCAACACGCTTCTATGGTGTGGCTTAATCCTACTTTAGTTTCAGCTCATCAAGTTGAGAGATTACGCTTGCTTGAAAGAAAGATAATTCGTCGTGCTGGAGGCTTTCATAGACAGCGTGGCTCTTACTTATATATTAATAATAGTCTACTATATGAACAATCTGGAATCAATAGAATCGATAGATTCTTAACTAAAATTAATCTTAAATTTTTCGCTAATAGTTTTAATCACGAAAATCGTTTTATTCGTGGCTTGATCGAACCTTTTACTGAAAGCGTTAAATATTTTTCGCCTTCATTTATTTTTCACTTGTCTAATAATAATTCGCGGTTTTCTGAAAAAAAATTATTATATTGAAACTCAAAACAAACCTCCGTCAGAAAAAGTGGAAATGATGGATTACATTCTTTTTTGTTCTGTTTTTCGTTTATCCCTAAATGCAAATAATTACTGTTATACGTAATAGCAATAAATTTTAATAACGTATTAGTTAAACTTACTGCGCGTAACATTTCGTAAATGTCATATGCATAAGTACAAAAAAGTTACACCAGTTGATTGAAATTTTTTATCTAATTTTATAAATTTGTATGTATTAAGTATGATTAAAGGTGTATTGAAGATAGAAATCATCATAACATATAAAATATTAAAGAATTAATGCAATCTAATTTTTTTGAAAATCTCTATGACTTAAAAATATATTTGCTTTAAAAGCTTAAGAAATCAACTGCTTTCAATTGCACTGTCAATTAACAAAACGTATTTAATGTGTAAAATATTTGTCAGAACAGTCAAAAGGAATGTTTAGGTGGCTGGCTGGCAAATATTTTAATCAGTATTTTCCACTTTTCGAAATTTATTTGCAATTTAAATGTTTACCGTTTAACTCGCGCTTGGTTTTTTATATGACAACATAAAAAAAAATGCAAATGTACATAGAGATGTTTTTTCTTAATTACTTAGGTTTTACCTAATTTTTGATCATAGAAGCATCACATGCAAAATGAGTTTTTTCAATTTAAGTATTTTAAAAGACATTTTAAATAGTATTAAAAATAAATATCAAATACGTGTTCTGGGCATCGGTGGGCTAGTGGGTAGGCATTTGGCTTACTAAGCAAATGCGGAATAAGATATTTAAATTGGGTGCATTACGAGCCTAATAGGATGGCTCATGCTATCCCCTATATCAAAACAACAATGTGTTCTAAAACTTATATAATAAATGCATAAGCAGCCGACACTGATGAAATTACGATCGCCTAATTTTTTTTTGAACAGTGATATATCATATTCTTTGTTATTAAAATTGATCTTATTCAATTCCACAAACATGAAAAAGTAATAGGCATTATAACATGTAGAAACATCTTAATATATAGAAAGAATTATTTTTGTTATTTATTGTAATCAATCTGTATTTGAGTTATATGTGCGGTATTTTTCTATCTGTGAGTTACTTTATTCAATTAATTGATTTGTTCATGTTCTGTTAAATTATTTTTTATTGGTTGTACCATTTGAATCCAGTGGCGAATAGCTGACTCAACAGCTTTTTTTTCAACAAATATTTTGTTTTGAGCACTTTCACCACCTCTATAATTGCTGATTGGATTTCCTGTTTAGAAACATATACATAGTACAGTGTCAAATGTTTTTACTGAATCACTCCCAGTACTATTTAGGTTAATAACTTACAAATTGCGCCACAGAGCTCTATTATAATCAATCATTTCTAAAAAATATTTTACTCATTTTATTATCTACTTTGTTCATAACAGAATTTTATCTACTTATGATTAATTTTGGTATAACAGACTTTTACCATTACTCAATCAGATTCAAAATACATTGGTTCGAATACATTTATAATTCTTAAATACATTTATTTAACTTTTAGTTTTGCATAATAGCAAACCCATTTGCAATGTTATTTTTTTCTTGTTTTTCAATATGCTAACGCCCGAAATTATGCAAATATTTTTTCTTTTTAAAAATTTTTATTTTTCGATTTCAAATACATGTATCGTGTTTACATAGATTTCTATAAGTGGTTGTAGATGTTCTGGATAGAATGATAATATGTTGAAAATATTATTTTAACATTTTACCTTTTCTTTATTTACTTTTTTCAATACATTTTTTTTTAATATAAAAGAATAATATTTGACATTAAAATATTTTTAAGAAAAATATTTCATTTCAAGATCACAAACATTTTTTTTATATTAATATTCGCATCAGTATACATATGTGTATATTTAATGCAATAATAATAATAATATTTATAAATATTATAAATATAAATCCACGTGTAAATACTTTTAGATGCAAAAACTTCCCGCAGTCAAGATACTCCGTTATATTATAAAAAAACGAGGAAAAGTGTAGTAGAGTAGACTGTGTCAACTCTGGGATACCCGTATGACCGTAACATATACATTATATCATCCTTACTTTTGGCAAAATTTCAAACATTCAGCTTTATTAAGTGTAGTGGAATACTGATATAAAAGAAGGAGTTGTATGGCAGCTACTCAAACCCACTGCCCTAACCCAACCAAACTTTGCGGAAACTTTGGCCATAAAACTAAACTATTTTTCGCAAAATTTACCTAATTTTCGCAGATACTCAGCTTCATTAGGTGGAGAGTAATGCTCATATAAAATAAGAAGTTGTATGGCAGCTCCTCGAACCCACTGCCCTAGACCAACCAAACTTTGCAGAAACTTTGGCCATTAAACTAAACTACTTTTGACAAAATTTCAGACACGCAGCTGTAATACGTACAGAGTAATACTCATATAAAAAAAGAAGTGGTATGGCAGCTGCCCGAACCCATAGTCCAAAATGGCTGGATTTAAATAGCGATGACGGCTATTGCAAAAAAATGAATTTGCGAAAATTTCAAGATCCTAGCTCTTTTAGTTTTTGAGTTATCGTTCGTACGGACGGACGGACGGACGGACGGACATACATAGCTAAATCGATTTATTTTTCGATTCTGATCCGATCCATACACTTGAGTCTATATCTACCCCCCGTCCTTCTCTGCGTCCCAAACGTAATGGCAAATTTATTATACCCTTTTACTATATAGTCATACGGGTTTTAAAATATATTTAAAATGATCAAAATAAAATTCATGGATACTTGGAATTCTTTTGGTTAAACATTAGATATATAATGTATATTGAATATGATTCAAGGCTATTTATAATGTATTTTAAATTATATGGAAATGGTTTTCCAATACATTGAAATATTTGCTTGACTGAAGAATTTCCTGAGTTTTTTTCATAAATTTTTCCGAAAAGTTACATATGAAATCATAAGTAATATGGTATTGTTTGCCGTCCAAGAGTTCTGAAATTTTATTGAAGAAAACTAAAATGTGTGATATTTAAGAAAGCAGTCGAAAATGTTGAAATCTTGGAAGTAATAAAAAATTTTGAATTATGCAGCCCAAGAATGGTATTTTTTATAAAAATAATATATGAGAACAATCAAATAAAAAGGAAAAGGAAGACATGGTTTTAAAAATCAATATTGGTTTATATATTGAAAAATATTATTACATTTACAGTCAATGGCTTTATAAGATTGATTTTAATTCTATTTAAATTTTAGGGATTTTTCGGATGGATTATGAAATTCATATACAAGATATTTCAGGAATAGACAGCGTAAAAATTAAGTATTAGGAGAGATTAAAGCAAGCTCATTTGCATATTTTCAGATTTTTTGTACCAAAGCTTAATGTAGCTGCCATTCTAGATAATTTGTGGAACTAAAGTACATATTTTTGCAAATAGCTCGACAAGGTGGTTGAAAATTAAAATTTGTATGTAATATTATGGTGACATGTCATAACTCCTTTTGTCATATCTCCCTTAGGGAGCAGATTGTCGGTGCCGTGATATAACGCCATATGCGATAAAGCCATAATGGCATTATGACTCAATCGATTGAGTCATAAAGCCATAATCGCGAAATTCTTTAATATGGCTTTAAAACAAACTCGAGTTAGTCATAAAGCCATATTGTGTTTTAAAAATTTTTAGTCATAACACCATATAATTAAAATTTAATGATTGAGTTAAAATTGTTATATATTACAAAATTTTACAGCTATCATTATTATATTATTTTGTTGAAAAGAAGTAATATTCGTGACTTTTTTGATGAAACATATAAGCAATTTAGAGGTATTTGTCCATCAGTAAATTTTGGGGAAATGCGAGACATCTTTATAAAATTAAAGCAACATTTTCCCAAAAAAACCAACAAATTTTATTAGGAGGAATATTATGCGTACACCATTTTTATGTCACCTACAATAGTGTTATAAACAATAGATCAACGGAACTATCTAATAAATGGTACATTTGCAGTTACACCCTGTTCTAATACTTTTAAGCAATTACTCATAATACATAAAGCACACGCTGAATATGTACAAGGTGAATATTAGGGTATAGGGTAGGCACGTATTTGCCGCCGCGCACGCGTATTCGCGGCCGCGCCGTATCCAGACGAGCCGCGTTCGCGGATAGCCGGGCGAACCTCGACGATATCAGACTTCTACGACTTCTACAGAATATGTACACATATTATATATACGTTATGCCGCATTGGGAGGTATTTTAGAATAAGATTCAAAATCAGGGTATTCGCTTTTTCCAGAATATTTATATAAGTATATATGTAATGAGAGATTCTGAATTAGGAGAGATCTTATAAACGGGTACAAAATCAATGACACTGGCTACGCATAGAAGGTATATTTGTCACCAAATTATAAACTTCGAAGTAATAATATTTCTATTGTTTTTTCTAAAAAAAATTGTTTGAAGTGAGTCATAACGCCATTATGGCTTTATGACTTATTCGAGTGTGATTTAAAGCCATATAAAAAAATTTCGCGATTATGGTTTTATGAGACACACAAAAGAGTCATAAAGCCATTAAGGCTTTATAACATATGGCGTTATATCACGGCACCAGATTGTCAATATATGATATGTACTTTAGTTCCAGTATTCTCTATAAAGTACAGTTATGAATTGTCACCAATTTTATATTTGCAAGCAATTTGAGGAAGATTTCAAATATTTGGACCTCATTTTTGTTAAGCTGCAATACAAAGTTCTCAATCCGATTACAGTGAATCTAATGAAGCTACGTTGTAAAAATTTAAATTGGACAAGTAAGTTAAGAGGACAAGTGTATTGGCTAAGTTGAACAATCATCGGACTATCATCGCAATTTTGGAATGGGCAAAACACTCTTTTGAAATTTTTTAATTTTATATTTGTATTTGGGCCAATTTGTTTGTATTTAATGGAGCGAAATGCTGTATTTTTTTTACAAAAGAAGTTAGAATTCAATCGCCTCTTTTACTACCAATACAAATTGAATTTATACATTAAATTTTTTGAAAAAACTTTTTTATAAACTATAAATTGATCATTCATTGAGGTTGCTTCATTATTTATAAGTACCACCTCTACAAATATCCCACAATTGAATTAACCAAAGTTTTGACAAAATTTTTAAGGCAATAGTGGTTTCTTTAGTTTAAGTCATTCTGGAGACAGCTTTTTAAAAGTATTAACCTAGAAGTTTCTTTGAATGCCTGGTAGGTGTTAAACCACTTGACTTATAAATCTCGCATTTTGCGCGCAGTAATAAAGTACTTTTTCCGCAAGATCTTTATAACTTTTACACTAGATCGGCTAAGAATTGTGTACCTTCAAAAATTTTGGCAAAAAGGTTTATAATTTTGTGGGACCCTTTTTGAAGAGAAAATTTTCAGGCCGATATTTTTTTTTCAGAAGTTGAAATTTAGAAACTTTATGGTTCCTTTTAAACCATATTCTTCTTTGGAATAACAGAGATCAGTTACAAATTTAACTATAGTTGTTTAATTGAGAAATCATCTCTTGATTATACCAATTTAAATAAAAATACGAATAATTATACAGAGAAGTATTTAACTAAAATATCTGGAATATTATATTAACTATCATTTACAGAAAATATTATACTTTACTTTAAATATCAAAGAACCAATTTTAGTTAAAATTTAAAAGAATTCTTTCAGTATCATACACTTTCTCAACATCACATCAATCAATAAAAAGCAAAAAATGTATTTGCTAGATATATTTTTGGGTACATGCAATAAGGCCAAATGAAATAAAGCCAATTGACTTTATTTCATTATCGTATTTGAAATTAAGCCTAAAAAAAAAAATTTTTAATTTTGGTATAATTTCAATATGAAAAATTGAATTAAAGCCAATTTGATTTTATTTCAAATTGCTAATTTTTTTTTAATATACAAAAAATTTAATTATGATTTTAATTGTGTGAAAACATGATTGGTTATATTCAAAAGCAGGGTTGTACGCTCTTTCCAGAATATTTATATATATACGTGTACGTGGGATTGCGAATTAAGATGGATTTTAGAGTTAGATTTTCAAAATCAGGGTATTCCCTTTTACAGAATATATATATAGGGTTGGATTCAAAAGCAGCGTTGCCGATTTCCCAGAATATTCATATATGTGGAATTCTAAATTAGGAGTGATTTTAGAGCTGGATTCAAAATCAGGGTATTTCCAAAATATTTATATACTGCAAAATTCCTCATGATTCAGTATCTGGTAAATTCACATAATTATAATCTGGATTTTTATAAATATATTCTGGAAAAATCGGCAACACTAATTTTGATTTATCTTATGGTTAAAATATTTTTGGCTTTATTTCTTTATAAAATTAAGAAACTATGATTTTGGTTTTATTTCAAATGTGGTACTGAAATAATGCCAAAAAAGTGCAGTTTGGTTTTATTTCATTTGGCCTTATTGCATGTACCCATATTTTTTATTATGTATCAGATACTGTTAATACCAACACATCCATCTAAGATATAGTGTTTATCTACTAGATACATATAATATGTGTACTATATATATTTATAATCAATTTTACGTCATTCACACATCACATTGTTAACATATGAATGCTTATTTCATTGAATACTCACTATGATTGAAATTTTTGATATGTTCCGCTATTTTCATGGAATTTTAAAGTACAGACGGTTGAAATCTTTAAAAAAAAATTTCTTTCTAAATGCACATATGTATTATATATGATATAAGATACTCGTATAAGATATATTTATATGGTTTTGGGTACTATGTGCAGGATCTGAATGGTATCGTACTTTATTTAAATAAAAAATGTGATCTATTTAAGTATATTTCAAAATTGAAATTTTATTAAAATTTTTCACTTTTACATTTTAATGTTCTTATAAAATTTTTAAAAATATTTTGAGAAAAATTGAAGCATTCGACGAAGGATAAGTTTCTGTTTTTTTTAAGCCGTAACTGTTAAACGGGGTCCAGGGGGTCATATTATTTTCGTGATATTAGAATTGATCTTAATGGATTCCACATATAGTTTAACCGTCTTAAACTTTCAATAGACACAATTCTATTTTTGCTTATATTGCAATATTTTGTATTTGAGTTATATGGTATTCTATATCTGTGGGTTATATTATTCAATTAAAATATTTGTTTATATTTTGCATTTGTTTATGTTTTTATATTTATGTATTTGTTTTTAAAGATATATAATTATTAATTATATTGCAGCCATTAATTTAAACCCAATAGCGAATGGTTGCTGAACCCAGTCGATAACTGATTTTAAACTTTCTTCAATATAGTTTTAAATAAGTCTCAAATAGGATTTGTTGGTTTTCTAGATCAATATTATTTACACTTCTAATTTTAAAGATGCATATTGGAGCTGCCGATAAGTGACATTCACTTTCACTGGGATTTGAACCCGGGCCTTTCGTATTAAATATTGGCACTCTAACCACTGTGCCACCAAGTCATAGTTTTAATTCTCAAAAAGAATTTGTTTGTTTTACTAGATCAATATTATTTACACTTCCAATTTTTAAGATGCGTTTATATTTGAGCTAAGATAAGTGATAAAAGGGTCGGTAAGAGCATAGGTAAGAGAATGAAGTTATGGTATTCAATGTAACAACCGAATCAAATGTAGGAATATTATTAGTTAATTTAAATGAATTTTTTTTGCAATAAAATAAATGAAACGTAAAATTTAATTCAAAGAATTAAAATTTAATTTAGTTTATAGCTGCAATCGAAGCTTCAATATAAATATTACGCTTTTCTTTATACTTTTATCGATGCTCTCATCGATGCTTTTATCGCTTATCATAGCTCCAATATAAACTCACACTAATATTATCTATAAAATTAACCCTTATTAAATAACTGATTTCTACCAGGAAGTTTTAAAAAAACAAATTGACGCAAAAATTTATAAATTCCCAATTCATTCCCCGAAGTCAAAGAATAACAAAATTGACACATATTTTGGAAAATTCCCTATTTCTTCTAGGTAGTTTAAAAATCAAAAATGTCACACCAAATTGAGAAATACCCAATTTTTTCCAAGAAGACTAAAAATTAAAAAAAAAAAAAATTGACACATTAAAATTTATATTGAATTTCTATAGAATTGATTTATTTATAGTATCCATTTTGTTCACGGAAAATTTAACTTTGTTTTTCACTTAAAATTTGATTTTGGAAATTTAAAGCGTTAGATGAAAGTCAAAAAAACGTTAAAATTTTGAGTAATTTTTCTAAAGAAACTTGGATTCAGAGAAAATTTGTTAAATAGAAATTATGAATAATTGAGGCTAAAAGTAGATTTTGACATAATGATAGACATTATTAATGATGGGTTGGGAAACTGAAGTTGATTCGATTTTATAATTTTATTATAAAATTAAATTGATTAAATTGAAAATGATAAATTTTGAAATTTCAGTGTAATGAAAAATTTATGGTTTTGAATTGTTTTAAGCTTAAAGATAAATGTTTTTCTGAGTTAAAATTTAAGTTTTTATTAATCATCAACATTTAATGAAAATTATTGTAAAAATTCCAAATTCTTTCAAATTGATAAAGTGTTCAGATTAGTTTATAAAATGCCAAATGGAAATAGAATTTAGGGTTTTCCATCTGCTCGTATGTGGTGCAGAGACCACTTCTACAAGGTGGAGTGAATATAATCTGGTTTGGGATATTGGAATATTTATCTTATCTATCATTTATAGAAGTTCTGCGGCCTATGTTCTCCCTCAAAGCGTCTATTTTTTTATTCTTACTGTGGACTCTAATAGTACCAGTTTTATAACGGGGTCTCATATTTGTGCTCTAGTAAGATGTGTCTGGAAATTGCTATTAAAATATTATTTGACTAATTCCCATTCGTTATTGTTTTTAGTCAGAAAACACGAAGACATTTGTAAGTGAAGCCTCTAACCTATTTGGTTTCAAACAACTTTTATACAAGAGAATTGATTTAATGCAAGATTTGATATTTTTTAGTT
This sequence comes from Dolichopus griseipennis, assembly GCA_963082915.1. Classification (NCBI taxonomy): domain Eukaryota; kingdom Metazoa; phylum Arthropoda; class Insecta; order Diptera; family Dolichopodidae; genus Dolichopus; species Dolichopus griseipennis. The sequence goes on from OY720443.1 coordinate 17,904,338, forward strand.
TTATTATCCTTGCTATTTGAATTGATTTCCATGTTCTATAGTCGGCTTTCATATCAGACTTTTTTGTAGCAATGCTTCCAAACTGATTCAATTTCCTTAGTATGTATTCAATCCAAGAAGAAGTGCGTTGTGTGTCATTTTATTTGAGTTTTTATTCGCCTGCTTACTCCTGTTCAATATTTTATTTATCCCTTCAAATCGGGATCATTTTCCACGAAGATTTTGTAACTTATTACTTTACATTTACGTTATTTTGATGTTACTTAATCATGAGTCTATATGTAAATAGATCTGATAAAATTTGTATATGATAAAAATTCCAAAAGTAATAAAAGTAATAAATATATTATTTAAAAAAGCAAATTTTCATTACTTATCTGAATCAAATCTTTTCCTATAATGAAAAACTGAAAAATGAAAAACGATTGTATAGAAAGGAAAAAGATATAAAATAAAACTTTGTTTTTGGGTTAAGCTACTCGTTACCTTCCACTAACAATATAAATGTTTTACAAATGTTCTAATCATAATATATATTATAATATTTTAGGCACGTTTTATACCTTTGGTTCTTCTGGTATTAGGGATACATTTTTCAATTTAAAAAGAAAGCATTCTCTAGTTTTAAAATTTTCTATTGAACCTTAAACCGCAAATAGTAAAATTTTGTAAAATAATTTTTCCAAATTATTCCGATTAAAGGAAAATAATTTATCAATTGCTCTATAAAATAAAGCTATAAACTTTTTGTGTGTGTATGAAGGTAAAAGGAAACGGTTTATTTGAATAAATTCGGAAATTTCCTAAATAAACAATGAATAAAATTTTTTTATTCGGAAGCGGTACAAAATCTCGGCGAACAAACTTTAGTTTTAATCAAATCTCGGTGGATAAAGTCTCGTTTTTTTTCTCAGCTTAATCTCGTGGACAAAATCTCGACTTAGTTTTTAAAAAAATTACGAATATTTGTAAAATATGTTATTTGAAGGGATTTTAGAGCTGGATTCAAAATCAGTATTGCCAATTTTTTCAAAATATTAATATTTATGTTATCTCATACCACTCTTTTTGATTTTAGTATTGAATGTGTAATCTAGTTTTAATAATTTAGTTAGATATGGTTCGGCGCAGCTGTCCCTAGTATTAAAACAAATTATTTGTTAACCAATTTTAAAAATTTTTTTAAAAAAATTAGAAACTGACTTATTAAAAAAGAACAGATTTTGCCAAAACCAAATTTTGAAAAGCCAGATTTAGTTCACCTGGATTTTGTAAATACAAGATTTTGCCAAAACGGTATTATGCCCACCGAAATTTTGTCCATCGAGAATTTGTAAAACAAGGAGATTTTGAACCAGATCCATTTTTTTCAATGAATTTAAATGCTTTAATTTGATAGTCTTCTGGCTTTTATATACTGAATTGGATTGTCAGATTCATCTTGACTTGAAGCTTGGATTGATCTTTGTTTCTACCAAAAGTTTTAAGCTAAGTCTTAAGAAAATCTCTTACTTAAAATTAATAATATTAAAATAAATAAACTATTCACCAAATACTTCTAAATAAGCTCCAAAAGCCAGCATAAAAAAAAGCCATGGTTTAGAAATATTAACATCTCTCCAATCAAGTGCCCTATTACCTACTGTGCCTTTATACTGTGTATAAATCCTTATTTTCAACTACTTCAAAGCATCGAAATACTAATAATAATAACCAACCACTTTTCAATTTCGATCATTTGAAATAAATCTTCGTTCGAAATGTATTCGACATTACTTTGAAGTGAGTTGATTAACCTAAAAAATTGATAACGGTATTTCCCCATAATACAATACCTAGTTGATTGGTTTAACTTCTAAAATTTCGGTTGAAATTTATTTTTCATGATAAAAAGATTATAACTTCTATTCTATTTAGTACCTAGAACATAACAGACCGTAATGTAGCACCAAATATCGAAAATTGAAGATCTATTGAAAATGATAGAATGAATGATTGTTTTTTTAAGTAAGAAGAAATTTTATTTCTTTTTTAAATTCTTAAGAATTCTCGATAATTTCTACGGAATTTTAAAGAAATTCTTGGTGAATTTGGATACGAATTATTTTATCATGTAACAAATTATAAACAAAAAATTAAAAAAACTTATTTATGGGGTAAAATACGATTTCTGTTTTTTCCAAGATTCATTGAATCAAATAAAATATTTTTTGAAAAATCTTTTATAATTTCAATTTAATGCCAATAATCCTAAGTGGAAATTTAATTTGTGCCTTTTACAAATAAGATTTTTAGATAAAATAGAAAAGTTTTTTTTATAATTTTTATACTTAATGTAATTAAAATTAAGAATTTTTTTTTTTTGTAATTTATATTCTTTTAAGAACTAAAAATGAGAACAAATTAATTAATTAATTTTCTTTTTAGATTCATAATTTTGGAGCATAAAAATTGTAATAAAATTGGATTTGGACTTGTCAGATGTTTAAAATTTGGTAAAATTTTATTACTGTCCCAAAGAGATTAATTATTTTAATTATTTCTCTTATTTATTCTAATTGTTCAAATTGTTCTTTTTTTGCTTCTTTTCTATTATACCTAAATCTACTAGAGCAAATCTTGAGCAGTTTTAATTTCCAATCTAGGAATTTCAATACTTAGAAACTATGGCATGGTAACCATGGTAACATACTATTGAGTTTTTTAATGAACCTGAAACCATAGAAGATTATAAGGTGTAGAATTCGAATACATTTCATTATATCTAATTAAAGGAAACCTGCTACTAATCTTAAAATGTTTATAATAAAAGAGCTTTTAAAATTTAGAGAGTACGAATCCAAGTATTATTAAAAATCATAAAATCATCTTGGCTTTAAATACTCTTTAATATGCAGATTCAAACTCTCCGTAATATTAAATGAAATTATGTCCAAAATTTAAAATAGGAGAACATTTACTTTTTTTTTATAATTCATATAAATTCTAATCTATTACTTGCTTCCAGTTTATATTTGTTGTGCAATTCCAAGATAAATTTCAATTCTTTTTCTATTTTTCTTTCCAATTCTTCTTCCTTGTCCCAAAAAAAATCCCAAAACTTTCTAAGATATTAAAATACAAATGGAAATAAAAAATTTTTATTACTTTTTTTTCCAATGGGTGCCATAAAAGTGTTCTGGACCAGATTATTCTTTAAATTGTTAATTACATTGATCCTTCCTTATTTGGATATTAAAATATTAAAATCGTAAAATTCATAAATTAAATATTCAATTTTCCAGAATTACTAATTATTTTTGTGGCCAATTTTTTACAATAATAAATTTTTAATTATTATAATATATATTTCAAAAGTCAAATAGTCAGGCTTACATAATCCAGGAAACAATTTGAAAATTAGCCTTTAATTAAATTTATAATATATGTTTCCGCTTCTGTATGATTCAATAAGAACCTCATAAAAATTTATAAATTTTAGTTTTGATTGATTAATAACTATGAAATTTCTTTAACGTATTAAATTGACTTCTCATAACCTTTTCTATAATTAACTTATTAGTTTTTGATATTATGAATATCTTCTCGTACAAACTTTTTAAATTATTGAATAGTTTTTTAATAATACAAATTTGAGGCATAAATTCAATATTACAATATAAAAAAAATTAGAACTAATCATACATTCTTATTAATGCCTTTATTTAGAAATTTAATTAGTTAAGTTTATTCTAATAAATTGAAACACTTTATGATAAACTTATTAAAAAAATTCCAAGTTAATTAGTTTTCTATGAATTAATCTTCAATAGAAGGGAAATAAGGAGAAATTAGATCTTATTGATTTATTTATCTAATTAAATACTCCTTATTAAGTTAATAGAAAACCATCTTTGTTATTCCTTTAAGTTTTAATTGTAATCATAAAAATTTTCCTCCTAAATTTATGCAATAATATTATAGAAATAATATAACTTTTTTTAAAAAATCCCTTCAAATTTGTTCAAACTATTATGTCAGTTGGATAACTAAGATTTATGACTAATTATTTCCTCATAAAAACTTAATTTCAAAATAACGTTAAAAAAACAAAACTTTGCTATATAAATGCTCAATGGACCCTAAACTTCAATGTTCTATTGTAAATTGTAGACATAAGTATATTCCATTATATATTAGCTAGGCCATTGATTTTATCCCCAAAGAAAATGAACACTTACATTAGGATTACTGTCATAATATATCATAAAAGTTATAACAGGAAATAAAATTAATGAAAAAAAAATATATATATATATAATAAGTTTTTCCAGAAACGTCATAATGAAAATCAAATTATAAATATTTTCCTAGATTTTCTATAGGACATTAGATTTTCTATAGGACATTATTATATACCATTACCATTACTATTACAAATTGTTATAGGTAAGTTTTTAGATATTATTATCCAAGTTTTTAATATTTTCATCTCAAAAAATTTTGTTATGAAAAATAATGTATAAATGGCAAATTAAACTCAATTCGCCATTATTTTTAAGTGTCGTTTTGGGGAGAGTGAAAAAAGAAAATAGAAGACCAACAGAACAGTAATTTTATTTTGTTTATTTTGGAAATATTTGCTAAAGTTATTTGTTTTTAGTACATGTTGAAAAAGAATTTGAAAAAATTTTCATAAGAATCAAAGTTCGATTGTCTGTCAAATGGGAAACAGTAGTAAATATTGCCTGATATTATGATACCTTTTCCTATTTGACATGGCAATCTTCCACTTCTATTGAAAGGCCGTCGTCCTAAGCACTACGTCATCGGTCGGCAATTTTTAAATCATAAAATAAAAAAAAAAAATTGACGTATAACTATGTGAGCGTTTCGAAAATAAATTTGAAATTTTAGATTGGAAAAATGGATTTAGGCATTCCATTTTATCTCAAGGGTTATGCAAAAATTTTGTAGTAATCAATTAAAAAATTGAAAAAAATTCAGGGATGAAATAATTGAATTACAGTTGATATTGACAACAATTTTAATGTTACTTGTAATCAAGTCAAGTAAGTTAATAAAATGTAAATGTCACTTTTACTTGTAATTTAAAATGTCAAATATCAGAAATCACAATTTACTTTAAATGTTGTTTTTTTATTAAATCTGAACGGTTTCAGCGTATTCTGAACATTTACTGCTCAGAATATCTTGAGTTTACTCTGTACATGCCCTGAACTTTGTTCGGACTCAAAAACGCCCTAACCTAAAAATTTCTTTCATTTCTCACAACTTTCTTTCAAAAACAAATTTTAAGAATATTTTTTAATTTGCTTAAAAGTTTTAAGTTAAAAGTGGAAATTTGTAAAAACTGTCATTGTAAAAACAATTGATTAAAAAACTAACTTATTTATTAATCAGTATACAAAACATGAACAAATAAAAATGAACTTTCCTAGGAAATTGAAGCACTGAAAAATATAAAAAAAAAATTTTCCAAATTAGTTTTTTGTTTAGATTTTAACATTTCAATGTCTTTTTATTATTTGTCATTTTGTGCCAGAATTAGGTCACAACTAAAATTTGCTTTGTAAAATATTTTACAATAATGTTAGAGAACGGATCATAATAAAAGTAAAAGTAAAAAAAAAATACTCTAAAGTTCTAAAATAAAATTTTTAAAATATTTATAACAATTATATAATTAGATACAAAATATTAAAAGATGTTTTTTTTTTTTTTTTTTTTTTTTTTTTAATTTTAAATTTTATTTTTCCCTTTATAAATCTTACAAATATCTTAACCTAGAAAAATTTACAAAAACGGTTTTCTTTATTTTATATTTAACATTTAAATTATAGCTTAATTTTTATGTTAAATTAAATCGAAATTTTATTTTGTTTTTAGACTTAATTTGATATATCAACTTAATATTATTCTTATAAATATTGGAAAAACTTGGGAATATAAAAACCAATAACTAAACATTTTTTTTTATAAAACTTAACCTACTTAAATAACCTAACCTAATTAAAAACAAATTGTATCAAATACTTAATGCTAATAATTTTTTTTATTTTGACTAATCTTACGTGTTTTCCAACCACCAATAATTTCTTTTTAGCAATTTGTCTATGTCTGGTATTGACATATCGTATTTCAGATGTTCTCCGTTTATATCGCCCGGGTTATATTCTATGACTTTGTATGTAGCCCGTCTATTATAATGGTATAATAGGGGGACATATATTAAAAGATGTTTCAATAAGTATTGGTAAATTAATTTAATAATAAAGTTTCCTTGTCAGTAATAACACCATGTGCAGGATTGTACACAACCGTACTATATTAAAACTGAATATCAATAATAGTGTTTTATTTGTAAATTAATTAGATGGCCATATGAAAAAAGTCCCAGAGTCAAAAGTCCCAGAGTCAAAAGTCCCCAAGGCTTACTTAGGACTCGAAAAAACCAAAAGTTTCCGGAGAACTTTTGAAGCTCGCTTAAAGGAGTAATAATTACCCGGTCAAACTTGGCTTATTGTCTGAGTCATCCTTTGGGAACATTTGTTATATCGCTGAGTTAGATATAGTGTATTAGACTTAAATACGGAAGTACTAATAGAAATTATTCCACTATCGGGGTAAGTGTTCGCTTCGGTGTCCAAAGACTAACATCATTTAAAAATAATTTTTATTTATAGAACTCCGATAAATGACACTAGTATGCAAATTGAAATCTCGCACATTATACACTTAACGAAATCTCAGTGACTATTAAAAAATGAGACACCAACTACTTTCTATTCTAATATTAGAAATGTAAATACAATATAAAACTACCATCATAAAATTAACAATTACCTTAAAAACGTAAATGAATACATGAATACCTTTTATTATAAACGCAATTATAATAAAATTTTAATTTTAAACATTTAACTCAAATTTAAAGAAGTAATTTCGCAAAGTACATATTAATTTATAAACTAATTTTGAGAAAACAACAAAAGACAAACAAATAATAATATTGTTTCCTTTTCATTCTAAAAAAAATTTCATTAATGTGCCCAATAAACCAATAATATTAGGCTTAATAGAAGCACCCTATATTAACATTTTTATAACATTCAACAGAAGGATGAGAAATTGAATTTTAAATCCTGTTGTAAATTAAGTTCTTAGATAACATGATTTAAAATTATATACTCCTATATATTATATTTTTTATGGGATTTTTCTCATTTAGCAACGGATACAATAACCATGATTGCTTCAATTTCTTGTAAAAAGTTAATTTAGTTAAATTAATGTTATACATATACAAAATAGTTATACTTTAAATAATAATTTCCATATAATTGGCTATTGGAATAATTTTCATTAATTTTAAAAAGTAATTACAAAAATACGAAACATCGTGGGGTCTACGTTTTTTGGTTGTTTTATTGTATAATTAGTTTTAATCTAAGAGGAAATTGTGATTTTATGGGTACACCAGTTGCTAAATATTGTGATTAATTAATCTTTAAAAATTTTTTCCTTTGTAAAATAAAAAAAAAAAAAAACAAAAATTCACTAATGACAGTGGATTATCGTGGGAAATTTATAATTTCTTATACAGTTCATAGGGAAAAAATATTAATATAATCAATTTTGAAAAGTTTTCTAATTACTTTTCTAATTATTTTTTATTTTAACTTTAAGATTTTTCAATGATGTCGGAAAAAGATTTAAAATTTCGTGGCTAATTAAAGAGAAATCTAAAAACTAAATGGAAAAACATTTTTTTTTTTAAATTATAGATTAATGAAAAATGAATGAAAATGGGATGTCTTTTAAATTCAAGTTCTGTTTTTTTTAAAGAATCAGAGAAAGTCTGATCTTTTGTGCTGAACGGACCTTTTTAAAATTTATTCTTGTAGTTTACTTAATATCTACAGTAAAAATGTATGAGACGGACAAAAGAATTAAAAAAAATTTGTTTAGCAAATTGATTTTCAATTAATTTAAAAGACAATCTGTAAAAGTTTTATTATATTCTAATATGTGAAGTGTAACCTGGGGTGAGAGTGTCAGCATTTCATTTAAGAGGGCCAGGTTTGAATTCCAGAGACAGAAAAAAACTTATGTCTTGTATTCGATTCGATTCAGCCATTATTTGCTATTGAGTTTAAATTCAAATAGTATAAACAATTAATATTAATTCGATATAAGTAATAAAATTTAAATTGAATAACTCACAGATACAGAAAAATCAACTTATAACTTGAATATAAAAGTCATGAGTATAAAGGACAACTATTTACCCATGCATTAATTTTGTGTATGGAATTTATTAGGACTAATCATAATTATAAGAATATAAAATGTTAGATTTGTCTTTTCGAAAATGCACCGGTACAGAAACAGTTAGTAAGTAAAAAAATATAACTTTTTTCTATTAATTTCAAAAACCAATATTAGTAATGATTATAACGTTTGGCGAAGAATTAAATAATACCCTCAATTATATGTTATATTATAAAAATGAAGAAGTTGGGAAAACCCTCAATTATATGTATTTTAAAAATTAAGTAACAAGACACTTAAAATAGTTTTACTTGGAATTTTAAATATATTTTACATTTTATTCAAAGGCTTAATTAAATATTTAACTAAGTTCACATTTAACATATTTTCCTTTACTTTATTTCAAATTAATCTTGAGTCATCCTGTATTTCAATTTTTATATTATGTAGCAATTACATATGACAATTAAATCGATTCTTGTCATCTTTTAGCTTTTACTTTTTATCAGGTGGTAATATAAAATAATGTGAATTGAATATTTTATTATTATCGATAATAAAATCGATATAAAATTTAACAAATAATGTTTATTATATTTGCAATAAATAAAAAAAGAATTTTGAATATAAAATTGGTTCTCAATATACATAAAAAAAAAAACATATGCGGAAGGAAGATATTATGTTTTTTTTTTTTTTACAGAAGTCGGTAATAAATTTTAACAGAAGCAAATAAAAGATAATTTAGATAATATTTATTACACAAATTTTAAGTTAATTCAATTTTTTCTTTTTTTTTAAAGAAATTTGGTATGAAGTGTTTAAAAATGTTTATTTATTTATTTATTTATTAATATTATATGGCATCGATTATAATGCGATAATTTCAAAACCATCGATTACTGAGACTATTATAAGTTAGGATACTATTATTAGATTTTACCAATACTGTTTATTATATTTATTTAATTATATTATGCAATTATTTCATTCGATCTTAAGAGTGAGTGTAATGAAAATTATTTTCCCTGAAATAAAGTTTCAATAAAGTTTGTGAAGGGGTTGAACCCGCTCTCCCTTGGTTGATACGCTAGGTATTTAAGCACTATGCCACCATGTTTCTTTCAAAATGTTGAAAACATGTGATCAAATTAAAAAACAGAAAATTGCATACTTTTGGGGATCGGTAAATTAAGTTTCTTATAACGTGGATATTACTTGTAGGATTAGTAAAAACGAGGAAGAGTGTAGTAGAGTAGACTGTGTCAACTCTGGGATACCCGTATGACCGTAACATATACATTATATCATCCGGTTAATTACTTTTGGCAAAATTTCAAACATTCAGCTTTATTAGGTGTAGAGTAATCCTCATATAAAAGAAGGAGTTGTATGGCAGCTACTCGAACCCTCAGGAGTAGACCAACTAAATTTTGCAGTAACTTTGGACATTACACTAAACTATTTTTTGCAAAATTTCAGACACCCAGCTTCATCAGGTGTAGTGTAAAGCTCATATAAAAGAAGGAGTTGTATGGCAGCTACTCGAACTCTCTGCAGTAGACCAACCAAATTTTGCAGTAACTTTGGCCATTATACTAAACTACTTTTGGCAAAATTTCAGACACGCAGCTTCCATAGGTATAGTGTAATGCTCATATAAAATTAGAAGTTGTAGAGCAGGTACTCGAACCCGTGGACCAAAATGGCTGAATTTAAAACTCGATTCCGTTTTTTGCATAAAAACGAATTTATGAAAATTTCATAATCCTAGCTCCTTTACTTTTTGAGTTATCGTGATGAAGGACGGACGGACGGGCGGACAGACGGACAGACGGACAGACGGACGGACATACATAGCTAAATCGATTTATTTTTCGATTCTGATCCGATCCATACACTTGAGTCTATATCTACCCCCCCTCCTTCTCTGCGTCACAAACATGGCAAATTTATTTTACCCTTGGACTATATAGTCATACGGGTATAAAAATTAAAAGATAATATACAAGGGTTCATAACTTTTTAATATTTAACTATTGAAAAAACTAATAAGTAAATCTATATAAAACAATTTATTTACAAATTTTTAAATATTTTATCTATTTGAATAACTTTTAGTTTTAACAAGTTAAGATTAGAAAATGATAATTCAAATATATCTACATGAAAATTTGCCATATCTATTTATAAAGTTACCAGACATTAATAAGGTCATTGCTTAAATATGGTACAGCATTAGCGCAAGCTTAATGGAGACATTAAGAAAATGTGTTACAAATAAATACTTATACAAGGAATTTTATAATAAAATTTATTAGAAATCACTATGAAAGAGCGCTAGACACTCCAGAAAATGGTTTGACATCACATTTTACCACAATGAGGAGTACATTAAAAAGACTGTGCTCACCGGCTTAATATTCCCTGAGCATTTCTTCTTTATACTCGTGCATCGAAAAATAAGTCGATCTAGCTATGTGTGTCTGTCCATCCGTTCGCCCGTATGTCAGCACGATAACTCAAAAACTAAAGGAGCTACAATTTTGAAAAATAAAGTTTGAATTAAAAAAACTAACATATCTATTTATAAAATTACAAATAAGTAATCATCACTTCCAGGAATTCACTTTGGTTTACTTAAATTTTTAAACAACATTTTTATAAATACGTATATGAAAATACTGTAATTCACAATATTGAAATAATATATGTATTAAATTAATATAACCCCCAAATCATTGATTTTTAATAGGAAAACATATTTATAAAATCCCAGTTGTGTAATAGTGGTCGATAATGTTTTTTCTCCACTCAAATTACAACAACAAATAATGTATAATTAAACATACCGGATTAAATATATAAATTAACATTTTTGATTAAAATCATTTCGCATTGGTGAAAGGCAAATGAATCTGAAAGTCAATTTTGTTTTTCATTTCCAAAAAAAACTGATAAATTTATGGAAAATCTATGAAGAGAGATATGATATGCCTTTGTATTATTTATATGGGGTAACACATAAGATTAATTATATTCGCCATAATATCTTTCGAATATTTTAAAACTTTCCTTTAAAAATAGATATTTTTTGGGAAAATTCCTATAAGAAATGATTTTTTTTTTTTTATTAATATTTATTATTTTTCATTTAATTACGTTCCCAATATTTACACTTTATTTAAAAATGACGTTGGTATATGACATTTGTCAAAAACCTGTCATATGTACATGTGTACAATTCTTAAACATTATTGTATAATTTCTGGCTCTATAATCAAAAATTCAAAAGGTCAATTTTCACACGCGTGAGGCGTTAAAAACAAACTTGTACTTGACATTTGAAAAGTAATTTAAAGATTTGTTTGTTCTTTTAATAAAAAAAAAAAAAAAAATTTGCTTTAAATTTTGATCTTATTACAAAAAATATATTATTTTGAATTTAAATTTAATACATATATACGTACCCGAACCAACACCTACATGTGAAATTCAGCTGGAAGCTTTAAAATAAATTGTTTGTTTTTTTATATAATAATATTTCATTAAAATGAATAATAGAAGACTGACAGAAATTAATTAAAATCTGATAATTTGTTAAGGGAGTGTTTTAATGAAAAAATATATAAATTGTATATAATTTTATAAAAAAGCATGGATTATAATTATATTAAAATGATTTTTACAAAATAAAAAATTAAAATCAGATTACAGTAGGTCTTATTAAATATTTATTTGTTACCCGTGCAAACTCAAGGTTATGGATATATTAAAATTGCTTGTTCATTTGTAACGCATCGTCCTTGATATGTTAGATATAGACTTAAGTGTAAGAATCGAATCAGCATCGGAAAACTAAAAGATTTAAAGTTTTCCAATTCTTAAACGGTGATTTTAGACTTTGGATTTTTGTAATTCCTTTTTGTATTTAATAAAATATAATCATAAAAGTCGGGTTCAGGTTCAGATTCGGGTTTGACCTGGAAAATATTTGTAGATTCGGATCCGGTACTTCTACAAGTTTATAAATTTTTTTCAAATTTAACTGGACTTAAGGTCGGTCTTAGGTTCGTTTAAAATCTTAGTTCTGAGTCGAATTAAGGTTTAGTTTGGGTACGGTTTGCAGCCCTGATCTAAAATATAAAAACGTAACTTTTTACGTGTATCCATTTTACAATTCACTATTAACAGATATATTTTATAGCCAATTTACATTTAATAAAAATTAAATATAAATGAGCACATACTAAAGTGCACAAAATTGAAATTGAATTGGTAATTAAAAAATCATAAAAATTGCCTGAGAAAAAAATCCCAAATTTTTCATTACTTTATTGAAAAGAAAGTATATGCTTTCCCCAAAAACAAAAAACAATAATATTATTTCACCAAAAGCAATTTATTTTTTCTTTTATTTGAATTCAAAATAGAATGAGTAAAAAAAAAATAACAAAAACTAAAATGTTTACTTGGAAATATCAAATAAAGATTTCCTTAATTTAAAAAAATTTCAATTACAAACAAAAGTTATTGGGAAAAAAGAATTTTTCATACTTTATTACAAACTTTGGTTTCAATTTTTTTTTTTATTTTGTGGTAGGAAGTTTTATTTAAAATAAAAATTTGTCACTTTGAAAAAATACTCAAGCGTCTGGTCATCACTTTTATTAAAAAATCGAAAAACATGACTAGTTTGGAAGCCTTGAAAAATTATAGATTTGATGAGTATGGCATTGAATAATCATCTTTATTCCGTTTATCATTTATTCTAGAAAGTATAACATAAGCTTTCATTTAAATGAATTTTTGATTGCGTACTTGGAAAATTTTCTAAAAATCCCTAAAATTTTATTGAAACTTTATTTTCTTTTAATTGGATCTTGGGTCGAATATATAAATATGAATAATATAATTTAATAATTTGTACATAATTAAATTCTATTTCATATTAAACATGGATTAATTAAATATATAATTTAGGTTTCTTTTTGTCTATTTTAGGTATAAGTTTGAATAAATAAAACCTATATTTAAAAATATTTTATTTAATTTTATGTTAAAATTATCAATTTTTTTTAGAACTGATAATTATATAATGTGGTGACCTGTAATATTAAAATATTTACTTTTATAATATATACTAGTAAAACAGCCTGTCGGATGACAGGTATAATTTTAATTTCTCTTTTTATATATATTCTTTTTTCCTGTTATTGCGCTACTGAATCAATAAAAGGAAATTCTCGTTACCTAAAGAACATTAAGTTAACATTATAACATTAAGTTAACATTATATATAGTTTGTTTTAGTTTTGTAAGTGATAATAAAATAGAAGTATACATACTAAAGTGTAAAAAATTTCTTTATATTTTTTTATTAAAATTTTCTGTATCAACCTGTTAACAGATTTCTCATACGTTTTGATTTTTTTTTTTCTGTTCATAATTTACATTTTATGAGTTTCATTTTTTCTTTCTCTTTTGAATGTAAGGATTTATAATTAGAAGTATGTTACATGTGTGAATAACACTTAACATTAACATAATGCAACATCAGCAGCGTCTTTTATTATATTTATAAATAAAAAATAAAAACTACAAATTGTAGTTAGTTATTAGTTCTGTAAGTGATATTTAAATAAAAGTATACATACTGAAATGTAAAAAATTTCTTTATACGTTTTTATTAAAATTTTCTGTATCAACCTGTTAACAGATTTCTCATACGTTTTGATTTTTTTTTTTCTGTTTATAATTTACATTTTATGAGTTTCATTTTTTCTTTCTCTTTTGAATGTAAGGATTTATAATTAGAAGTATTTTATATGTGTGAATAACACTTAACATAACATAGGGCTCGTTGGTCAGCAGCAGTTTGTCTTTTATTATGTTTAGATGTTAAAAATTATTGTAATTTGATTATAATTCATGAAATATGGTCCTGAAATCTATAATATTTAATATATTTTATATATAGTCTTAAAAAACAAAAATCAAACACAGAGTTATACGCCTTTTAACTGAAATCAAAATTTTTTATGACATTATGGGTATTTTAAAAGACGCGTGATGTCAATTGCGCGTTGACATCATTTTTTGCTTTTAATTTATTTTGTTTTTGTGGTTTTTTTTTAACAAAAATTATGGAGTAGGTTGAGTCAAATATTTGTTTTATTTTTTAAAGTTTTTATATTTTGTTTTTTAATATAATAGCACAAAGGAACTAATTAATGGTTTATTTTATTTTAAACATTATAGTAGGGAATGCACAAGTATCTAAAAGTTGACAAGGGCAACTATATTCTTCCTCGTTTTTATTATAAAAATTAAATGATATGGTTTTAAATAATAAAACATAATGGAGTTCACAATAATTTCATTTTAATAAAAGTATTTAAAGTTAAATCGAAATTCTGTTCACCAATTTAATTTATTTAGAAATACATTACCGAGTACTAGAACGTAGAAATTCACCTGAGATTAATATTCTATGAAAATAAAAATTTAATTTTCTGCATAATTTGATTCAACTTTGAAACAAATGGGACTCTTATATTTAAAAGATTACTTTAGGTCTTTTATTTGTAGAATTATGTAAGGTAGAATTAGACTTTTTCAATATCTTCGGACTATATAGAAACCCATTACTTAATAGAGGGTATACCATGTTCAGAAGATTAGCTAAGAAATGGATTAACAAGCATTAGAATGAAAACTGCAAGGCAACCAAAGCGCCCAAAGATCTCTTACAGCATGGCTCTTGATTATAGAAAAGTATAGTAATATAATTGGGTCTCCCCAAAACCAAAATAAGATAAAAGGGCAATGTGTGACTCCAACACTGTTTCAGAGAGTTTTATATACTTTTTGTCTTATATACTCATATTACACCACTTAGATATACTTATTACATATAACATTATATTGTGAATATTTATTGTATGATTTTGGAATACTTGTATATGGTTTTGATTTGACAAATTGCGGATTCCTTTATTAATATTTAATTTTTATTAGTCATATGAAAAAGAAAACATATTTGTTTGTCTTCATTTATACGATAGACGATCTGAATAATGAATAAAATATTGTTTCATTCGAATTTGATTTTCCTCAAGGGTTTCATTTTTGTTTATTCAAAAAATAAAACAAAAAATAAAAATATTTAATTTTCCTAGAAGATGCCACAAAAATAATATTTTTATTTTCTGTTATTTTACTAGGAGCATTCCAGAAACTTTGTAAAATGAAAACAAAATTTGAAGGTCTCTGTCAAAATACTGAAACCTAAAATCTTGAAACTCCTGAATAAAAAGTATAAAATACTGAAAAAAGGAGAGTATTCATTGGTTTTCATGAATATTTATTTCTTAATAATCCAAGGCGTTTTCAGATAAACTTAATTAAAGTAAACCTTAGCTCTTGACTAAAATTATATTACATAGATGTTTTGGGAAACACATATTCTAAACCGAAGCCTATTTGTTAATTACATTTCATTTTAAAACCAATAAATTCGTCTTCCAAATGATTTAAAAACTCTTAATTTTATCAATCATTGTGTTGTGATTTACTTTCAAAAATGGTTGTAATCCACGTTTTGAAAGTGTATTGAAACCATTAACTAACCTGAAGTTGGGTTACAAGTACATTTGAAATTTTTTTTTAAAGATTTTGAATTTTAAGATCTTTTCTTCAGAATTTAAAAATTCTGGAAAAACAAGACTGTATAAAATAAAAATACTTATCTATAAAATTAATTACCATAATTACTTTGAAATAATAAATAATTACATTTAAAATGAAATATGTATTAGCTTTTGGAAAAAGAGGTAGCCATTAACATTATTATTTATTTATTCTCTAATGTTTCTAATAAATAAAAAATTTCTGGAAATTTCCAAAAAAAATGTTATGAATCCACAAATATAATAACCACTAATTAAATAAAGGATTTTTTATAAAATTATGCATTCTATTTTACTCCTTTTGCACTGCTTTTAAGGAGTATAGGGATTCATCAAGACTATTAAGACTAGGCTTCAGTTTCTTTAATTGTTAAATTCACTAAGCCGTTATTTACTCGTTTGTAGTTGTGTAAGATTTTGAATACACAAATTTTAATTTTGTGCGCCATCTTATTATCTTACACAAGAGGTATTTATAAATTTTTATTAAATCATATATTTATAATACGATATAATTATACAATTTTACGATATTTCTTTATTAGATATGAACCCCCGAAACCTCCCACAAAAAAAGAACGGCTTTCTTACCACTACGCCATTGGTCAGATAAAAGTATGCATAATGTACCACAATTCGAAAAATTCCCAGTTTCCCTAATGAAAAATGTCAACGAATATTTCAATTAAATAATATAACTCACAGATATAGAATACTATATAAGTTAAATACAAATCCAATATAAGCAAAAATAAAATTGTATTCATTGAAAACCTAAAACGATTCTACATGTTATAAGGCCTAATACTATCTTATGTTTTAATTGTATGTGGAATTCATTAGGATCAATTTTAATAAAACGAATATATTATGACACCCTGTTCCAACATGTACCTATAATATAGACAGGGTTATTACCCTGACAGTTGAACAGTTAGCGCTTAAAAAAAAAAAAACTCAATTAATTTTATATGAATTATTTTATTAAAAACTTTGTGTTCAAATTATATTATTATTGTTTTTAAAATTCCAATTTAATTTTGTAAATAACAAACGAAAATGTAATTTAACCCAAATTGAATTTTTTTTTTCTAATTCCTGTCTTTTTCCAAAACTAAATTAAATATTTAAAGAATAATAAAAATTCGTGATAAATTATCTAAAATCAGGATTATTTGGTTTTTGTTTTTATAAACAATATTTCACTCATTTACCATTACTATTATTGAAATTGAACTTTATTTATCATTATTTTATTTCTGAGTAAAAATAAACTTTATTAATCATTTTATTAAACTTCGCAAAACAAAAGTTTATTAATTTAAATACAATAACAGAATCTTTTCCAATTGAATTGTTATTGACATGAAATCATAAAACCTATTCTTCTTAGTTCTAATTCTTTGAATCCATTCAAAATTCTAAAGTTATTACTAAATATATTATTACGTTTTTGACACTAGAAAAATAGATATTTATAGACTCAAGTGTATGGAACAGTTCAGAATCGAATAGTGAGTCGATTTAGCTATGTATATCAATCCGTTTCTCCAGCTATCCCTAACATAAGTCAAAATTTTGTTTAAGCATAAGTGACCTAAACTAATAAATTTTAATTAACTCTTATAACTCACAGATTTTTTTTTAAAATTAATTTAAATAAACAATCAGATAGTTCAAAATTCAAACTAACAGTTATATAACAAGGCAAATAGACTTACTTATGAATATAGCAGTGTTACCAGATTAAAACTTTAATAATAACCGATTTTAATTATTTCATCGTTTATGATCAACTTCTTACAATAAAACCCTTATATATTTTGCATAATAATTTTTACTAATTACTTTACTAACATACCTGTTATAAAATCTGTGGACTAAATTCTACTACAAAAATATGTTATTTACATATACTTATGCATTTTTTAATAATTAAAAGTTAATCTATTGTGAATATTTATTACTTAGTCCATTGTGAATATTTATTATCTAAATAATAATAAAGTGTAGGTACAAAACCGTGTGTGTAATATAAATCTCTTGACAGTTAATAGGGATTTTAAAAAAATATATCGTTGGCATATCCTTTGATGGAACTAGAAAAATTCCCATAAGTCTCAAGCAAAACAAGATAAATATAGTATTAAGTATTAAAATACATAAAGTATATTCAACGAAATGAGAAAATATAAATTAGTTTTGAAAAACATGTTTTTAAAATTAATTTGTTTTTTAATACATTTTTTATTATTCATATAAAATAGTTAAAAACAAAACCTCTCTTTAAAATATTTGTACCTCATAAGTATTCACTATAAAAAACAAACTTATAATTACATCCCTGATTTTAGTTTTTATTGAAAAACTTTTGTTTATCTTTTGAAATTAAAGTTAATATTCTCTTATTAAAACTTCTTTGTTCATCCATTCTATTAACTCTGTGCATCTGACAATATGAAAACAAAAGAACTCTTACAAAATTAACTCGAAACTTATTTCATATATAGTAAATTTTTATTTTATGTACTTGGGTAATAATGATTAATTATAAATAGTAAATCATTAAAAATATAAAAACTAAAAATAAAAGCCCTTTTATATTAAACTTTTATTTTTTTTATATTAAACTTTTTTTTAGATGTAAAGTTTCGAATTAGACAACACATGTTAAATGTTTCAATTATGAAAACAAATGTTATACCATTTTACTTTTTTTTTTAACTTAAAAAATTTTTAAACTAAATTGATTCATTTCTCTTGATTAAATTGTAACATCTGTTTAGAATTCAAAATTCAAAAAAAAAAAAATATTAAAATTAAAACAAGCAGTTCATAACCTAAAATCAATAACGGAAAACAAAAACTGAATCCGATATACAAAGTGAAAAATAATTTTTCAACTTTATTATAAGACCTTCAGATTACACATAAAATTTCCTAAATGTCATCGCATTAAAAAATCAAAACAACGCCACGAAACTGACACAGCAATAACACATCATAGCAATAATATGAATTAATTTACTTATACATATTCATATACGCCTGTTGATATGCAAAATTATAAAAATTATACAAAAAGTATAAAAAAGTAGAAAGAATTAAAATTAATTAGTTTACGACAGTGTTGTTAAATTTCCTTCTAAATAATATCAATTTCATTAATTCAATGTTAATTTGATACAAGTTATTATTAAAAGAATGAAATATATATCTGATAAAAGAATGTAGGTTTAAATTAAGAACCTTAAATAAATACACATTTTACTACATACATAGAAAAAAATCAAAGAGCTTTTCAGAAACTTTTTGTTTTTTAATCATCTTAATATTTTATGAAGGAAAGATTCTTTATACGTTCTTCAAATGAGATAAAAACGAGGAAGAGTGTAGTAGAGTAGACTGTGTCAGCCATATTATTGGGATACCCATATTACCAAAACATAGACATTATATCATCCGGTTAATTACTTTTGGTAAAATTTTAAATACACAAATTATTAGACCTTCAAAAGAAAATATAAGTTGAAAGGCAGTACAACGACTATATTTTATTTAGACGTTGGCAATTAAAGGTAACTATGGTAACCCATACAAAATAAACTCCTCCTAGCTACTCTTCGAATACACTAAATAAAACCACCAAAATTTGAACAAGCTTTGGTTATAAGGTTAAACCATTTTTGACAAAATTTCAGACACCCAGCTTTATTAGGTACAGAGTTAGGTATCCAGCTAGTTTATCGCAATAATAAATTCACAGCAAAGTTCATCGCAAGCAATTCATCGTAAGCAATTCATCGCAAGGAAATATTCATCGCGAAGTTTATTGCGATGAATATCCGATACCTAATGTAATATTGGATTTTAGAGTTGAATTCTAAATCAGGATTACCGCTTTTTCCAGAATATTTATATGTGTGTTTGTATATACAATGTTAGAAAAAAAAAAAATCGCGCGATTGTTCTGGCTACCAGAGTTAAATAATTAAATAATAAAAAATTGCTTACGATGAAATGCTTGCGATAAACGAGCCTAGAATCCAGAGTTACGCTCATACAAAAAAAGAAGTGCTGACGGACCAATTGACGCTAGATCAATTTACTTTTCGATTCTGATCCGATTCATACCTTTGAGTCTATATCTACCTTCCTTCTTCTCAGCGTCACAAATGTAATGGCAAATTTAGTATACCCTTTTGACTTGTAGTGATACTGGTATAAAAACATCAAGATTTAGTACAGAACCTATTATACCACCACACATTACTCAAAATTAATGATTTTATTTTGTCAATGGGAATATATTACCATGGTAAATAATTATTTAAAGAGAAAAACTTAAGATTCTGGAAAAAAAAACAGCTTTAAAATAATATTTATATCAGCAATGAATATTTTATATCATTTAATACTATAGTATATGTATATACTATAAATACTACGTTACATCTCTGTCATTAAAAATAATAAAATACCGTTAATGTGTTAGGCAATAAAAAAAATGGATGGTTGAATGGGTAATAGCTTCACTCTGCTCACTTTCTATCATATTTTCTTTTATATGTACATTTTTTTATTTCCCAGTAAGATTTAATGGAGGAACTGATTAAAATAAAGCAAAATAAAAATAAAATATTTTATCATAGTATATATAATATGAATGTATATATACATGGTTTTTAACGTGTATATGTGTGCATTAAAGGAATTACTTTAATATTCAACTTTTCATGTATTTTTATTCTAACAACATTTTTAAATTTAAATGAAACTATTAAAGTCATAATAAATAAAAAAAAAAAACAAAATCATTTATATATTTAACATAAACTGTGTTAGTATTTAAAGGAGAACAGAGAATTAAATAAAAATGCTGCCTGTTGAGTTTAAAATTTATATTCCTTTAATATTATTTTATGAATTTTTATTTTTTGTTGTATTTTTAATAATAAGTGTTTGCAAGTGACAGTTTTTCTGTCAAATTTTTCCCGCAAATAAATGTTGTCGTGTTTTGTTATTTAATAATGTTTTAAAACAATGTGCTTCCGGCGTTTCTTCATCGTCAAATTGGCGTTTAAATTGAGCATAAAAATTTAATGAAAGATTTTTTAAAAAATTAAAAGTGTTGCGCGTTCAGACATTTTGAAAATCTTTTTTTTTTACATTCAATTATTATTGTGTGATTTCAACTTAATTGGATTACAGTTTATATTCTCCTGCAAAATGAATTTTATGAAAGAGTTAAGTTTTAAAATGAGTTTTATGAATTTTTTCTTCATTTGCTTTTAAAATAGAAGACGATGTACAGAGCGATCGACTCATTAAGTCAGAACGATATTGTAGTATATTAAGTTCTATGTATTACTAAGGAGTATTTGGATTTCATTACTTTCAATTGATAACTTATCGCACCTAATCAAGAACTTAAAATAACATAATGTTTAAATTCAAACGCTTTAAGTGACGTTTAAATATTTTTTAAATTTACGAGTTTCTTTTAAAATACTTAATTTAACAGAAAATATTTTATAAAATAATCTCATAATAACCATATAATAAAACAAAATTATGACTTCTTTATTATCTAAAAATCAAAATTATTTTATAAATCATTTTTGTTTTTACAGCATCTTGGTTGATAACTTTAACATAAAAATGTCAAAAATTAACCACCAAATTAACAGTGGTATAAATAAAATAAATAAAACAGCATGTAATCACTTGCGTTTTAATTTAATAATTTAAATAATAAATGAGAAAATTCAGTCATGGATTAACTCTTACTCTGTTCACATGTTTATACATATTTACCACATAACACCTGTCATTTAAAATTATTTTTTTTTTTAATAATTAAATACTTATTGTTATAATAAAAATCAAAAATGAAAGAAAATGAAAATTAATTAAAAAAAAAAAGACTTTATTGTTCAATGATTTTCAGTTTATTGAAATTAATGAAAAAGAAAAAAAATTAAAAAAAAAATTGTAATTTTAATTTCAATTAATCAGATGGCGTCAAAGAAAGAAAGTATGTCAATAACTTTAAAACTTTTATTTGAAATTGATGTTTAAAACAAATTGTTTTAAAACGCTCTTTTTACGAAAATTTAAAGCATTATGGAATAATTTAAAAAATTTAAGTACTATACTTATTTTACAACATATGAATATATCTAAAATTATGAAGTTTTAAAATCTCTATCCGTTATAGTTTGGCAAATAAGAGAAATTTGAAAATTTTATTTTGAAAAACTCCATGCTACTCAAGCTTCAGATCTGTAATATTAGAAGTTAAGAAGAAATCTATGTCACAATTTTTACATAGCTTTTTATGGAGACTTTGCATGACTCTTAAATTAAAACAATTTGCATAAATTAAGATGGTAGTACATAAAAGTGTGTTATACAATAAATAGGTATGAATGAATTGTATATATCCAAAGCCCTCACTTAGTAGGACTTTTGTAAACTGAAAAGACGAAATGGCAAAGTGATTTTACATGGACAAATAGAACGAGAGCAGCAGATGAAAAGACGAAAAGAAAGCCCTACTAAAGTAAATAAATCAATGTTTTTTTGAATGTTAATTCATTTTAGTTGTAACTAGGGTAAGCAGGGTAGGGGTAGTTGGTAAGAACATGTCTTATTAACTGTGGGAATGCTAGATTGAGTACTGCAAAGGTCGCAATTTTTTTTTCATTTATAGTCAAATTAATGAAAAAATTAATTTTTTAAGTTACCATGGTAACAAAACAAAATGTAAAATACATATTCATACCGATTGACAAGAGCTACGTGGTGAGGATTGTTCTCTATCTCCCACTAAAATTTTAAAATTAAAAAAACATATGTCAAGTGACAGATAAATGATTCCATAATTATTATAATCCACGAAAATCGCGATACATTTTAATTATATATTAATTCAATTGAAATCCGCTTAAATTTTTCGCAATAATGTTAATGAATTCATCAATATTAAAAAACATTCTTTATTAATATTGAAAATTACATTTAACATTTAATGGTGGCAAAACATAATGTAATATTCACATTATAATCAGTTTATTGAAATATAATACAATACTTAATAATGCATATTTAAAATCTATAAATGGAAATATGCGCTTAAGTATGCTCCAAAAATATAATAAAATTCATTTATTTGTTACAAAATTAATTGAACTCATTCTCTTAAAAGAGTCGTAATTTAAAACAGCATTTGCGTGACAACTGTTTTTTTTTTTTTTTTTTTTTATTCCTTTTCCACTCCTTTAAGGAGTATAGGGCATTCACCAAGTTTATTTTAAACTTGGCTTCAGTTTCTTTTTAATCATAATATTCACTAAGCCGTTGATTACTCGGCTATAGCTATTGTATAAGGTTATGTAATATGAATGCGCAAATGTTAACTTTGTGCGCCATCTATTATCTTACACAAGAATTATTTATATATTTTTATTAAATCTTATTTACGATATAAACAACTGTTGAATTGAATAAAATTTTAATGATTTAATATTTATTTATAAAATTTTTTTGAACTCTATGAATATTGGATTTTGTTTTATTCATGCACGAATCGTTGTACGTTAATAGAAACACTAAATAAAAAATTCCAGAGGTTATTGTACTCCTCCTTTTTAATTCTAAAAGTTAGTGTAAAAACAGTTTGAAGATATTTCTTATTGGATTTCGATCAAATTAAAAAGGGAACTTGGAAAAATGAGACTAAAACTTGACATAAAAACTGTCAATCCTCTTCTGCAGGGAAATATTGCTTAAACGGACAAACTATGACAAACGGACAAACCAAATATGAGCATTTTTTCAACGAACAACTAGAGAACAGCTACAAAAGATGACCAATTTATCATAGGCAAAACTGATGAACTTTTTCTAAAGATGAGCATGTTTTAATTAAGCACACTAGTGATCTTCCAGTAACAGTGATTATATCTAAAATGAAGAAACGAATGAACGGGTAAACATTGCCTACTTGCTAGAAGGTTATAACTTAATATAGGAAACGAGCATTTAAATAAATTTAAAGAAGTTTGATAGTGCTGGAAGATTATTAATTCTCAGTGCGTGCAGAGTCACTGAAAATATTTTTTTGTATTGAAAATATCAATTTTATCTGACCAAATTTTAATTCATTTGGAAAGCCTCGGGTTCAAACCCTGGTCAGATTATATATAATAAAAAAATATCGTAAAATTGTATAATTATATCGTAATAGTTAATACACCTTAATGATGGCGCACGAAATTAATATTTGGGTATTCATAATCTTATGCAATAGCTAAAGCCGAGTAATCAACGGCTTAGTGAATATAACGAATATAGAAACTGAAGCTTTGAACTCACACCTAATAGGAGTGAAAAGAGAATAAAAAAAACTTTTCAATTGATTTCCTAGAATAATAAAAAATTAACGAATGAAATATATTGGAAATTTTTTTTTTTTTGGGTAATGATTTATTTTATATAATAAAAAACTCTGAATAAAGGTAGATATATAATATATCATTTTGTACATAAAAACAGTTTTTTTAAAGTTTCGTTTTTTATGTCCTTTCTAGGTTTAATATTTTTTTTTTGAATGGAGTACTGAGTAACTTTCTGCCCTAAAGAATAAGTTATTTTATTTGGTTGATTTCTTTTTTTAAAACACTAAGAAGAGAAAGTTAAATAAGAAAAGTAAATTTAGTAATAAATTCGATTACTATATTTAACTTGATTTTATATAAAAACGAGGAAGAGTGTAATAGAGTAGACTGTGTCAACTCTGGGATTATATCATCCAGTTAATTACTTTTGGCAAAATTTCAAACATATAGCTGTATTAAGAGTAGTGGAATACTCATATAAAAGAAGGAGTTGTATGGCAGTTACTCGAACACTCTGCAGTAGACCAACCAAATTTTTCCGTAACTTTGGCCATTACACTAAATTATTTTTGGAAAAATTTCAGACACCCAGCTTCAGACACGCACCTGCAATAGGTACAGAGTAATACTCATA
This sequence comes from Dolichopus griseipennis, assembly GCA_963082915.1. NCBI lineage: Eukaryota > Metazoa > Arthropoda > Insecta > Diptera > Dolichopodidae > Dolichopus > Dolichopus griseipennis. The sequence continues at coordinate 17,929,339 of OY720443.1, forward strand.
TGAAAAAAAGAAGTTGTATGGCAGCTACCCGAACCTATAGACCAAAATGGCTGGATTTATATAGCGATGACGGCTATTGCAAAACAACGAATTTGCGAAAATTTCAAGATCCTAGCTCTTTTAGTTTTTGAGTTATCGTGCGGACGGACGGACGGACATACATAGCTAAATCGATTTATTTTTCGATTCTGGTCCGATCCATATACTTGAGTCTATATCTTCCCCCCTCTTTTTTTGCGTCACAAACGTAATGGCAAATTTATTATACCCTTTGACTATATAGTCATACGGGTATAATAAATATTTACAAAATATGGGTTAATAAAACATATGAATATGAGTTAATATATAAGTTAATATATAAGTAAGTATATAAGTTTTTTATATGTAATTCGGAGTGATTTATGTTACATGAGACTCCTAAATTAATAAATTTGATGGGTTTAATAATAATAAGTATAATAGTAATAATAAAATTTAAAATTAACTTTAATATTCTAATAATAGAACGTATTCGAGGGACAATAATCAATTTAAAAGTTCCTTGCTTTATTTTAATCCAATTTTAATAACTCGTTTTATTTTCCGATTGTTGGGTAAAAAGTTTGTAATCAATTTGAAGATAACTTCCATAAGAAGCTAAAAACTTCAAAATCTAAATATGACTCAGAACTGGATGACAACGCGGTTTTAAAACATACCTTCATTGTCTTTTAGAAAGTTAGTTTTGAATTTAAAATGTTTGCATAATTTTAGGATGAATCTTTTCCATACACTGGACAAATTAAGTTTTATCTTGTGTATGAGTTCTGAACATTGCATGTTAAGCAAATTTCGATAGCTAAAAATCTAAAATTTTTAATTTAAAAAATATTTTTTTTTAATATACAATGGTTTTAAAACGGATTTCAAGGTAGAGAATATATTCTTCTAGACCCAAACAGATTTATTAACACCAAATAAGTTCTTAATCCTAGATTGTCCTGAAAATTTGTAATTCTAAGTTTTTTAAATAGTTTAAAAATAATTAAAAAATATAAAACGAAAAACTGAGGCACGTGTAACAGGTATTCGATGAATGAATATTAGCTCAGATAAATTGTAAACAATTTTAATGAATGCATATGTTATATGTTAAATGAGTTTCTTAATAGCATAACTTCATCCAACTGTTCTTAATATTATCAATATATTTGTATGAACTTTCTATAAATACAATTTTCCTATTTCAAGTCTTAAATGCTATGTTGTTGTAAAAAAATCTGTGGTCAAAGTGAAATAGTTCTTTTGTCTTTCAATATATTGACAATTTTTTGAACATTTACGATACTATATTAAAATTAAAATTGAAATGATAACATGATTTGATGAAATTTTATTTGTAAAACAGATATGATATAGGTATGATATACGGGTATTTAAGAATTGACATTGAAGTTGTTTCAATTAAGTTTTTAGATATTTTTAGCATTTTTTCATAAAATTTAAAAAAAAAATGTGTCTATCAAGCTTCACTCTGTACGTCCGTTCTTGTGTTTTGTGTTCAATTAAGTAAAATTTTTTGAACTCTTGAACATCTAAATTTGAAAAGGTTAAGCTAGAAACTTGATATTTTGGGAGAAGTTAGATCCTCAGAAATTAGTATGAATATTAAAAAAAACTGAGGGGTGAAAAATTAAAAATTTGTCATTTTCACACCTGTAATTAGAATACCTGTCCAAACTTTTTTAAATTATATACAAAAATTAAAGCAATTTCTAGTTTGAAAAAAATGTTTTTTTTAAAACTCTTAGTTTTTTTCATTCATTGTCTTATATACAAATTCAATATATATATTTTTAAAGATTTTGTAGCATAAATCAGTAGATAACAAAAATTTGCGTAAAAGAATTTTAAAAAACTTTAAAATGTAAATAGAAAAAAAAAATAAAAGATACTAGAAATAACAACTTATAAGAACGGAAGAAATTGAACAGTAAAATAAATTGCAGCAATAAAATAAATTGCTCAAAATACAATTAGATAAATGTTATACAAGATAATAATTGTATTACTCTTAAAAAAGTTTAATAAAAAAAAATTTGAATTTATTTTAAACGTACACATGCTTATTTAGCATAAATCAAGTGAGTGCCGATTTGACATATAAACTGATCAGAAAAATTTATCAAACATGGTGTGCTTTTTTAATTCAGGGTGTCATAAAATATATATTTAAAAAACAAAAAACAGTTACAAAATACAATTAGTTGATATATTTGCGCGATACCATCTCATTTTCAAAATATAATAAAAACATAAATTGATATTTTACTGTTATGTCAATTTTTGTTTCATACCTCTACTTTCAGAGCTTGTCAACATTTTCACATAAAACAATTTGATTTTAGAATAACACAAGAATTTTACAGGTTGTAATTCACCTTAATCGTAATGACAAGAATTTTGATTTAGACAACGTTATAAATAACTCGACGATTAAGTTAATGGTCTTTTGATCAGAAGGTTTCGTGTTCGAACTCCGATCAGATCAAAATATCCATGGTAAAAAAAAGCATTGTAGCCATTGTTGTAACGTCTAAAAAATTATAAAATATGATTCGTGTATAAATTAAAAGATGGCGCACCAACTACAACATTTACATTCATTATCTTTTACAATAGCTACAGTCGACGAATTGACAATTTAGTGAAAATAATTTTTATATAAATAACAATTTTATATATATATAACAGCAGATCTATACTTAACTTGCCCCTAGAGGAAGGGAAAGTGAAGTTTTCAAATTATTAATTTGTAAAAGGTACAATTCACAGGGAGATCAACAAGACATAAACTATACAATTCCGTGCGATTATGACATTGACATATTACACCATCGATTAAAATCATATATTATTTACTTTCTATATATTATTTTATCTATATCAGAATAATGTTGGCAATAATGTATGTAATAAAACATCATTTTTTTATATAACAACCTAAACTTATGGTATTTTATTTATTAAATTAAATTTTGAAAAATTGAATGCTATTATTTGTGCGACATTAAATTTTATTTATATATCGTGTCTTACAAAAATTTCTTTAATATTTCTTTGAAATATTTTCTAGACTAGGGAAATTAAGATTGTTTTTTTTTTTTGAAGATAAGAAAAATTGTTTATAATTTTTCATTACATTAGAATGTTGTAAGTGATATAAAAAATATCATAATGGAGAAAAACTGAAATAGAAATAATAGAAATCCTTGTGGGAAAATTAATATTTGAAGACATCTAAAAATGTATTTTAAAGACACACATTAAAATAAGAATAATTAATGTATTTTGTATTACTATCAGTTGTTAGCTAATTTTAATCTTTTGCAAAAATTAATAAGATTAATTTATATAACAAAATTAAAACTGTTATATAAAATAATTTATTAAACAGGATCCAAGAAGTATCCCTTACGGATGTTTGTTTGCGTGAAATTATTGATATTCTTATGTACATTGTTTCTTTGTTTGAAGAAATCGATAAATATTGACATTTAAAAAAGACATCGGATTCGAAAATATCGATTTAAAAGACATTTTGATTTAAAAGACGTTTGAATCGCACAGCTACCTTCAAAAATTGAAGGTAGTTGTGCGATTTTTAAAATCAAAATATATCAAATTACCTATATCGAAAAGAACTTAATTGAATATAATATCGATATTTTTTGACATATCTATCAGAAATCTCGATATTTATCCAATATCCTTAGTATCGATTTTAGGATTGACAAATTAGTTATTGATAAAGACAACAATCGATGTATGTTATAAAAAAATATTTAACTTAACGTTATAATGTAAAATGATTCAATCATTTAGTTTTATATTCCAATCCTAGAAGAAAATTATTTTAAGATCGATTTTAAGCTTTATTAAATGAAAAATTGTAATAATTAATTGTAACATAGAGTTGCCCAACCGTTTTGGAAAAAGTCCAATACATACATTCAATTTCAATGTAGATTTTAATTTTTCAGTGTCTGTATTGCAAAACAAAAGCTTTTTTTCCCAAAATTAGAAATCAGAAAACTATTTAATGCTTATGCTTTGTGCAAATTATTTAAATAAATTTAAATTTTTTACTGTATGCATATTTTATAATACATTAAATTATTGAAAAATAAAGTAATATAGTAATGAGAGTTTTTTATTTTATTTTTAAGAACTCAAGAAATAATTTTGATTTTTTTTTCATACAGAGTGTTCAGCAATTGAATATAAAGTAATTTTATATGTGATAAACGGATAAGTAACTTTAGCACTCTGATAAATTATTAGTGATTTTGTAAGAGCCAACTATACCAAAGGTACATTTTGGAACTAAGAACTGATCTTATTGAACTCCAAATACTAGTTAAACATGAGATAGTACTGGGCCTTAAAATATTTAGAAACGTCTTAGATACAAAATTCCATATTCCATAATTTCTTAAATTATAACTAAAAAAAAATACTAAAATTCAAATAAAGTATTTTAAGTAGGTGTGAGTTAGATTATTAAATTAAATTATTTGTTTATATCATATATTTGTTTATATTGTTATATTAATGTATTTGTTATTAAAGATGTATAATTATTAATTATTGATTAAGTCATTATTTTAAACCCAAAAGCGAATGGTAACTGAGCCGAGTCGAAAACTATAATAACAGTTTTGGTTTTCATTTTTACCGGGAATCGAACACGGGTGGTTTCGAAAGAAAGGTTTGTACTCTAACCAGCGTGCCACTTAGGTTATTAATAACAAATTATAGATATTTCAATATACGTTATAAGTTATCACAGTTGTTGTAACATTTTTATATGAACTTTTGCGTTATACTTGGCTCTTGCATGTTGAAACCTATACTATTAGACATCCTGTATGTAATAAGTTACTTAACTACACAATCTTTTCTCATATAAAAAAGATAAATTTTCAAGAAAACTTTAAAATACACCTTTACAATAATGGTAACCATCATTAAAATTATATCTTCTCCTTTCATAAATCAATTCATCCATATCTGATTTGTTGAAATGAATTAACATTTTAAATAAATTGAAGTGTAGAAATTTTCAGTATTAGTTTTATATAGAAATTTCATTCCCAATTGGTTTTAATAACTCTTATCAACGTCTGTTCTGTAATAGACACTGTAGTACCAACTTTCTTCCTTCCTTTCTATTTTCCTTCTTTTATTTCATTGTGAATTTTACTAAATATAAGAAAAAAAGTTTTGTAATTAAGAAGACTTATCAAAGAAAATCCCTTAAGGACATTTCACTTAAAAAATTTTTAAATATTATGTTTTTTAAAGTTCTTATAATATAATTCTAAGAAAATTGTCTACTATAAAATGAAAAGGTTTTTTCCCCCTAAATTAATTCAATTCTGAAAAATAACACGTTTTAGTGATCTGTAATAAAAGTGGGAAATATTTTCTTGAAAAACATAGAACTGCTCTTTTAATAGGAAGGTACAATTTCAAAAATTAGGAAATATGAATGCCTCTGATCTCTCTGTTCTGAAATCAAAAACTCCTACATTATATATTATGAAAATATTATCTTTTCTTTCAAAAAAATTTTTTTGTAACGGTTGTTGCATTCCCGCATAGAACTAGAAATGCTTAAAAGTATCTGAGGGATTCAAAGAAAATTTAAAAATAGTTTTTTATGAACTATCACGTCTTATTGTCACAGTTGGCTTTATATTAAAAACTTTTAAAAAGTTTATAACAAACAAAAGTTAAAAACTTTTAAAAAAGTTAAAAAGTGAAATAATTTATTTAAAAGGGGATAAAATGTATTTTAAGATAAATTTCCGTCAATATTTTTTTATTTTGTTAAAGCTGTGCACTTTTTGGTGTAAAATTTTTCAATATCAACTTTTTTTTTAATTTTTCCAACAAAATTTGGTAATTCAAACAATATTTTATTGTTTTCCAAAAGTGTATAGGTTGATAATAAAAAGTTATTAATTGGAATATAATGTAAATTTAATTAAAAATTATTTTTTCTTGAAATTTTTTTGAAAATATTCAATAAACTTTCAATAAAATATTTAATATTAATTCAAGGAATCATTAAATATATAGAGGTGGGAGCACTACGAAATTAAATCTCCAAATATTTTATATTTCAAATTCCAGTAAAAATAATTAAAATCTCAGTAAAAAAATCCGGTAAAAAATGTTCAGTAAAAAAATTAATTAAATTTAATTTGAGAGTTGATATAAAAATTTGATATAAGAAGTAACTTTTTAGTATTTCGTAGTGTTGGTTTATATGCTATACAAAAATGAAATGGAGGATTATTTACAAAACGAGCTGTAGGATAGGAGATTCCTCTGTATTATTTTGAATAGTTATAATTAGAAGAGGGATTTGAAATTATTAAATCACTAATTATTCTTTATTTCTAAGGGAGCTGCGATAAGTGATATGCATATTGGACCTGCGATAAGTAATAAGAGCAGCAATAAGAGCATAGTGTACAAAATTATAAACATAATTAAATAGAGTTTATATTGGAGCATCACTTTGATCAACGATAAAAAATATATAATTTTCGACGCTCTACTCTTATTAAAGCTAGTATGACTTATCGCAACTCCAACATAAACGAACCCTTAGTCTAGTTTCTATGAGCTGCACATTGTACTTGTCACTTGGAAAATGTCGACATCTTAAATGGGTAATGGAGATAAAGATTTAAAACCCTTTTTTTTTAGTACATTTTCAAAAATTTAAAAAAAATATGTGCTTGTTTGTTAGCTTATCTATCTGCCTGTTTGTTTGCCTGTCCGTCTTTTCAAGTCCTTATGATCTAGACCATTTGAAAAAAAGTATTACAAAAACACTAACCTAATCAATGGAAAATGTTGTTCTGTCGCCCCAATCGTTATGCAGCTACAATTCCCAATTGTTCAGAAAAGCCATATCTTTAAATTTTTATAACACAAGGTTTTCCAATTAGAAACGCCCAACTTTTGTAAAATTTTTGACCGCCTATATATTCCAAACAATTTATTGTAGAAACTAAAACTTTTCGGAATAGCATTGACTCAGAGAAATAAGTTTTAGTTTTTTCAGGACATATTTTTGTGTGGCATTCTCTTAAGAAACTGTAAGGGGTCAAAAATTGAAAATTCGCTATTTTTCATATTAACAATATTAAAACAAAGGGGCTTATAAATATTTTTATCTCGTACTATTGCAGTATTTTAGTCAAAATTTTCACAATTTATTTCTTAAGAAATATCAGTTCGAATGAGTATTCTATTGTCTGTCAACTGGCTGATACTTAATCATTAAATTCAAAATAAATATAATTTATATTCAGTAAGGATTTTCCTAGAATTCTTTTATATTTTTGATTTTACAGGTAAAAATTTTTTGAAAATTTCTTTTTTTCCTATTTGGCATTAATACTTACAAGTTTAATCCAATAAACGTATGCAAAAGATATGATATAAACCGTTTATCAAAGGTAATATATTCAAATGCTACAAAAAAAACCCTTAAAAACTCCAAGAACAACCTTCTAAGTACCTACCACTAGAAAACTAATAAAAAAATCCGAGATTATAAGTATTCAAAAAAAATTGTGTACTTGATTGGTAACTATGGCAACGAAAAACCTTTAAACAAATCTAAATGGTTCCTCAAAGTTTTGACCAGAAAAAAATATTTGTTTTCTTTTTTTCCCAGAATAAAGGAAAACTTCCTTTTTTTTTAATAATTTGTTTATTATTATTAGAATGAGATTGAAAGTTGGTAAAAGGTCATGTGACATAAACAAAGAGAACAACAGAAATTGAAACTTTTGTCATAAATTCCCTTTTAACCATTTTTATTTTTTATAAAATAATATGGATACATGTATTTTATATATATAAATTTATATATTTATATATTAACATATATATATATATATATATATATATATATATGTATATATAGAAAGAGTTAAAACATGTCAACACTATGTAATGGAAGGTATAAAAGAAATAATGAGCAGAAAAACTTTCTATTTTCTAAGAAAAAATATAAAATTCAACGCCTTAAGAATAAAAACTGTTGAAAATAATCTCCTTCAAAAAAATACATCATGACATTTAATGGTGTGTTGGTTGTTTCTTTTTTCCTACTTTTATTTAATTTAGGTCGAAAAACCTTTTCATGTCATTTATTGTATAAATTTTGAGATTATAAAACTCCTCATAGAACACTTCAGATTTCATCAGATACAGTAATTATTGGGGGTGCTTCCCATATTATATTTCACATTTATACCTGTTTATACAAAAGAAAATAGATTTTAACACTTGTAATTGACAGGTTTTACATATATTTATATCAATCTTTTCAATATTTTTTATACTATTTATTCAAGATCACACAAACAGTGATGCTTTAAGCATTTTAAGTTATAGGTACGCCTTTTTAATACATATAATGTCAGATAATGTTAATGGGGTGTCGTTTACTAAATTTCAACTATGCCAATAACGTAAATGAATAACTACACCAAGCAACACACTTATCGTAACCACCCAATATCGTAAATGTACACTGTTACAACAACACCAAATCATAAACTCTTAAATTATAAGATTCCAAAACAGAAACACAGAAATAAAAACAATTCAATTTAAAATATTAAACTGCTACTTTTTAGATAACAAATGATGTAAAAAACTAAAGGTTTTTAAAAAAGCACATTTTCAGACAGAGTTGAATTTAGGGAATATACATACTGTTGGCTAAGTTACTGATTTATAAAAACAGGAAATTTTTAGGTTCTAATAGCTGTTCAATGGAGAAGGTTCCCAAATTTTTACTAAGCAAACTTATGATGATTATCGAGAATCTAACCTCACCATCCCCCTTCTAAAATTTTGAGATTTTAGAAATTAAATTATGTTTTTAAAATTTAGCTTTTATTATCAATCCCCTTTAAATTCAAGGAAAACCTTTAACACATGTTAAAATATAATTTTGGAGCTTTAAAGTTTTTATGTTACTAAAAAAAACTTTGGATAGGTATTCAAGTTACAGATGTTTTAAAAAAAAAGATTTCAATTTTCGACCCCTAACAGTTCTAAACAGTTCCTAAAACTTTACTTAACCGGCTCGTAATAATTTCTGAGGATCTAACATCTCTCAAAATATCAAGTTTTTGGCTTGAGTCGTTCAGAGAAATATATGATAGGCCACAAATTTTAGTTTTGCATAACGGTGAATTTTAGTACCTTATGGCGACCCTATGAATTTGTGTATTAAAAATTCATAAAGCTAATAAAAGTTCCTTTCTTTTACTAGATTGAAAATAAACCTAATAGAACTTTTTTTAAAATAATATAAATTTAGGGCCTTTTCACTCTTTGGTGGGCTGCAACTCCATAACGGTAAAGATCTTCCATGAAATTATTTTTTTTGCAATATCTACCAGCGGATAAATGGAAAGACTGAGTGAAACTATATTGGCACATTATCAGAAAATATTTTAAAAATGTGCTAAAAACCAATTTCTAAGAACTCCATCTCTGAATATTAATAAACATTAAAACTTTAGTAACAAGATAAGGACGTTAAATAAAAAATTGTTAAGAAGTTTTGTTTTGGGGAAACAAAAACTTGTTAAAATGTTTGCAACATTAATATGGGTTCAGATTTATTTGATTATTAAGAAATAAAAAACCAAATATTTCACAAACGTAATAAATCTTTTCCATTTTTTTCAATTTCCCATTTATTGATATTGATACCATTGTTTTATGAAGTGTTGGTTTATAATTTATTTAACCAACCATTAAAAGACAAAGAAATGAAATTATTTTATATAGTAGTTAATTTTATATCTTAGGGAATTTATAAATGTACAAAAGAGTATCAAAACTTTTTAAATGACCACACGTTTTCTAAAAAAACTTTCTGTGCTAAGTAAGAGACACCCTCAACAAAATTTTAAGAAAACAACACGTAGTTAAAAAGAAAGTCATATGTTTAAACTTTTAACTCTTGTATTAATTTATTTTTAACATTTAAAATATTTAAACTTTTTGAAATTATTATTTAAAAGTTGTTTTTGGAAATTACAGGGGTATTCAAGTAAATTAATAATTTAGATCTGTACTTATATTGTGTAAATCAAGCTTAATATTATTCTACCCTAACGTTGCGACCCGAGTATTCTGGCATAATTTTTTGAAATTAATGTCAAAAAATACTAAATAATAAAATGTTTTCAATTTTTTTAAATATTGCATTTAATATAAGTCGACATTAGAGTGTCAATATATTGTCACCCACTATAGTAAAATATAATATAAGGCTCTTCTAAGGTGAATGTTATACCTGCGTAGGATCAAATAACTTTGTATATTATGTTACAAGAATTCCAAAATTTTATATATCCATAATGACGTAATTATATCTATTAACGACGAAAAGGGCATTTGAAATGTGTTCTTGTATGTAGAAATATTAGATATGCATATATATATGAGACTTTTTTTTTAAATTAGTGTTACCGTTTTGAAAATTTTTGCTAAAAAAACTAAATGTCTCAATGTTTTACCACAAAACTCGCCTATTATTTATAGATTTTTTGAAAGGCCTTCCTTTTTTCAGCGAATCAGCAAATATATATAAATCAAAATATATAACGGTTTATAAATAAGAACACTAAAACAACAAAAATTTTTTAAAATGTCTTTTCATTTTTAAAGTTAAAATTCACCATTAAGGATATATTTTTAGAAAGTTGGCAACACCAACTATCCTTCAGATATAATTATTTAATCCTACACGGGTACAAAATTTACCGTAGAATTCTCTAAAATAATTGGTTTCATTTTATTTTGATGATTTGCCCTTCAAATTAGGTATGACAATAATAATTAATTGGTTATATGATGATATTTCATTCAAAATATGAAATTTAATTGAAAAAAAAAGAATACCCAAATATGGTAACCTTATTTAACATAATAAATTTTGTTTTCGGCTAATAATAAATTTTTATAATTAATTAATTGCGCATAAATATTTTTTTATAATAATCAAATTATTTATATAGATAGATAGTTGCAATTAATTTATATATAACTTTTTATTATTATTGTAAAACAATTTTTTCAAAATGATGTGGAAAAATGTCCATCAAAAACAAATATTTTATTATTAATTCTCCTACACTTTTTTATCTTTGGCAAATTTTTATTTCATAAAAAAAGCAAATCATATTTTTTTAAATTAAGATTTATCAAAAGAAACAGAACTGACATGTCAAAATTATTTATCGCTGTCTCTTTTCTTCTCTTTTATTTATTTACATTAAACATATAATAATAAGAGATAAATTTTAGTTTTCTTCCCTAATATAAACTTTTTTTCTTCATTTTTTAATTTTTTTTTTATACTATGCCCAAAATATTAAAATGAAATAATAAATCACTTTGGTTTTTATATCATTCATTCATCAACTTTTCTAATAAAAATGAAATGGCAACAACTGTTGAACCACAAAATGTTGACATCAAAATTTAATAAAATCAAAAAAAAAAAAAATATGATACAACCCAAATTATTATAAATTTTGACATCTATAATGACATAACAATTGATTTTATTTTTGTGCGTGACATTTCCTATTTTGTGTGACGTCATCTTTTAAGTTAAATGATGAAAAAGGAATATTAAATTATAATTTGAATTTTAGGAGTAAAGTTTTTTTATTATAAACAATTTAATTATTTATTAAACTTAAATTTTTTTTTAACAATTAGGTTGCGAATTGTTTTTATTATCCAGATTTATTATGAGCCTAAAAAATATTTGACAAATGTCAAAAAAAATAAATAACGAATTACTGTTATTAGATTACGTATAACAGCTCTATTAAACTTTAATTTAAATTAATCCTAAATAAGGCTTTAAATTCACCCACTAAAACTTTACTAATAATTTTAAAGGTTTAACGGTATATACCGTTACATAAAATAGTACGTCATTTGACAACCTTGTGTAAAACAAGTTTTAACTGTTATTTTTCTTTCATTTATTTGGTTAAATTAGCAACTTTCTTTTAAAATACTTTTTTTTGACAGTCCTTCAAGAATACCAACTTTAAAAAATTACTTTAACTTTCAAATACAAGACAATCCACTTAATAATATATTAATATATTCTTTTGATTTGTTTATTGGCAAAAATGGATCAAGAATAAATATAAAAAAACAATTTTTATGTTTTCTTTCAATTTAAACAAAAAAATAACAAAACCCAAAATTTTGAGCTGAAGATCAATGTCAAGTATACTTTATAAACAAGAAATATGAAAATGAAATATGGTTTCATTCTTCTGTAAAACTTGACTGACAGATGAAAAAAATGAAACAGGGGTGAGTATATACAACCGGGGTAATTAATACCCAAGGGTAGAGTGTATTTGAATCATATAACAAAGACTTTCCGATAAACACAAGATATTATTTGATAAAAAAAAAAGTCATGAAAACTAAAAAGAGAGGGAGACAAAGAATATAAAGTGAAAGAGAAGAAAAGATAATGATTTTTTTTTTTTATTTATTTAAAAATTCATTAAAATTCAATAAAATATTAATTTTTATTTTGTTTCCTTTTTCATTTTATAAATTTTATTAGGAACTTGACTTTTATTATGGAGAAATTTAATAAAATTATATCTGAGTAAGAAAATGTTTTTTTTTATCCTGGTTTTTTTTTTTGGCGGGAAATATTAAAATAAAATTTTTATAAAGTGTATGAAAAATAACGGTTTTCTTTTTGTTTTTTATATAAAGAACATTTTTTTAAAACTTTATTTTATTTTGCATAACCACACGTTACAGATGGATAGAGTAAAACTATATGGGCACGTTTTTTTTCAAATTTTTTTGAAATTTTGCTAAAAGAACGAAAGCACCTTAGTATAAAACACAGAGACTACATATATAATATACCTATTTATTTTATATACACAATCAATTTTAATTATTACAATAATATTAAATTATTATTTTTAATTTTTCTATTATTATATCAATTCTTGTCCAATTGATTTATAAATTATACCAATTAAATTTTATTTATTATGCAAATAAATTTTATTAATTATACTTTATTTTATTTTAAAATTATTATATATTAAACTTATATAATAATAAAAATTTATGTAATAATTATCAAAGGACAAATTTAATAGATTTATTTATTTTATATTAACTTTAAAAACAAAGTTTGGGAGCAAATTTTTGTACATAAAATTAAATTATTTAAATGAATTTTCTTTCGAGAGTTTTCCATGTCGTTAAGATAAAAAAAAATATTGTAAATATATTTAAAAGTTTTTATCAAGTGATATATTTACATTTCCGGTGGGATTTATTATAGACTGATTCTAACTTATCTTTTGTTAAAAGATGATTTTAAAAATTCATGTACTTAAAATTAGCTAAAGTATTTTTTTTACACTGTTTATATGTATTATGTAAATATTAGCGGATTATACATATATAATCATTGTAAACATAATAAATAGTATTTAAAATACTTGAACCATATAAAAACTCAGATGTTACTAAAAATAATTTTAAGTTGGTGGAATATTAAATTGTGTCCTGAATAAAAGAATAATACATTTCTGAAATATATGTGTGTGTGTGGGTGTGTATCTGTATCTGAACACAATAACTCGCATAAATTTCAAGTGATTTTGTTGAAATTAGTTATAAATGCTTTTTTCGTTTATAGAAATGCGAAGTTTGCAGATAGGCCATTCCGGACCTAGGTTTTGGGAGGCTCACGTACAAAAACCACTGACTTTTCGAGGAATCTCAAGTTTAGAACGACATAATAAGCTCAAATTTGGTACACAAACTTTTGGTGGTTACCCATTAAGAGAAGCTTTCATATTGATTCTAGTAACATGGGCTTTAAAGATTTTAGGAGTTTCGGGATTATTAAGTTCTAATTTGTCATTATCTCAACCGATTTTAAAACTAATTGACTTCTTTCTGTATTTGACTTTATTACGTATATGTGTGCATATAAATATTCCGCAAAAGGGAAATACCCTGCTTTTGAATCAATTTCTAAAACCCTTACTAACGCAGAGTTCCACCAGTTGCCGTTAAGTTTTAAAAATAAAACCAATAATGTGTAGTGTTATGGCTAACTACCAATATTATAGAAGAGGACTGAATTTGGAGGGATTTTAGAGTTGTATTCAAAAAGAAAAAATGGAAATAAAGTCAAATCGGTCTAGTTTTTTGGGGCATAATAAAGTCAATTGACTTTAATTCTTATGGCATTAATTCTGTCCCCACGTCATTCTTCTTATCGTCTTTTTAATAAATATTCGAACAAATTTCGAAGAAATAAGACACTGTTAATAGTGACATAAATTGTTAAAAGGAATCAATATTAATAATAATGAAATCTATAGTGAATTGCATAAGGTATATTTTGTGTATTATTAATAAAATTATAATTTTTCTGTCATTATGTCATATTTAATAAATTTTAAGAATCCATATTCTTCATTTTATTACCAATCCTTTTTATATTGTATCTTCAAGGTAAATTCTTTTTAATGGGAGTTTGAAGCGTTTTTATAAAAGCCAATGAAAAAGATAAATAAATAAAAATTATTTTATTCGAATTTATTTTTAAAATAAATCACTCCTAATCCTAACATTATTAATATGTCATAAAATAAAGCCACCATAAATAGATCAATAAAATTCAATTAGAAAAAAAATTCGATACTTGTAAAATGAACATTAATATTGATTTTCTCTTAAATTAAATGTATTAATATTTTATATTAAAAACTTGATACTATTTTTATATTAACTTGATATTAAGTATAAACCAGTGGTGTAGTCTAGTAAATAATTATTTAATGATCTCATTCATCTAGTTATTTTCCATAATTTATATTTTCCACAACAATAACATTTTGGATTAAAATTCCTTACACTGCCTTAAAATAATTGTAAAACAAATTTAAACTTAATCTCAATCAATCCGCCTAAGATTGCCCGCACTGCGTTTATAGCAGTTTCGCATAGCAAATAGAATTAGGCGTCAAATTATCTTCAGGTTTACTATTTCTTATACAACTTAAATTACATTGAAATAAGTTTAGTGTACAAACTCGAATATCGTAATCTATATTTCTTACTTTTTCTTACTGTAACATACTTAACTGCCCCACTGAAAAACAGTAATTATTGATTGCAGAAACCTTAACTTAATTTAAGGTCTACAAGTATATTATAATAATAATTTATTAGTATTGCATGATTAGCTCTAAGACGACAAGTACACAGACAAAGATCAATCGATTTTTCTGCAAGTTATTTTTGTCCGAGCAAATGACCTTATAGCATAGCATTACTTAGTCTCTATCTTTTTATTTCTGAATAGTCAATTCCGAAAATATCTCTGTGTACGTGTATGAGGCTTTAGGTTTTAATAAATTAATCTTCAAAAATAGTCTCTCAAAAAATTCTAACTTACACTTATAACTACGATCCTGTTTTATTTGACATTTTGTTTAACAAAAAAATAAAGTCCATTAATAGTCGCCAATAATAAAACAGAAGTAACAAATCATGTAAAGACGATTTAATATTGAAATTTATTGGAAAAAAAAAAGAAGTATAAAAGATTATTAAGGTGTTATTATCGTAATTATTTTGAAATATATTTTTATTTTAATGGTTCGACAAGAATAACGGTTTTTCCTCAGAAAATTTTTCTTTTGAAAAAATTTCCTAGAATTTGATTTTATTTTATAAATATATCATTTTATCTATTATTTATTCAAGGACAAAATTATGGATTTAGAAATTTAGTTCCAAAAATTTTATTGATCTTATTAGAATAATAAAGAACATAAAAAAAGTTTTAATTAACTTTTTAAAGAAAAAGTTAAAGAATCTATAAGAAGATTTCGAAAAAAAAAATCAAATTTTGATAAGAAGGAGTTTTGATTTTATATAAAAATAGCTTAGAAATTTCAAATTATAGAAGTTTTAGCAAATTTTTTAATAAAATATTAATCGAGATTTTCTCTTGTTTCAATTCTAGGAAAAACGAATATAAATGACGCCATATATATTGAATAGGAATTAAAAATAACGACATTCAATAAAATTTAAATAAATAAAGAATTACAGATTTTATCAAACTTAACTAGAGTAATCATTAATTCAGTTGGTACATAAAAGTTCACCAATTGAAAGAAGATCTAAATCTGCACAGATAAGAGTAGTATAGGGTCTCTATCCAATTTGTTCCTGTTTTTAAATAAATAAATGTTCAAAAATTATTGAATGTTAATTAAAAATTATTTAATACCCTATTCACACTACAGGTCTATAACATGTTATAGCGATCTTATGTTATAAAAATTTATATTCACCCTACGAAAATTTTACGTTTTAATAAAAAAGTTTAGCTTGACGTTTTTGTTTGTTTATAAAAAACATTTTATTTACAATTTTTATTACAATTTTATATAACGGATTCTAAAACAAATAATCACCATAACAACATAACAAAAAACAATAACAAAATTTAATACGGTTTTTCAATTTTTAAATTTTAAAAACCCGACGCATAGTACGTCGCGTATTTCGGGAGCTCTCATTCAATTATATGTATTTAAAATTATTTTGACAGAAAATGTACGCCGTACGTCGTGATTTAGGTAAGGGCCATAATGAAAATGATAAAAAAATCATTCAAGATAATGACAAGTCTTTCAAGGGATATGAAGATCCAAAAAAACTTTAATAAATCGAAAAAAAAAATCGATTATATCAAAAAATTTGAGTACACAACCTTGAAAAATAACTTCTTACAATGAATAACTAGCTATTATCATATTATACTTGACAGATTTTTTTCATACAATATTTCTAGTTATAGGACATTATAACAACTATTATAACAAGTTAACGCTCATAACATCGTATAGACCCGTAGTGTGAATAGGGTATAAATTGAAAAATTAAAATAATTTAGGATTGAATATCAAACTAGAAATTATAAAATCAAAAAACTTTTGAGAAACATCTGGGGTTAAGTGGTGCTCTGTGATGTTATTTCGTTCCAATCTCTGTGATGGTTGAAAATCTTAAAAATTAGTGTTTCAGATCACTAACTAAATGTTCTTGATTCTTAGTTATCTAAAATAGTTCTCTTTAAATTAATGATCTTATTTTTTCATTTCGATTAAAGAAAACAGAATAAAATTTATAAGTGAATCATATATAGTTTAAACCATCTAATTTGAAAGATATTCAAGTCTCTTCATTTCAACTACACTACCTACTATCATCTTCAAATATATTAAATTGATTTTTTAGGTAAATAAAAAATTATGGAGTTATCATTTTACTTATATGCAATGTTCTTTTTAATTTTATATCATCTACCGTAATAATGATAAATTAATAGTAGGTTGTAAAAATCATATTAATTTCACCTTTAACATATACATAATTCATTATACATCTAACATCATTAATTATAATGATTTTTTTTATACAACTTGAAAAAATATTTCAAGATTTTAACAAATTACAACAAGAAAATAACTTTTATACATATATACAGTTATAGTGTATCTTTCAAACTCGAAATGTTAGTAAAGATTTACTTTAATCTTTCATATATTGCTAAAATTATACTTGACGTTTGTGACGTTTCTGTGACACGTTAAAATGTCAAGTATGTGATATATATTAAATGTGTCTTCTTTTCTCGGTCACAGTCGCGAACAGAGTCGTTGACTGCAATCATTTTAATTGAATTAATATTTATTTATGTATTAAATTGTAGTACCAGACAATAGTAAATATTGTCAGATATTATAATAGTCCTTTGACTATTTGACATTTAGACTTAGTATTAAACTATTATGATGTACACTATATTTTTTTTATTAGATATGATCTGACCAGGTTTTGAAACCGAAATTTTCGGATTGAAAGCCGCCATTTTAACTACTAAGCTATCGGTCAGATATTGCGTTAGTGATTTTGTTATCGAATCTCCGGATTTGTGCCATTCATTGTACGAAGTTAATAAAATTTACCGGGAAAATTCTGTTGTGTGAAACCTGCACAACACTTGCATAAATAATGTTTTTTAAACGCTCAATAAGGTTTTATATCATTCATGCATTAACTGTTGTGTAATGCGTTAAAAAAATAAAGTATTTCGGTTCATTGAAGAATTTCTTTTTAAATATTTCATCTACTGTACAATAAATATAGAAGGTATTACAATAATTTTCCTCTTCAATTAAAATTTATTACAAGAAGTTTTCTCTTAATGAATCTAAAAATAGTCTTCTAATTTTGAAAGAACATTTTAGAAATTAAGAAGAATACAAAAATGTATTTCTCTATTCATATTTCATTTTAGATTTTTACTTGAAATATCAGGTAATTGTATGTGTACGCAAAGGTACAGAGGTAAAAAATTAAGAATTTTTCTTTTTCCTTGGTGATGTATAGATGTGGTAATAAATTTGAAAAGTTTTCTTCTTTCTAATTTTGAACAAAATAATTTGTTTTCAATCTTAGTACTATTATATGAAACCCTTTTTTTTAAGATTCTCATTTATAATAATTATTCTAAGAGTGTTATATATTGCCTAAGACTTAATTTATGACTTAAGGGAACACTGAATGTAAAATAAATTTTCTTATATTGTAACTATTAATATCAAAATAATGATAACCCTTAGGACTTTATACATAAATAGACTTTTATACTGTCACATTTGTATTAATTTCTAAATTACTTTTGTGATGAAAATATGTCAAAATAATAGTTTATCTGTCACTTTTTGAATGAAAATTAATGACATACGAAAATCTTATTTTATGAGTCTGAATGTAAAAGTAATTTAGTTTTACTTAAACATATTACAATACCTAAATTTTTGGAATAAATTTTTCAATTAATTTCATTTAATGACAGAACAAAAAATAAAAATTAAAATAAATTAATTTACTCACCTGTGGTATACTTAATACAAATGATAATACATATGCACCACCTAACAATCTATAACAACGTTTTGCCATATTTAATGATTTCATTGGATATTTAACAGCAATCCATCTATCGACACCAATCAATACCAAAACATATGTTGATAAATATAAACTAAACATTTGAAAGAATTTAACACTTTTACATGCAAATTCACTAGCCAACCATTGTACTGTATAGCACCATGCTGCTTCACCAATTATACAAAAACCAGTCACTAATACATCAGCAATTGATAAATGAAAAATTAATGAATAAATTGCACTCCAATTATGTCGTGATGGACGTTTTGTCATACGTGTTTTATATATATTCCACATTGTTGCTGTATTCCCTAACAATGAAACAATTGCCATTGCTGACAACACAATACATCGTATTAAAGCTGATTTGGATAATTGTGGTGCATGATCCCCGTTTGTTATTGTTGAATTAAGGAATTGATTTTGAAAATTATCATTATCATCATATATTCCAGTAAAATTTTCGTTCCTATTATTAATATTGTTATTAAATAAAAATGAATTTGTTAGTGATAAATTTCCAGCAGCTCCTTCCAATGATGTGCCTATATCAAAACGAACACCTCCATTTGATCCTAAATCAATATTATTTAATAAAGCATTCGTTGCTGTTGTTAATACAAAATTCGTAACATTTGTTATAACATTATGACTAGTTAAATTTTTAAATGTTGCAGCTGCTGCCGAAGTTGCAGCAACTGCTAATGTTGATAAATGATTTTGATGATTATTTTCATTATGAAAAAATGTATTATAATTTATTGGTGAAGAAATCGTTGGTATTTGTTCCATTTCGGATGTATTAAATTGATAAGAATTACTTTGAAAATTGATGTTGTTGAAATTGTGTTGTTGATAATGTTGTACACCAACATTACTATTATTTGTACCGAGAAATGTACTATTTAAAATTTTCTCTGTATCATCAAAAAAATTCAATGGAAATGACATTTTTTTTTGTGTTTCAGTGGTTATTAAAAGTTGGTAGGTTGCGGTTGATGATTTGGTCAAAAAAATATTGTATTCCTGGAAATAAAAAAACAATTAATACAAATTTTATTTTTAGAATTGAAGATAAAAATTTAATTAATAATTTTTTTGTGTGTATTGTTAGTACTTTTTTTTAAAAAATAAAATTAACAAGAATGATATTCAATATTTAATGATAATAACTTATATTCAATTTTTATGAATGGTTTTCTTAAAACTCTCCTTTACTTAAAAAACGGCAACACTAATTAGCAGAATTGAAGGAATTAAATTTTAAATTATGTTGACATTTGACATTTCGTACTGCACAAACATATTAAAAAAAATATTGATTTATTTATTTATGGACAGTCACCAACCAAATGCAAAGTGATAAGTGAGTGAATCTGCCTTCCATTTTTAGATGTGGCAGTTAAATTTATTTTATATTATGATATAAACTATTATGATATCAATTACAAATTATATTTTTTTATTAGATATGATCTGATCAGGATTTGCATCCGAGACTTTCCAATTGAAAAGCCTCCATTTTAACCACTGAGCTATCGGTCAATTAATAAAATATTAATAATCAAAACTACAATTCCTAAAAACATTTTTATGATAGAATTTAAATGATTTTCTTGAAGTTTATCAAAAGTCTTCATTTAAATAATAAAAGAAAATCGTTTAATTTTTCAATTTTCATTTTATTTCCCAATAAAGTTAAATGACAAAGCAATTTTCTTTTAACATTAATATAAAAGAATAATTTTTAATTATGAGCAAAAATTATAATTGATTCGATAAAGTAAAAATCATAATTTTCTATTAACTTTGTTGAATATTTTATCTAAAAAAACAGATATTTATATTTAAAACATGTACAAAATAATTTTTTTTAAATAACAAAACCGAATATTAAAAATTCATTTAAAGAAAAATTTAAGAATTCTTTTAATTGTATTAAAGAGAGAAGATCTATATTGAAAGAGGTAATAATTCTAATATTTATTTAAAAATATTAGTTATTAGTTACGCTTTTAATCTGAAACTAATGACAAAGGCTAGCTGAATTGAATCAAAAATCAGATAAAAGGCTTTGCATAATTACTGGGACTCGAATATAGAAGCTTTGAATGAAAGTTTAAAGGACCTGTTTAAAGGAAAATTTTTGTAAAATTAAGCCACAAAATTGGCTTTAATTTTGAAAAACCATAAAATCAATTCTTGCTTTACTTTACTGACATTTGAATTTCTATTTGGCAAATGGTCTTTATTCAAATTTTACAGTTATTATAATGACTCTAATATGATCGTTTGCATTATTGATGATTATTAATCTCTACACTTGTTAATACTCGCTTTCAGAGCTTTTTGTCAAAAAAATTGACAGTTACTTCACTTTCAAAAAATATTTTGCTTATTCATATTATTATATACTTTTATATGAACTTGTTTGTGTCTATGGCTTTATTTTTCATTCTGTCAGTTAGTGATACATTTATATTAGAAATCTGACCATAAAATTGTGAGAATTGTATGGTTCAGTGGTTAGCAAAGTGGCTTAGGGTGTAAAAAAAGCCGAATTCGATCCTCCTTTAAAGATAAAAATTTTTTTTGTTTTTTTTTTTTAATTTAACAGAAATAATAAAAAAAATTACAAATAAAATAATTTATTTAGATAGTTTCTTTAAAAATTTGTAACTTTAAAAACTAAAATACTTCACTTTTATAATATAAAAACATAGACCAAAAAATTTAGGGTTTTTTTTTAAGTCAGTCCGTATCGTACATTTTTGGTCCATTCATTTAAAATTTATTCAAGTAGGTACTTAAATAAAAAAAAAAATTTAGATTAAAATTAAAAAAAAAAATTTTTCCATGAAGGGAATTTGAACCCAAGACCCCAACATTTTATAAAATACGCAACATACAAAAAGTAAAATACGTAACTTATTCATCTTCAAATTTTTAAAATGGAAAAATTTTTTCAGTCAGTTGTTTTTGTTTACTTTTTCTGTATGTGTATATTAGAATCGAAGCATAATCTGTGTAATACAAAATGATTTTATTAATTTGTATTAATCTAATATATAAAGAAGAAAATTTGTTTGTTTATTTGTTTGTTTATTTGTTTGTTTGTTTGTTTGTTTGTTTGTCCAGGATTCACGTGAAAACCACTGGTCCCATTGACACCAAATTTTAGAGGAATAATTTTGGGAGTCCGGGGGGTGACATAGGCTATGTCGCATTTTTATAAGTCAGCAGGTTGCGGCTCCAGAGCCGTTTTAAGCTTTTTCGTTTTTTTGATGTCGAGTCGAAACGGTTTGACCGATTCACTTGAAATTTTGCACGAATGTTCTTCTTATTACATGGAATTAATGGTATAAAGCTGGTTGGAATCAATAAACCCCTTTCGGCCCGGCGGGCTTCCAAAAAATTTTGTGTTTCCGATTTGTGTCCAATTTTACAGGGTGGTTTTGCAGTCAAAAAGAGAGGCTGGCACAAATTTTTGTTGGGTTCGGTTAACCCGTTTGGGCACGAGAGCGCAATGAAGCTTTTTCAATGTTTTTGATGTCGAGCCGAAACAGTTTGACCGATTGACTTGAAATTTTGCACAAATGTTCCTCTTAGCAACCGCAATTAGTTGCATAAATTTGGTTGGAATAAATTAACCCCTTTCGGCCCGGCGGGCTTTCAAAAAATTTTGTGTTTCCGATTTGTGTCCAATTTTACAAGGTGGTTTCGCAGTCGAAAATAAAGTCTGGCACAAATTTTTGTTGAGTTCGGTTAACCCGTTTGGGCACGAGGGTGCAAAGAAGCTTTTTCAATGTTTTTGATGTCGAGTCTAAGTGGTTTGACCGATTGACTTGAAATTTTGCACAAATGTTCCTCTTAGCAACCGCATTTAGTTGTATAAATTTGGTTGGAATAAATTAACCCATTTCGGCCTGGCGGACTTTCAAAAAATTTTGTGTTTTCAATTTGTGTCCAATTTTACAGGTTGATTTTGTAGTCTAAAAGAGAGACTGCAAAAAGTTTTAGTTAAGTTCGATTAACCCATTTTCCACGACGACGCTATGAAGTTTTCTATATATGTTATTTTCTTATACGATTAAAAGTATTTTATTGAAAATTTTGTACCAGCATTTTAATTAAAACCCACAGGGTTAATTTGGTTTTGACCTGTTTGTGCGTTTTGAACAAAGATTCAATAAAATTTTCAGTTTTCTTCAAATGAAATCTAAAAATCAAAAAATTCAATTTGTTATATAAAATGCTTAAATACATAGTATTTTAAAACAGTTTTTCCAAAAAATAAGCCTACATTTCTCTCATAAAATCATAAAAAAACGAGGAAGAGCGTATTACAACTTTCAGGACTAAACAAAATATAAGTTGAAAAGCGAATTTTTAAACCTTTTCTAAACCATCGACTATATTTTATTCAAGCGTTGGCAATTCAAGAAAATCCCCTTTTGACCTATAGTCATTTTAATTCAGTTAACATTGTTCACCGGAAACCTACCATCCTCAACTATATCGTCAAGGAGCACCAAATTGTCAAGAAGCACCATGTATAGAAAAATTGGAGATAATTGTTCAAATTGTTTTGCAAACTGTTTTTTAAAGTTTTTGTTTCGCAATCGATTAAAAGAACTCGACAAACCTTTTTTTTAAGTATTTCCCTAATTCAAAGAAGTTGTACCTACTTTCAAAAATTGGACGTAATTTACTTACAAATTTTTTTTTGAACAATCGTCGGGTCGGCAGGGGTTAACAACCTTCAAGTCTGTTAGTAACTGTTAGTAACTTCAATCTCCAAGAAGAACACATATACGAAATTTGAAGTTAATCTGTTAAATCATTTCTAATATATAGCAAAGCAACGAAAAAACCTATAAAAAGCTGTTGGGCCACGATGGGTTAACGGAACTCCACAAATATTTTTTGTGGCATTTATAGGCAAAGTAGTATCTCAAAAAATTTTTACAATTGGCAAGCTTCCGGGCAACGCCGGGTAAATCTGCTAGTATGCAATATTTGTAGTATATGTATAAATTATAGTATTATGTGTAATGTGTCTAAATGTACGTTTACTATCATTAATTACTATAGTTTGGATTAAGACTATCTGAGAGAAGAACATCTCACCATTTCGGCAATTAACTTTTATACTAAAGCACTTTTAAATGCAAAAATTTTCAACATTTTAAGCTTAAAAGTTTTCAAACATTAAAAGAACTGTTTCTTATACTAGCAATTTTATTTTATATTAACATAGTAACAAATTCCCAATATCTACCTTTAATTTTTTATTTTCTACATTTTAGGGGGCTAGTACTACTTTAATAAAAGTATATATTGAAAAAATATTTTTTTTTTTTTTTTATTTTTTTTTTTTTATAATTAAAAATCCGAATTAAAAAACAAATAACAATAATTTCAAAAATTTAATTTTTATTATGTTTAAAAAAATATTTCAATAAATGTTTATTTCTTTTGAATTTGTTAAATCAAATATTGACATTTAAAAACAATGTCAAAATAAAATTTGCACAATTTGAGAAAACAGAGTATTTGTTTTGTATCTTTATTTGAAACATTAAGACAAATGTTGATTCTCAAGTAAATTTTTGAAGGTCGTTTCAGTATTTCGCAATAAACTTTATTTTATAAAAGTTCTGGTATTAATTGATTGTTTGTCAACTTCGTTGGGTGTGTATTCTAGGAAGCACACGAAAAAGGGGGTCAATTTTCATGATGCTTTGTTATCTATTGAAATCTTCTTATCCAGTAAAAACTTCGTTTTCCACTGCTTTGACCTAGCTGAAGGTCAAAAATTAAAGATTTTTTGGTTCAAACATTTAGAAAATAGATATTTGTTAAATATTTTTAAATTAGAGAAAATTTTTTATACAATTCTCTTCAAAGCATAACTTTTTAAGAAAATTAAAAAATTTTATTTATTTATAGTTCTTCTATTTTTGTAAAATTATTGAGGTTAATTAAAGGAAATGGGGATCTTTGGTAACAGGAATTAATTATTAGAAATATGTAATTATTAGAGTCAAATACTTTTATTATAAATTATTGTAGTATTTTTGGACTACAAAAACAGCAAGCGGATTATAAAATATATATGTATTGAAACTACATTCGCTCGCTACGCCAACTTTTAGTACATTTTCAAAAAATTTTGTAAAAATGTACCTATATAGTTTCACTCTGTCCGTCCGTCCGTCCGTCCCTTTTTACGTACGATTGACAAAAAAATATCAGCAACAGGTAGGTATTGCAATAAAAATAATTTAATGTTAAAACTTTTTTCTATTACCCCTCCCATTACGGAGCTACAGCCCCTCAAAGTCGGAAAAAGCCCTATATTTAAATAGTTATAACAAGAGTTCTATAAGGTATATTTTCAACCTAAAAACGGTAAAAGACAGCTGCTTTTATAAGCTTTACGAACTTTTAAAAGCCAAATGTATATGGTTACCATTCGGTATTAAAATTGACCGTTATCTAATACTAAGTTTTGCAAAATTTTTGGCTCTTCATGACTTCTGAACGGCTCAATCTAGAAACTTGAAATTTTAGGAGAAGCTAGATCCTTAGAAATAAGTAGGAGTCAGTTAAGAATTTTTTTTTGTTACGCCCACTGTTTAAGAGCTGTAAGGGGTCCAAAACCTTAAATTTTGCTATAAATTTAGCTTTTAAACACCTATAGCTTGAACACCTGTCAAAATTTTTTTTTATTTATATACAAAATTGAAAGCTCCAAAACGAAAGTTTCAACCAGTGTCAAAGGTTTTTCTTAATTTTGACTTTATCTGTCCGTCTGTCTGTCCGTATGTTTACAAAAAGTTTTACACCGTTTGAAATAGAGAGAAGAAATTTTTACTACGAGTAGGTATTGCAAAAAAAATAATTTCATGGAAGAACTTTTTTCTGTAGCCCCACCCGTTACGAAGCTACAGCCCCTCAAATTTGGAAGAAACTCTTTATTTAAAACGTTATAACAAAAATTCTATGAGGTATTTTTTCAATCTGGAAACGTCGAAAGATAGCTGCTTTTATAAACTTTACAAACTGTTAAAAAACTTATTCATTGGGTTGCCATCGGTACTAAAATTTACCGTTATCCAATACTCAATTTTTGAAAAATTTTTAACCCCAAATAACTTCTGAACGGCTCAAGCTAGAAACTTGAAATTTTGGGAGATGTTAGATCCTCAGAAATTAGTAGGAGTCGGTTAAGAAAATTTTTTGTTGCGCCCCCCTTTTAAGAGCTGTAAGGGGTCCAAAATTGAAATTTGGCTTTTTTTAAGCACCTGTAACTTGAATACCTGTCCAAATTTTTTTCTATTAATATACAAAATTTAAAGGTCCAACATTATATTTTAACATTTGTTAAGTGTTTTTCTTAAATTCAAAAACGGTTCTTTAAATTGAAGAAAGTTTCTCTCAGTTTTATCCATTTTTGCTTAGATAGTAAAATTCTAAGTAAAATTCCAAATTTTGGTTTAGTTCCTAGAACGTAAAAAAATGGAGGGAGGGAGGGGGTGGTGAGTGAGATTAGATCCTTGAGAAATTTGGTAACCTTCCCCATTGAAGAGCTATTAGGACTTAAAAATTAAAAATTTACTATTTTTACAAGTAAGCAGTGACTTATTCCCCCATAGTATACATTTCCAAAATTAAACTGAGTTTTTAACACAATATAATTTTGAAAATGTACTTTTTTAAAAACCCTTGGTTTTTTTCATCACTTGTTGAATTTTAAATCATGACCAATATGATCACGGAAACAAGGACCAAATGTGTTTTCAAAAAAACAAAACAATTTTCAAAAAAACACAATAACGTATAAATGGACAAAAGCTTTTTCTTATAAATATCTAATAATATTTCATGAAAAAAAATATAAAATTGAATTTGAATATTACAGGTGAATGAGTTTAATATTAAAAAATAATATGCAAATAATTTCTTTTCCTTTATTTATTTGAAATTAATATCAAAACTTTATGAAATATTTGCTTTAAATATGAAATTTGAAAAAAAACAAATAGTTTTCTACATCATTTGTCTCAGAAATTTTTAAGGCAAAATAAAAAATTTAAACATTTTTAAAAATAAATTTTTAGATAATCGAAGTAACTCTTTTTAACTTTCTTACTGATATTCGATAAATGGTAGTCATTGCAACAAAAGTCAATTTTTAGTTTAGATTATTATAAAAAAACAAAAAAAAAAAAAAATTTTAAAACTCGGTCCAACACAAAAGTTTATCCGAATAATTTCCAACTTTGGCAACTCTTCCTATTATTTTAATTCCCCATTTCCAATTTCAATCTCATAGCCTGAGAAGATTCCCAGCAATCAGGTTGAGAACTTTGTATGAGAGTTTGTCAAAAATTTTTGTGACAACTTGCCAAATATTTTAACGCTCCGAAAAGAGAGGCTTATTAGATGCCAAAATTTTTATCCTCGTTTCAACATTTTCAATGATAGCTACTCAGCTACTTTGCTGTAAAAGATCATAAAATTTGCAAATTAGTTATAAAGATATTATGTAAATAGGATTCATAACGTTGATTGGCTGCATCACGAAAATGAAGTGTTAATATTTTGAATAAGAAACAGATACCTGAAGTCGTGATCCAATTTTAAGCAAAAATTGAGAAGCTAAAATGGCTTGAAAAATAATTCGTGTCAATTTCAAAACTCTAGCTTTTTTAGTTTTAGAGATACGAAAATATTATATGCAATAAACTCTATTCGTAACCTAGATACATTAGATACCAAGTATCTTTAATAACTTGAGAAACATCTTAATACCAATTCATACAAATAAGGCCACGGGCATATTAAAGATGTTCCTCCCTTTCTAACGTATCGATTTATACGAGCTAAATATAATGTCGAAAGTATGTATCGAATTATAGTAGTACAGGATGAAAATTACACACGGTTAGATATATAATAGAACAAGTCTCTATATGAAGTTTTATAAAGTTACGGCTTCATTTTCGGTGAGATGCCTTAAAAAGTTATCAATTCGATAACTGTGAATCTAATAAAGCTACAAGGTTAAAATTAAAACTGAACAAGTAAAATAATAGGACAAGTAACTTTACAAAGTAGGATATTACTCGGACAAACTTTTAGGGTGGGTCCAATTGGACTTTTTTTTGTATGACCTGCTTCGCAAAGTTGACAAGGGCAACTATAATCTTCCCCGTTTTTAACCTTCAATTGAATAGGATGAATACCCAAACTAAAAAAGACTATTTAGAAATTTTCAAATATTTGATTATAAATACTAATACTTCATCTTAAAATAATTACATATTATAAGATTATTATTTTATGAACCACATTAATTCTGCAAGTACAAAAGTTCTAAAAAGTTAAGCATCCCTAAATATAACATAATTTTCATTTTAGTATTTCAATCAATTAACCAAATTTTAATCATTTCAAATAAATTTGCATAAACTTTAAAGTTAATAAATGTTTTGAATGAGTGTTAAAAACGTAATAATTTTTAAAAAATATTGTAAGTTAAAATATTTAAGCACCATTCGTAATCATCAACTTTTTCCATTATCGACTGCTCCCAAGTCAATTTTTAACACCAAAAAAACTTTATGCATAAATCATTTTTCACTTTTAAATTTTTATTTTATTTTATTTTTCTTTTAATTTTTAAGGGTTTTTCTTTTTTCGTTAAGGTAAAGCAAATAAATCTAACAAATTTTCATCTCAAATAACTGTACTAAACAAACTTACCAACAACTTATTTGGAGTAAGAGTCAACTACATAATGATTGCACAAAAAAAATCAAGGGATGAAAATAATCAAAAGATTAAAGAAAAGCAAATCTCCAAAACTACACAATGTATTAGACTATGAGTTTTGGGTAAAGCATATACATCGTCAATTCATTACAAGAAACCCTATTAACATGCGTCGAATACAATGTTAGATCTTCAATCATAACCTTGGGAATATATGTATCACCTAAATAGAAAATTTTAAATTTTTATGGGCTTCTTCTTCTACATTTGCTAATCCACGACCGGATGATAAGCGATCACATATTACTGTAGATTTGCAATGATGTTGGCATACTCTTCTGTGCATCTTACAAAATGTATTAATTCTACTATAGTGTTAATAACTGGCCATGACATTTGTTTTTACTTATGTTTATCTTGCCTTCTATTTTACCTTGTATTATTAGCTTTAGCCGTCCGAGAACGTTCCAAGAACTTTTTGGTTTGTAACTCTGTCTGTGTATGAAATTTTCAATTTTCTTCTATAACACCACATTTTAAACTCCTCTAATTTCTTTAACGCCATCACTTTTAGTGCCCCCGTTACAACTTCATATGAGAGCACAGACCAGACATAACATTTTCGGTACCTTATCGGAGTTTGATGTTTATTTCACGATTACACAGTACGTTTTTATATTTAACAGAAGAACTTTTTGCTATTTCAATTCTACATCTTACTCATTATATGAGGTCCAACCCTCATAAAAATTGCAACCTTGCGATAACACCGTCGATTAATTGCGATAACACCGTCATTGTCTGCTAACTTTGGACGTCACAAAAAAAGAAATCTTAAATAACTTGATCTAACTTCTCTTGAACAGTTCAGAGTATATTAGGGATTGAAAACTTTGTATAAATTGAGTTTCGTACAACGGTAAATGAAAGTACCTAATGGCAACCCTATATATTTTTTTACATATATTTATAAAAACTCTCTGTATGTTACCGTTTTAAGATTGAAAATTAACATGCTTTAGTAGTTTGTCAACACCTGAACAGACGGACACACAAGATTAAACTATATTATGTACTTTGTTTTTAAAATCTTTTTGAAAATGTGGTAAAATTTATTAATTCAATTAAAACTTATTTCTAAAATAAATTTTCTTTTTTTTTTAACATAATTTTTTTTTACATGTCATAATCTGCACCAGATTAAATTTAGAAATATTCCTTGAAATATATTTTAATCGTTTTCTCTTTAAAAAGTAAATTTTCATTAAACTTTTATTTACTTTGACAAGTAAGAGTGTAAAGGGCAAACAATTTTTGCAAAGAAAAAAGAAGCACACTATGTACATTAATACTGTCTGACACATGTCAAAACAATAATACTTATTCTATGCATTTTTTTTTTAATGCAATAATTTGTAATAGAAAAGTAAGTGCTTTTCATCTTCAGATGATTTTTCTTTACATCCCCATGGTACAGGAGTTCAACATCACTATTCTAAACTCTTCTGTATAAAAATAAAAACTTTCATTGTACTTTTAGAAACTTTCAGTTTTATATTGCGTTTTTTTTTTTTTCAATCTTTTTTTTAAAAATAAAATTTATTTCTTTTAAAAGTATAGCAACTTTTTTAACAATGGATGAAATAGTAATACTGAAAATTGAACAAAACAAAGACTGATATATACATTCCACCTTTATCCAGTTTTTATTATGGATTTTTCTTGTAATGTCAGGAAATCAAAAAAAAAAAAAAAATACAAATGAATGCAGCTAATAGAAATAAAAAATGCTTAATTCATGTTTCCATTTAAAAGTTTTCAAACTATGTATAAAGTTTGTTAAAGTGTAACTAGTTCTTAAAGTTTAAATAGCAAAGTAATTTTGAGAAAAATAAAGATTTAATACAAAAATTGGAGTTCACAGACTAACAATACACTATATGAACCAGTGAATGTAAATACTTGAAATTTTTTCAAAATGAAAATTTTGACAAGTTTCCGCAGTAACAGTAAAAATTTAATAGAACTTAAATTAAAGCGCAATAAAAACGGTTATTGGCTTAATGGCTACTTCACAATTTCTTGAACGATGTTCTTAGTAATAGAATATTTAAGAAATATATCGCAATATTTTATAAATTTGCAGGCCGGGCTCTTACAATGAAAAAAAAACGCATCGAAATACAAAAATGTACATTTGATAAAACTATACGTCAATAAATTGATACTATTCAACAAAAACCGATCGAGATTCGAGCTGTCATTGAATATTTTTCAAATTGACATTTCGACATTTTATTTTTTGGCATTATGACATTTAAATTTTGCTTTTTAATTTGTCTACATATTTGAATATTTTTCAAATTGACATTTTGACACTTTATTTTATGACATAAGACATGACATAAGGATATTACGATTTTTGTTAATGAATTCCGCATACAATTAATACATGAGATAACACTGATGCTTTAAAACATGTTCGAACATCTAAGATTTTTAATAGATACATTACTATTTGTTGTAAGGTATTTCATTATCTGTGAGTTTTAAAAATCGATGTTTATATTTTGTTTAATTTTGAAATATAAGTATTCTTTATTTAAGTTATATAGTTATTGAACTAATCTATTAATTTCAGCACAATGGCAAATGCTTCCTGAATTTTTATTTTATACGGTCCTCGAATCCGAACCCCTCGAATGGAAGTTTCACTCTCTAACCACTGTGTCTCACCCAGCTGTTTACTAAGACTCATTCGCAAACCAAGCAATGAAATACGAAAAAAAAATCGCACACTCAAAATTGTGAAATTAGTTTTTACATTGAGTAAACATATTCTCAAATGAATCAAAAAATACATTTTTCTGAACTTGTCTAAACTTTAACTTAGAACATTTTTATTTTTAATTAATTATCACGAGAGCATTTATTTTTCGTGTTAAAAAAGAAATCAATGAACTTTTAGTTAATTTGTTCTTAATAGATTTTTTTAATTGTAACCCTTAAACTTTTACACTTTGATCTTTTATTAAAATTTGTAATGTTCAATTAAAAAGTTTCAATTTAAAATAAATGTT
The DNA here is from genome assembly GCA_963082915.1 of Dolichopus griseipennis. Taxonomy (NCBI): domain Eukaryota; kingdom Metazoa; phylum Arthropoda; class Insecta; order Diptera; family Dolichopodidae; genus Dolichopus; species Dolichopus griseipennis. Next base: position 17,961,363 of record OY720443.1, read on the forward strand.
GCAAATATAAATGATTTGTAATTTACTTGTTTAACATTTAGTGAAATTAGTTCCATGGTTTTTTTTTTTATTAAACACATTCATTCACAAAAATTTGTAAATTAAATTTCAACTTAATTAAATTAAAATTGATTTTTATTTTATACATGTGATCATTAATTGTTTGGAATCATGTTTCAAGTAAATTTAAGATGAATTTAAGACAGTTGTTTTATAATTATATCAAGTTTAAGTTAATTACAACAAATAAAACAATTTATTAAACTTAAAATTAAAATATTTTAGATTTAGATTAGTTGTAATTTAAAATATATTTTAAGTTTCTTGTTTTTAATTTCCTATGAGATGCATGATATTGGCTAGGGGATTAGAAGGGAAGAGAAGATTGAAACATGAGTGTGGAAATTGTATAATTCTAGATCAATTGAAAATAATTATTTTTATTTTTAGTATTTACTAAAACAATCGGAACTTTCAAGCACTATAAAAAACCACCAGTATATAAGGCCTTTTTGTGATGCTAAAACCACCTACAAGGTCTCTCGCTGGAGTTCTTAATCTTAATATTAATATTATTACTTGTCAGTTCAAATATACAATATGATCTACTCATTATGGTAAGAAAATTCTTAAATTCTTTTGCATATGGCCGAAATTTGAACACAAATTCTTTTGATTGAAAAGTCGGCGTGTTAACAGCTATAGAGGATTTAAGGAAGGATCGGAAAAATTTTATATTGAAAATTTCGAGTTTTAAGTCTGTGGTGCAAACCTTGTATAATTTCCTATAACCAAGCTTATTTTTTAACGTGTAGACTACGGAAATGAAAATTTGTTGGGGAGAGGCTTATCTCTAACTATCTGAAAATAATTTCGTGCGTGAAACATTTTGGAAATCGATGCACTCTTTTATCACAAGTGGTCTTGTATGACTTATTTTTTTGGGCAAAATTTACATTTTAATTGCTTTAATTGATTTTTGGTTATATTTGATTCACCAATTGATTATATTTGATTTTGGTGTGTTGAAGTCGCGAACTACCGCAGTTATCAGCTTTAGCAACTACGAACATTTCCAATAGCTGATTTTTGAAGCTTTCCATTTCCCTTGCTAATAAAAATTTTAAAATTTGAAAATCTATAATAAGATTACAGAAAATTGCTCTGATTTTATATAAGCAGAGAAATATTTAATTCAAATTTCTTTTTAAATTATCATATTTGATTTTAAAAATTCATCAAAAGATTTAAGTTTTCATCTTTTTAAATTTAATTATGAAATAATGACAAAATACAATATTATTTGATATTAAAATCCAAATTAAATCAAAAATATTAAATAAAATTTAAAACAAAAAGTCAAAAAAGGTAAATGCATAATATTATTTCATTTTTACATATAATTTAATTTGTAAAAAAATTCTTGAAATCAATAATAAAAAAATTACGATCATTCCGCATGCCTTGTCTTTATTAAAAATTTATTAAAGGTTTAAAACATATTTCAAAAAATTATTATTTTCCAATAAAAAGTTTATAAAAAGAAAATTCTAATGATATAAAAATAAACTTGGAACCAAAAAATTCTCAAGAAAACTTTCATTTCCTAAAATAAATATTTAATTTTTATTTATATTTTTTCTCAAATTTAAATTTTTCGATTTTTATTTTTATGGGAGCCTGTAATTGCCTAATATAAATTTTTACTACATTTTTTACTTGAACTGACTTTTATAAAAGTTTTATTTTATCGAAATCATTATTATTTCATAGAATTTAATAAACTTATAAAAATAATGCATCTGCTAACGATTTTGGAAAAATTTCCAAAAGGATTGGAAGAATTCATACTTTCAATTTCAAGTTCATTTTAACCATTAGTTCACAGCCGTACAAAAAAGCACTGCAAAATTGATGATTTTTCTCTAGATGTTATTTTTCATTGAACTCCAGGGTGCTATTTAACTTTTACTGTTTTCCTTATATACCGTTGCATTTTTTATGAAATAAAGCCTCGACGTGTTAATTCTCATATATGTAAATGATATTTTGGAGGGATCTTAAAGTTAGTTCAAAACTTCAGAGTGAATATACCAGTTTGCCAGAATTTTAAGTTCAATTTTAAAATCTCCCCCATTTCAGAATATCACTTATACCAATATAAATTTTTTAGAAATTCCAAAATTCTTCATAATTTAAAACCTTTCATATACAATGGTATAGGAAATAAGACAACCAGGTTGTTCCATCGTGGAGTGTTACATTCTCTGGAATACGATCAACTCTATGTAAGTGGTTGAAAAGTGTATAAAGCGCTCCATAAATTTAAAGGACTACCTTATTCTTTTAAATGAACCGCAGTAAATGAGAGTACCCGTTTGTTTACTGACGCAAAATTTTCGAAACTAAAATTTTGTAAGGGTTACAAAATTTCGTGTTTTAAAATCCCGCATATACACATATTCTGTAAGAGAACCTAGTACAAAACCCCTCCTAATTATGTTTTTGCATATATATTTCAATATTAAGACATTAAAAAACATTTTAAAATGGTGGGGAATGCCGCTTCTTCCAACCGAACTATGTTTTTGCATACATATTTCAATATTTAAACATTAAAAAACATTTTAAAATAGTAGAGACTGCCCATTAAAGAGATTATATTGAAACACTTATTTTGAAACCAACTTTAAAATCGCTCTCTAATTAAACCCGTGATTTTGACACCTGGGATTATGAGACACAACATTTACAAAAACACGAGATTTTGATACGCTCCCATTTTGTAAAGGGAATTAAATGTCGAAATTTTAATACACACTAATTTAAAACGTTATTCATGGAAACATAATAGTTGAAGACATGTTTTAAATTTTATCAGTTCTGGTATATTTGAGGTTTAACCATTTTAATTCAGTATTGAATTGAGTTTTTAAAAACATTTATTTTTATTTTTAAGGATTAAATTAAAATTATATTTTAAAAGAACTTTTAACTAGGAACGTCCTTGATTAAATATTTATTAAACAATAAAATATTCCATTATTTAATATTTATTTTTAAATATTTAAATTAAAGCATCAAAGTCAATACAAAAAAATTGATTATCCGTCCAAAATTAAAAGTATAATGAGAAATTATATATTTACATTTTTTTTTTGAATTCATCAAATAATTTCGCGCTTTTTTTTTAAATAAATATTTTTTTTAAAAAAATTATTATATATATTACGACATTTTAACGTAGTATTTTATAGCTATATACATATCAAAAAAGCATATATTTCTAGAATTACATCATTTTTATAGCATCTAAAACATCCCAGAAACAATCATTCAATGTCGAATATAATCACAAATACATTTTCCATTTTCTTATCTATTCTTCTATATCAACAAATTTTTATTTCATAACAAAAGATTCTATCAATTTTGGTAAGATGAAGGGTACAAAAAATTGAAGGCCTCGTAAAAAAATAGACACTAACAAAGTTCTTTTTTTGTCGCATCAATAGCAATAACACAATCAATAAATCCTGACAGTTTTTTCAAAATAAAAAATGGTATTATGAATATCCTTTTTAAATTTAGGTATGTCGATATAGTAGACAATTTTACAAATTAATGGTATGTGGTATGGTATAAATGTATTGGCTTCCTGATCGAATATCTAAATTGCCATTAAAGTACAAAATTTAGTTATATATAACCAAATAATTAAGCTATCTGGTTGTACGACATACAATTTTGGGATTCTGTCAAACATACACATATTCAGAAAATTCAAACATTTCAAAGTAAATTATGACTTATATAGTGATCTAGAAGTTCCTAATGTTAGCAATGAAGTTAACCAATATGAAACAAAACATAAGATCTGCCTAGAAGCTCACTTAAACATAGAAGCATCCAAATTGCAGCTATCTTCAAATGTCAAAAGAATGATTAAAAGAACTACTAGGCTCCTCGAACCGGCGATAAATTCAGATCACCTTAATGGAGGTCTGTAATTTCATTTCACTTAGCTCAAAATTAATAGTAAGTCCCTTAGATCAGTTTTAATATTTTAAAATAGGGCTGGTGTTTTTAGTGTATTGAAATGTCAAGTATAGCTGTGGTTGGGTATGACAGTATTTTAAAAAACCAAATAAATAAATTTAGAATTATATCAGCTTCAAGGATCTAGAACATTAGTGATCTAGCATAATAAATTTCTGAACTTAACTAAATGGATTTAAGACTTATCTTAAAAGCACCTTAACATAAGGCTTATGGCCACGAAAGTGTTACCAATACAGTGCTTTACTTGGGTTCACTGTCATAATCGGTGGAAGCTGAAACTTTAATAGAAGATTATTAGAATTAGTAATTAAACGTTGTCCATAATGCAGTGTCTACACAGTTCCATTAGTGAAGTACTAGCAATTTACTAAGGTATTGTAAAAAATACATCTACACTTCTTGAACACTGTAATGTAACTACTTAAACGGATTCAAATTTTTTTTTTTTTTATATATACGAGTATATCTTATGAAGTTTTCTTTGACAAATTTTTAACATTAATAAGAAACATGTGTTTTTACTTTAATAAAAAGTTTTTAATTAACAAAATAGTTTATACAACACTAATGGAGGTTACCAAACTTAATTTGGTTTCTTTTTTGTGAAAGAGAAACTTCCTAGTAAGTCAAAATTAAAATTAATTCTTATGTACAAAACCCTTCCGTATTAATCAATGTATTTTAATATAAAAGATAATTTAATTAAATCAACTTGTGTAGAAATTGGAGCAACGTGTTAAACTGGAAATATATACATATATTTACCCAAAATTCGAAAGAACAAATTTAAACGTATTTGTTATCAGAATTTAAATTGAATCTCATACAAGAGATCTGTAGGCAATTAAAGTGATAATATATTGGGAATATTAAAATATTAATAAAAATCAGAAACTCTCATTTAAACCATATCTTATAGATTTCATAATCAGACCTTTAGGTGATTTTCCTTTCAGATATATTTCATAAGAATTTATATAAAGATTTATTATGATTGTCCTGGGTTCTGTTTACAATATCAACTCTTGGACCATTATTAAACTTTGCTCTTTATTAAAAAAACCAAATATTTTTTTTCCTAGTATTAATATAAATGTTTATGTGAATGCTTTAATTTTAGAATTTGGTACTATGTTTACTCACACCTCAAAAAAAAAAAATGAAACTGGTGAAAAAATGTATTTATTTTTCAATACATACACATACATAATAAATCTTTACATAATATAGAGAAGGACGAAAGGAGTTATGAAAAAAACAAAAAGGGTTCTACAAAAAGTATTCTACTAGAGTAGGTCCAGAGTTTCAATTTTTAATATCAAGTTATACTCAAGTTACAAGTGTTGCAAATGTTGCATCAAACTATAACAAATTTTCAGTTTTTAGCCCCTTATGTAGCTAGGGCTAAACAATTTTTACAAAACTTTTGATTGGTCATGGTGCTTCCATGATAGGAATGGAGACTTTGCTGTAAATGTGATTACTGAAACTATTCTACTTGTAATGAAATTATTTATGCCCCACTCTATGGAATCTATTAAGTGGAAACTCAAAACTTGCTCATAAACACAAGTCACACAAAAATATTTGCTTAATTGACTAATACTTGATTCCAAAGATCCAACTCTTCCAAAATTTCAAGTTTTTGAAACGCTTGAGAGATATGAGAGCTCAAAAATTTTGTAGGAATTGAGTTTCATGCATAAGAGTAAACTTAAATATGGTATGGCAACACTATATTTTTATTTAATGTATTACTAAGGCTTATGACAACAGAGTCGTTTAGCGTTTTACGATTAAGAATACACTTTATAAAACTTATTTAATGAAAAAATAGCGCTTTTTAGAACTTTGGAAGGCGCCGAATTGCGATACCGCTACAAAAGAAAGTTGTCCCGAGAAACCGATTATCTTGCGATACCTGTCCGTAATTAAAATTCCATTGCTTTATTTCAAACGTTGTAGAGCTTTTGTAAATCCCCGGACAGACGGACAGATGAACACAGTTAATATACACATTTTTTCAAAATTTTTTGGGAATGTCCTAAAAAAGGAAAAATTACAAATTAAATATTATTTTGAAGTCAGATATACGTAGCTAGAACTGTTCAATTTTATTGTATTGATCTTTATGAATATAATAGAAAAACATTTCTTTTATATTTTAATTTTTTCTTGTCTTTTTTTTTTTATTTGAAAATTTAGAATTAAAAAAAAAGTTCGAGAAGAATAACTTTATACTAAATAATTGATTATATCTTCAAATGTCTTATATATTTTTTAAATGTTATAGACTTTCAAGAAATGCTAATAGATATAAACATTTTTATATCTTTCCGGATTTTTTTCCAATAAACTTTTCCACCATATTTGGAGTTAATAAGTTTCCAGTTTATTACAGTCAACCATACCGAAACTCTATTTTTATTTTACAGTTAATTATACTTTTGTAAGCTTCAACTCTACGGTTGCTTCTGTGAACTCTAATATTGTTACAGTCAACTCTACTGTTGTAATAGTCAATTCTACTATTGTAACAGTAAACTCTTTTGTTCTTACATGCAACTGCATCACAAAACTTGATCATGCAACTGCATCACAAAAAAAAGCCCAATACTTTAAGTATCCCAGTACGAATAAGTAAATCAGTGATGAAGCTAAGAGTTTAGGTTTTTCAGAATTTTAGTTTTAGGTCAACACCCTAACGTTAGGGATTTAATGCAATTTTAAAATTTTTTCATACAGACTTTATATTGTTCACTGTAACTTCTGAACCCCTCAATTTTTTAAATATACATATTTTTCTATTAAAATCTGCAAATTTTCTTTATAAACTTAAACGTTCAAAATAACCCTTTTTAACATAACCATGGAAACTCGTTCCCCATTTTGTTGCCGCCACTGTACCAAACTTAATTCATAAGAAGTGGAAAAAAAACGTTATTAATGTTAAGTTTTAATTTTTTTTCTCAGTTTTTTACTCACTTCAAAAAACTTACATTTTAACAAATAAGGGGTTGAAAAAAAAACTGACTTCCTCCTGCTAATTTAGTTTTTCTTTTGTTTATTCGTAATCAAAGAGTTCCTAATTTTTTGTTCTAATTTTGAAAATATCTTGTTTTTTTTCGCAAAAAATTCTATGAACTCTTTAAATTTTAAATTAATTTTTTTTTGTATTTTATATAATTTATATATTTGAAGAAATGTCAGAGAAATACATTAAATTTAATTCAAAAGTTGAAATAAAAAAAATAAAGTTTGAAGTTTTTCCTAAAGATACTTTTAAAGAAATTGTAAGTTGAAAAAAAAATTGTAAAATTCAAAATGTTAAATACAAAAAGTCAAATATTAAGAAAAAAACTTTTTTTAAAATTTTTATCAAAATAAGAAAAATAAAAGTTGAAAATGAAGTTAAATACTTAACTTCTTAGGAAAAAGGGGGGTGTTGTTTTTTTTATTGTAAATGGATGCTCATTTTTCTTTTCTATCCCAACTTTTCAAAATTTTACCAAAACTATCGAAACTTTATAATTTTTAAGTGTATTTTTTTTTTGTAAGATATTTATATTTTAATTTATATTAATGTATTTGAAATTACGCTACTGTATAAAAGGTTTATTAGTTTTCCTGTCATTGAATTTTTATAAATAATAAATGTTATATAATTTAATATAATTATTAAAAGTTTTTAATAGAGTTTTTAAAATACATATCTTTTCAAAATTATTTGTAATTTGAATTTAAGTTTTATTTTAATTGTTTTATTTGCTAACTGTTAGGTAAAAAAACCCTCTCTACAATAAGTCGGATCTGTTCATACTATTTGATCAAAATAAGGATGGTACTGGTCATGGATATAGATTAAATACAACATATATATTTTTAAAGTTAATGAATCTTAATCAATTCCACACACAATTAATGCATCAGTCCTAGTATTAGTTTCTAGACAGCCCTAGTATTTAGATTCTAGACATTCCTAGTTACTAAATTTGGTCTTTGACTAGAATTAGATTTACAATTAAATACAATTTATAATGTAATATTGTAATAATCCCAAGATTAGAATAAAGTTGACCGTAACAACAGAGGACCATATTTGTAATAATTTTATAATTGAGCTCACAATTATTTTTTTATCTGTGAGTTATATATTTGAATTAAATTTTTCGTATACATTGTGTATTTGTTTATGTATTTATTATTATTGATATTTAATTAATTTGAACTCAATGACCATTACGATGTTTTTTTTTAGTTTGTTTTTTTACACGCTAACTAAACGCTAGGAACGAATTCCTGTATACATAACATGTAGGTTTCGTTGGAAAGGGAAGGAAAATTAGATATTGGATTGGAATTACGGGTAGGTTCGAAATGAATCTGAAAAGATTCGTTTTGAATTTTTGCAACTTGTAGTATGGTTCATTATTAAAAGAAGGGAACACAATAGATGGAAGCATGTTCCACATCACAGCAGTCCTCACAACAAATGAGTTTCCATAACCAGTTTTAAACAATCTTGAAATTTTCACAGTGTAGAAATGAGCATAAATGTGTGGATAAAAATGAATTAGGTGGTATGATAAATGTTAAATGACAGAGTGACTCAACGGAACTTTAATCATTGTGCCATTTAACATTTATAATACCAGTTAATTCGATTTTTCTACTTTTCATAACAAAATTTATTTCTTGAAGGCACTTGAAACACTTAATTAGTTTTTAAAAGTTTTGGAGAACCAATATTTACTTGAAATTTTTGTAGTGTCTAGAATAATAAATTAGTTCTGAAAGTTCTGAAAGTAATAATTTTCATATCGACACCTTTGGAAGCACTCTTTATATATTATTAATATATTTAACATCGGGAGTCTGAAAACTTAATATGTCTAAAGTTTCAAAAACTAAAGTTTAATTTACACCTAGAAACTCTTTATTGAAACGTGTTTCGCTGTATTTACCATATTTTTTAAAAATCTTTATGAATACTTTTAATATTGGATAAAGGATTAAACCATCATTATGTCTAGCTATCATACCACAAAAAATTATTCATAAGACAAAATTTGAAAAGTATTTAATAATATTTTTATGGTTTTTTTAACAGGAAAATATATAAATATTTTCTATGTAAATATTGTTTACATTACAACAAAATCAATAAATCCATTACACATGCATATATATATATATATACATGAATTTCCCTATATGTTTTGTATAACGAAAAAGTTTAAAGAATAGTACAATAAATATGATAACTCACGATTGATTTTGAACTTATCTATATTTGAATTTTTTGCTGTTACAATATCTTATATCTTAAATACAAATAAAATAATACAAAATAAGATCCAAAAAGTTTGTATCAGCTTTTTATTTTTTTTTTGCTTTCTCCCAAAAAGTTTTTCGTATCTTTTCTATACTTTTTTTTCAATTTTTTTGGTTAAATTTATAACTATGAATAATATTTATAGATACTTCTTATCAATATTTACAAAAATAACATGACTTCTGTTTAATAATATAATATTGACTTATGTATATATGTATTAGATTTAGTTTTATTTAATTCATCTTATATTTTCTTAGCTGTTTTATTTAAATTTTCAAAAAAATATTTATATTTTAATAAATAAAATAATGTCAAATCAACTAAAAGCATTTACCAAAATTTCTAATATTCGAATAAGTTTTAAGATATAATAATATAAGTTGGAATTTAATAAAATTCTTCAAAGTGAGTTTAGCTTTTGGTTTTTCATTAAGCGTAATATAACAATTAGTCATCAATTAATAGCATTACTAACTTAAAGATAACAGCAAGGATTTGATCTAATTCAATGACAGATCAAATTAATTTCTACTATACAATATATAAAATACTTAAATACACATATTATTAAGTAGAGAATATACCGTTACAATTTTAAAATACATACTAGTAAGACCCCTGTGCATTGGCACAGTTTTTTAGGCACAAAAGTGCAATTATTAGATAGTAGCTTGCTATGGAAAACTTTCAAAAATTCGCTACGAATGACAATACTGGCTTGTATAGAGGCGAAAAATTCAGAGAAAATGATCACGCTGCAATCTTACAGCCCGAGTAAATCTAAAATTGAAAGTTTTTTTAATATTAATTTTTTTCCACTATGCCAGATCTAAACGTTTATGCAATACTTCAGACTAAATTAAGTATTCTTTATTAATATTCTTTATGTTCAAGATTGAAAATATTTTCAGATTTGAAGATTAAGTAGCGAAGCGCTATTCGTGTGTGACATATAGTAGTAGTCTACTTGTTTTCAATTTTAAAATATCATAAATATGTAAAACTTTTATTTTGAAAAAATGCATTAATCCTTAAATTGTAAAGATTGAATTATTTTAATTTCACTTTAACATTTCATTAAAGCAATTTTCACTCTACATCATTTTTAAAAAAAATATTTGATTCATTTGTGCATCAATTCATATAAATGAATGAAGTTTTTATTACAAAATTGTGATTGTAATTATACATTCCCATCATTCTTCATTAACAAATTTTATACTTTAACTTTTTTGTATTCAATTTAAAGACCAAAGGCTCATCTTAATACCAACAATGCATCCTATAATTTATACATTCAATATGGGTAAATATGGGTAAAATTACTTTATTAAAGTTGTTAAGAAAAATTTCGAAAATCATCAGTTTATGAGTGGCACTTAAAATATTTAATTACATTGTTCTTGCTCACAACTGTAAACTTTCACTTTTGAAATTGATGATGTTAAATGCAAAGTAATTGCTGACCTAAAATTTTGAATGTGAAACTTTTATAATGAACATTAATTGTTACATAATTAAGTTTTTTAATAAATAAATACCAGAAATTTGCACTACTTTTCATTCTTTTTCATTTTAAGTGAAGTCATATTAATATCACCAATTATTTTATTTTATTATTAAATCACTGCGCTCAAATTTTCATAAAAACTGTTTCACTTATTATTCGAGTTCAACATAAAGCTGCAAATTTTTAGCACATTTTCAAAAAATTTTGTAAAAATGTGCCTATATAGTTTCACTCTGTCCGTCCGTCTGTCTGTCTGTCTGTCTGTCCGTATGTTTACAAAAACTTTTACATCGTTTGAAGTAGAGAAAAGAAATTTTAACCACGAGTAGGTATTACAAAAAAAATTATTTCGTAGAAGAATTTTTTTCTGTAGCCCCACCCGTTATGGAGCTGCAGCCCCCGAAAGTTGGGAAAAGCCCTATATTCAAATTGTTATAACAAGAGTTTTATTAGGTATATTTTCAATCTGAAAGCGGCAAAAGATAGCTGGATAAACTTTATAAATTTGTAAAAGACAAATGTTTAGGGTTGCCATACGGTACTAAAATTTACCATTATGCAAAACTCAATTTTTGCAAAATTTTTGGCTACTTATATCTTCTATACGAGCCAAGCTAGGGCCTTGAAATTTTGAAAGTAGCTAAATCCTTAGAAATAAGTAGAAGTCGGTTAACAAATTTTTTTTGTCACGTCCCCTGTTTTGCAGCTCTAAGGGCCCAAAAATTAAAATTTAGCTATTTTTAAACACCTGTAACTTGAATACCTGTTCGAATTTTTTTTTGTTAATATACAAAATTTTAAGGTCCAACATTATACTTTAACATATGTTAAAAGATTTTCTTAAATTTAAAAGCGGTTCTTTAAATTGAAGAAAGTCTCTGTCAGTTTTAACCATTTTTGCTTATATAGTAAAATTCTAAATAAAATTCCAAATTTTGATAGAATTCACAATTTAATTCCTTGAACCTAAAAAAGCTGGGGGAAGGGGAGTAGTGAGGATTAGATCCTTGATAAATTGGGCAACCTTCCCCATAGAGGGGCTATTAGAACTTAAAAATTAAAAAAATTACGGTTTTTATAAGTAAGTAACAACTTAGTCACCAACGTATATTAAATTAAACGTTAACGTTGAAGCTTCAACATTATATTCCGATAAAATATTATTATGAAAATGTGCTTTTTTAAAAACCCTTGGTTTTTTTCATCACTTGTTTTAGATTGATTTTTAATTGCTTTCATTTGAAATTTAATATTTAGATTTCAAATTATTTCTATGAAACTTTGGTATCCAATTCATGATTCTGTAATAAATTTATAAAATGTTTTTCTTTAACAACAATGTAAAAAATCTATCGAATTTTTGAAAAATTTTCAATTCAAATATTTTACAAATTTCAATGATGCTGTTTTTTTTAAATGAACTTGTTAAAATATTTATTGAAAATGTTTATTACTGAATTTGATATTTTCACACCCACATGAACGTATTTCAAAGCGTAAAGTGATTTTACCATTGTGTTTGAGGTGTCTTCAAGTAGTGCGCGTGCGGGGAAAAGTGAGATCGACATAGATATCTAGTCTGTCTATCCGTTCGTCTGTCCGCACTAATAAGTTGTGTATTTGATATTTTGAATTTTTAAAATAGTTAAATAGAAGATATAATGTTTATATCAGATTCGAGCCGGTATACAATTAGAGTTAACACAGTCTTTTGTTCTGTGTTCTTCATTTTTTCATAGTTTTAGTTGTTTCAATATGAAAAGTATTAACAAAAAACAAAATAATTCTAAAAATTTGAAAAAATATTCTTTCCTAGTATGTTGATACATAATTTTACTCGACGTTAACACCATTTCGAAATGTCAAACAATTACTTTATAATATGAAACATATACAATCGATTTCTCTAATTAAACGTAACTGTAAAGTCATTGACAGTAACGGTGTAAGATCGGCTGAGGGCACAGTGGTTAGAGTGCCGACCTTTCATGCGGCTTCGAATCCCAGTGAAAGTGAAAAAACTTTTATCTGGTTTTCGACCATCGGCTTCAAATTAATGGCTTAAACAATAATTAATAACTACATATCTTTAATAAAAATACATGAATATAACAGTATAAACAAATACAAAATGTAAACAAATAATTAAATTAAATAATATAACTCACAGATATAGTATACCATATAACTCAAATACAATATTATTACTTACAATATAAATAAAATAGAACAGTATCTATTGAAAATCTAAGACATTTCTACATGTTATAAGGCCTAGTACTATCTCATGTTTAAATTTGTATGTGGAATTAATAGTTCTAATATATTAATATATCTCCCCCTGTTCCGACCTGCACATATATAGTCAGGCTGTTTAGCCTATAATACTGAACAGTTATCAAGTAGAGAGCCCGGCAAAAAAAAAAAAATAAATTAAACAGAATAGTCATTTAAATTTTTATTTTTGCAACGCTTTCGGTTTCATATTATTAATACATCAAAGTTGAAAAAATTCGAATTATTTGCTTAATTTTTGTATAATTTTCATTAAAATTTTTACCACATATTTTTTAAAATAAAATTTTTCCGTACCAAATTGTATTTTGAACGTTAACCTTTAAAAATAACCCAAAAAAATTCAAAAGTATTGTATTTACATTTTTGACAAAACGTTTAAATCTCATAAAAAATACAAAAGAGTAGTTACTGTCGCAACAAAATGGAGAAAATTAAAAGTTTTTTGAGGTCTAAATATACGTATACGAAAGCAATTATTGGATGTAACTTATAAAAAAAAAAAAGATGCATGACAACTTATTTATACTTTTGTCAACCAAATTAATAAAAGGTAAATTTATACAAAGGCATATATTCTTTTTACCACGGAAACCACATTGTCCTTTTCGGATTTAATATAAATTAAATTTTTTTGGAAGCGAAAATACTTTTTGACTTTTTATATTTTATGTTTTATTTTTTTTCAACCGAGAGATTTAAAAATTTTAGAAAATTTTAATATTCCAAATTTTTTATATAAAAATGGTACAAAATGCTTTAAAGGGACAAATATAATTTGTCCTTGATATCGCTATATAATTCAATTTATTCAAATTTATTTATTTTCATTTATTTTTCTTTCATAATTTCATCTTACCGAAATTTTATTCTAATTTTTTTTTGTATTCTAGATTATTCAGATTCAAAAAATAAACAACGAAAAATAGAAGTCAACAAAAGTATAAATCGAAAGATGATGATGACGATGACGATAATAAATGTAAATGTCATTAACGCCAAATAAACGACCCTCACAGTATAATTTTAATTATGGATCTCTGGATTCTCATGAAAATGACATATATATTTATATATGAACGTAGGTCAAAGGGTATAATAAATTTGGCAATACGTTTGCGACGGGGAGATGAAGAAATTTGTAGATATCTAGAGGATTGATTTCGTGCTTCAAAATCTCGTGCTTCAAAATCTCTTATGTCAAAGTCTCGCGTTTCCCTCTTGATTTAGAATCTCACACATCCATATATGTAAATATTCTGGAAAAAGCGTATTAAAACCCTAAAATCAACCCTAAAATCGCTTCTAATTATATTTCCTGCATATATATAGTATTTCAACTACAAAATTATAAAAAGCGCGAGACTTTGCAACACGAAATCTTGAAACACGAGATTTTGAATTGCGAGATTTATAACAGCACGAGATTTTGATAAGTTCCCTATATAGAATAAAATGTATGGATCAAATCTGAAACGAAAAGTAAACCGATTTAGCTATGCGCGTCCATTCGTCCGTTCGCACTATAACTCTAAAACTAAACGACCTAGAGTTCTAAAATTCGCTTTTAATAGAATAGAATGGATCCGCTACTGAAATCTAATCAGTTTATTCAACGGGTTCCGGGAATTGCTTTGCAACAAATATAAGCGTTACTCTACATTTAAAAAACTAGATGTCTGATATTTGTTGAGTTGTATGGACAAAATTTATAAAAATTTGGTTAGTCTAGTGAAATTTTGTGGGTTCGTTTAGTAACTAAACAAATTCTTTTTTAATATTTGGAAATAACTTAATATATAATGAAGCTGTTTATTTGATATATTGCCAATATTACATTACGTTCATACGGATATCCTGTAGTTGGCACAGTCCACTCTACATTCTTTCCTTTATTTCTGGAAAATAACATACAAATGAATAGATGAAAGTGTTCTATTTGTTGTTGTTTCAATTTTTGATGGTTTTTCTGTTGATAGAATGGTTTTATCATGGAAAATTTCATTAATACTGCTTTATCATTTTTAAATTGGCCTCATCAAAAGTGTGTTAAAGAGAATGAAAGCTTATATGCTTGAAGAAAAACAAAACAAAAGTGGTTTCGAAAAAAAATGGGAAAATTTTGCTAAAAACATTTTAACCGTGGCAGAAAAATTTTCGAAGAGATTGTGGAAAAGTTTAAGAATATTTCAAAATTAACAAAATAATGACTTTAGTAAACTTGGTATTTAAAATTTATAAAAATCTAAGTAACTGGGAATCTTTGTTTGTATATTATATTTTTTGTGTCTGTATATACTTAGTTTGTTTTAATTAAGTAAATTTAAATTTGTGTTATCTTTTTCTAGATTAAGGTTTTTTGGCTATGCACTGAAATTTGTTTGAATGATCTTATCTTGCAAATGCGATTGGTGAATTGAGAAAAGATCTCTAAATATCAATAATGACTATAAAATCAATACTAATTTAATTTTTATGATCTTAATCAAATTTTGTTAAATTCCTTGCATTAGATTTTACTTTGAAAGTTGAACAGAGAAAAAACTCTAAACCCATAGCTTACAAATTATTATCAGTCAGAACAATCTGTTAGTATTTTCAATATTTTTTACAAGAATTTAAAAGCATTTTTTTAATGTTTTTTAATGCCTTTTACATTATTATCAACCGTTATATATAAAATATGATAAGCGTGTACGTACAGTTTCCGCATTAAGAGTTAAAACCTGGGATTTTTGTAAATATGCATAACTTCGATGCGAAACCTAAGAAACGTATTTTTTGTGATGTCCGTCTGTATGTTTCTGCTTGTGTTCAGGCTAAAGACGAGTACACGCTAATTGGCTGGGCAGAATGAACTCAAATTAAATATATAAGGTTTTGATGTTAATATCTTGAATTGATAAGCTAAGATTAAGAGAAAATCAAATAACCCCAAGTGACACTTCTCTAAGGAAATTTTAAAATTTTTTTTAAATATATCTTAAACCAAGAAAAGTACGAAAAATTTATAAAAAAAAAAAATTTAACACAAATAAAGAGCTACAACTTTTCAAAATTTTTTTTTGATTCGACGAACTTCAGTGTTCTAAAAACATAAAGTGGATTTAATGAATTTTGGATTTTAAAATTTATTTAATAATTCGTCATGCGTTGTATAAATATTAAACGTCATATTATTTTATTAGAAATTATAACGTTTGTAAGAAAAAAATCTTTAAAAAAAATTTCGTATTAAGCTTTTCCTGTAATAGCGATTAGTTATTTTATTTTATTTTTCAAACAGTGTTGGAATTAACCTATACATATATTAAATCTTTATAAGAATTTTTTACGGCTTAATAATTTAATTTTAAAATTTAAATAATTTTTATAATAAATTTTGTACAAAGCAACTTTATCATCAGATCAACTCCATTTGTTCTCAGACAACAATTTGCATTTATCTGTTTGTTGTAAATTATTTTCGCCTACATTGTATCCGCCTCGTAAATTATCGTGATAACAAATATATATATATCGTTAACGATAACTTAATTTACACAAATTTTTTTTTTTACAAAAAATATTAAATTAAAATTATTACTTTCTCCTAAATCTTCTCAAATAAACATTTATATATAAACAACCGACCTTCTTTACGAATGATAACATTTTAAAAATAAAGATGGTGATGATGACAATGGTAAAATTGGTGAAACGAAAATAGGACATAGAATAGGTTAACTTTTAATTTATTTTATGATAAAGAAAAAATGGTCCCAAATTCATTTTTGAAGATAACTTTGCCTAATTTCTATAATAGAGGCATTGTAACCATCCCCTTATTACTTTAACCGGAAAAGAAAAAACTCATTTAGTTATCATGAATATAACGTAATTTGCAGGACCTTTAGTATGTTCTATTTGTTTTTTTTTTTTTTGTAACGGTTTTTTGGTCTGATCCTTTTTTTCGGTTTTTTTTCATGGCATTTATCTTTAAAAGAAAATCTCAGAACATTGACTTTCCCGGAATCTAAAAATCTGATATCATAAATTAAATTAACACATTTTATTACAAAAGTTTTTTTTTGTTCCAAAAATTTTAATACAAATCTCAGAATCTTTGGATTGGTTTTTTTTTTTTGCCTAGGAAAATGTAATTATTCTTCATTAATTTTTCTTTCCCTCTTTTCTTCAAATGAAAATATAAAATAAAAGTAATTATTTATTTTAATTTAGAATTTTATTAGGTAATAGGATTAAAATTTTGTTTCAGATATGATAACGAAAAATGGTTTTCTTTGATTTTCTTTTCATTGAGAAAGAGAAACGCGGTTCAGTTGTCCAATATTTTGTATTAAATAACATTGTTTTGGAACTTCAATTTGAAAGCTGAAATTAAATGATGAAAAAGAAGCTGCAGATATTTTTAAGTAGGTAATATCAATTATAGCTGAAATGCTAATTAATTTTTAATTCCGTTTTTGATTAAAAAAGTCCCAGAAAACTTTACTAGCAAAAGTTTTGGAAGAACTGCAGTTTAAAGCTTAACTGTTTCTAATTATTTGTTGGGCATCGTTTTTTATTTCCTGCACCTAAAATAAGTAAGAGGAAATACTGGGTAATTTGGTTAGGGTATTTGTAATCACCGAGGGCAAATTACAGGGCTGGTTATGGAAGGCGCAAATTGGAGGGCTAGAGGACTAGTATATAGTTCATTTAACGATGACTATCCATTCGTCCGTGTAACCGGGATAACTTTAAAAATAATTATGCTATCTTGAAGAAATTTAAGCTTTATGTTATTAATGATGAAAGAAAGACGGGGATTATAAAAAAACGAAATCGTACCATGGGTTAGAATTGTAGAAGCTCTCCATCGAAATAAGGCAAAACGATTATAATTCCGCAACCAATAAAGCTAGAACCCGCAAATGTGGTAAAACGTTGTTTCTTCCTATTTTCATTGTGTCCCTAATTTAGAATAGCGGTGGTTCAGGTACATCCACACAACTTCCGAGACTTTAAATTATATGTTCTGAATTAATAAAGATAGAAACTTCAAATTTGGAAAAGAGTGTTCTTTCCTGTTTCCAATATGTTCAATAGTTGAGAATTTTTATATTTCCGATATTTGGTAAGTCAATAGAATTTGTTAGGTATTATTAAGTCGGTTGCATTGACTTGGTGTCGTTTCATTATTTGTTTATTATTGGGTAATATCATCATTTGATTAAATAAAATTTGCACAGCTATGGAGGCATTTTATCAACAGATGTATAGATAAAAAATAGAAAAAAGCTAAATGTATCTCGAAGCACACATGGAACAAAAATGAGAATCTTTGATACATGAGTTAAAGTTGCATTACTCTATGATGTAAGTGAAACATTGTTAATATCCAGAAGCAATATTCAGAGATTATAAATATTGCAATATCTGTAAATTCTTCAAAATGCTTTGCCGGATATTTTGATCGAGACACGTAATAATCTAAGAACTAATGAGTTATTCAACAGATAAAAGCAGATATACCCATGATGTGGAAATTGGTCGGCAACATCCTGAAGCGTTCAGTAACATGCTACTGTAAATGAAAAGTCATTCCTTGAAAGCAACATATTTCAAATGCTAGAATGATCCAAGACAAATTGCAGAAAAGTAGTTAATGTTTTAATCAGTATTAACATTAACATATTTCCACAGAACTCCATCTAATAAATATTTTTAATTACAATATTATATTTTAAAAAAAATCTGTCTCAAAAAAATTCAGTATTAATTTAACCGACTTCAAATGGATCCTGTAATTAAAACTTACAAGTTAATTTTCTACTAAGCGTCATAATTACTAACAAGTAATTAAAGGCACTTCTTTTCATATTTAATGTTGTGTTCTATAACTAAAATATAATTTAATTTTTCCGTTAATAAAATAACGGTAATAATCCTTTTTCTTCTTCTTTTAATTTCCTGTTTCCTGTCTCTAATTTTTATTTATCTTATTAACTATAGTTGTAGGACTATTTTAAAATTAAAAAACATTAGAACAGTTGTTAAATTACACCACTCATAATTTATGACGGTTCTTTAGAAATTTTTTAATGGTCTCTTTCTATAAAAACAAATTATTGTTTTTTTATTTAATTACCGCTTTTGTAAAATTATGGGATGGAAACTTTAAAATAAAAAAAGAGCCTGTAATTATTTTAAATATAAATAATGTTTGCATAATATATAGGAATGTTTATTTTAAGTTAAAAATAAAAGATTTAATTTAAAATGTAAGGTGTAGGGTTGAAAATTCTTATATATTTTAAAGACCCATTAAAAATAAAATTCAAATAATCTTGTAAATATAATTAATTGGTTCATCAGAAATAGAAATTAAATAAATAAAGAATTAATGATTACAATTTCTATAGAAATTTTATTTTAAAAAGACCGATTCTTATGAAAAAAAACAATAATCAATAATTTGTTGAGCTTTCATATGCCAACCGGTGTTTTATTCGTCACTTTTTATATTGACCTAAATTTGGTATACACTTTAGTTTCACATCTAAATGCTAAAATAGATACAGAATTAGAATTAAATCTTTTAAATTTTAATTTTATAAAATAAATTTTAAAGCAATGACGGTGTTTGGATAAAAATTGTCAATCCGTGCTCTGAGAATTTATTTTTTAACTCAGAGCGTCAGAGTTCGGATAAAATTTTAATCTGAACATAGTTTGCTCTGAGCACTTGACATCTGCTCTAAGAACTGATATAATGAGAAAAATCGCTAGAAAAACGGAAAATCCTTACTTGATTGATTTTATGAATTTTATAAAACTTGGGTTAATTTAATCTAGGGCTTATACAATTCTCCTTTTAACTACTTTATTCTAGGCATATCGTTTATTAGATAGTTGTCTAAATTTTTCTATGATATATTTATTTTTAAGTGCTTACTGTTCAATGTTCGATCTTATAAGCCTGTCCATAGCTTAGGTATTGCCGTTTTGGTTGGAATAGGGAGAACATGTCTTATTTTCTTGTTATTAAAACTGGTGCTCATCAATTACACATCGCAAATGGAAGCTAAGAAGAGTTGAAAATAAAATTAAAGTTTTTTATCACTTTTTTAGGACTAGAAGTCATACTTCTCCAATGAAAGGTCCAATAAAATTTCTCCAAAAATATTATTGTGATGTCCGATGATTTTAGCTTTTGAATTCAAAACACATTTTATATTTTATTATCCTATTGCTTTATTACTACTGGTTACATCTAATTACATATGCGTTATTCCAGTTTTTCTTACGTACTGCTTTTGTGATGGAAGTTCATAATTCATCATATGTCAATATGTTACTCAAACGGTGTTACCATTGTTGAATAACATTAATGTATAGTAGGGTAAACATTTTCAATCAATAATTCTATTATATAATTATATTACGAATATCTACTATTCATTTGGATTTCAATATAAAATTAAATTATAAATAAAACTACTCTAGCCCTTTTGTTCCATAATTATTTTTATCCGTCATTTTCATTTATTTCAAAAAAAAAAAATTTAAAAAATGAAAATAATTAAAAATTTATAAAAAAAACTATAATATAAAAATTTTACAAAATTAATTACTCGATAATATCTACAATCAATCGAATGTAAAAACTTCAAAATACCAAAAATTAAAACCATAAAATAATTAAAATTTAAAAATAATGCCTCGTTAATATCTTTTAAGCCTTCATATAATCTGAATATATAAAATAATGAATTTACATAGATAGATGCTGGATAAGTGATTGGTTTTGTGGTATAAATAGTAAAGAATTAAATGTATAGGATAATTCGATCTGGTTTATAAAAAATTTATAAAAATATTTTTACAATGGATTATTGTATAATCAAATATGGTAAAAAAATATTTAAATCGATGGAAAAAAAATTAATTTAAAATTTCCAAGAAAATGAACAGGGTATAAAGAAGTAGTTGACCCAAATTTATATTGAAAAAATTCAATTAACGTAATATCATTTGAAAAAATAATTTATTTTGTAAAAATGTTCTCGAAAAGGAATATAGATTTCGAAATCTGAACAAAATCTAACGGTGAAATTTTTATTGTTAATCGATGATGAAAGCGATGCTTCAATAAGGCACCTATAACACATCTATTTAAATCATGTATATAAATTTCTACTCTAAGCTATTATGGATGCTCGTATCACTCTTCTTAGCACCAACATAAACGCACCCTTATTCAGACAAATCACATGAGTAGTGAATGTATGGCCTCGTCTTCAAGTCGACTGTTCATTTAAATACGATTATTCACTTATCAATATATATGTAAAATTCACTGCAGTTGAACTGGAATATTAAATAAGAGTTGACGTCATGGCAACTGTCAATGAACAAAAACGTAAATTAGAATAATCATTCGAGTTTTATCAACTGCTGCACACCCTGACTTCTGTTTATTTGTAATTTTAATTATGTATTTTGGATTTTCGAGTTTAAATTTATATGCTGAATCTATTTATCACAATATTAAATATTAAATTATTAATTTTAATCCCAATATTCAAATTTTAAATATTAATTTAAGCATTAATAATTTGCGTGTACGAAGTTTTTAATTATGTAATACACATAGAAATCAAGGTTTTGTTAATTTCCGTTTTTGGCAACTTGGTCCTTTTACTTCTATTATTTAAATTTAAATTTTTTAAACTTAAATTTCACTCATTCATTAATTTTACGTGGAATATCGTCATACTTAGATGATTCACTAGCTGACATTAAAAATTTTTAATTTTCTGAACCTTACTTGAAACAAATTTGTTAGATCCTTTATAGCACAAAGCCTTTAAAGATTTACTCATTTCAATTTTGAAAACGATTGCATGTAAATCTCATAAATATGTTTCTCTTTGACAGAGGAGTTACTGTAAAAATACCATATAATAAGAACGGTAGCATGTCATATGTACGCGCTTCATTTGCCCGTAACATAACGTTCCCCTATTTCTTGATCTGAGTGTTTCAGTTGTCTGCAAATTTATACGCCTTATATAGATAACTTATATATTTTTTGTATTTGTGAGATTCTGAGTTACGAAGGATTTTAGAATTTGTTAGGAAATCAGGGTTTCAATATTTGGTTAAACGGGGATTTGGTCAGCAGTTCCAACTATAGGAAGTTCTCTATTATTGAAAATATATAATAATATAAAAAATACCTTGGAGGAAATTTATAATTGGTTATAAAATCAGGATTATATGTTTTTTCCAGAATATTTATTTTTGTGTATATGTGTTAAGGTAAATGAAAATACAGGCAAATGAAATACAGGCTTATGATAGTAACATATTAAGAACTCTAGCATATTGTATACTCAGAAAGTGATATTATTAAATTGTATATATATTTAACTTTCTCTTGGAACATTTTATTTCAATAGTTCACTCAAAAAAAATTTTTTTTTAAAAACAATTACAAATAAATTAAATCTGAAAATAAAAACTAAAATAATTGTTTCAGAAAATTTTATTTAACTATAAAATAATAAATAAACTCCCGTATGTATGAATATATTTTTAAATAACTGCATTTATTTCAACTATTCTTTAACCTGATTCAAATTTATTACATTTTTGTAACATTATTCTCTCTTTCTCTCTCTATGTACTAAGTACTATTAAAAATTCATATTAACATCAATTCATTGTTATAATAACTAAGGGTACCCTTAAGCGCTATATTCTTTTACAAAATTTATTAAAACAATTCAATTTTTTTTTTTTAAGAATTTACAAGTCTTTTAAACAATTACTTTTTACAAAAAAAAAAAAAAAATGAAAACTATTATAAAAAATTTTGAATAAATTCTGAAAAATTATTCCATTAAATGTAAAAAAAAACTGTATTAAAAGTTCAATAAAAGAATTAAAAAAATAATATTAAAATACATTTAAAATGTTTCAACATTTAATAATACCCTTGCACAATACTATTCCGTTATAAGTTACCATAGCTTCATTCATAAATAGAACGTAGATGAAATTCATTGCAATTCAGTTAATTCAGATTGTTTTCTATACTCTCAATATTGTTGTTCTATATACTTGTAAATGTTTAAAGCACCATATGCATAACATATAATGCATGAAGTTTCTATTTTCAGGTAAAGAATGAAAAATAGAATTAAGCGCAAAATTGTAATCATAGAAGGTGTAATTACAACCAATTAATGAAACTCTGAAAAGTTTTTAAGTAAAAAAATTTATTCGCAATTGAAATTGTAATATTATTCTATCACTTTATTATTTTGATATTATTTTAATTCGTCATTAAAAATTTATTGAGAATTTTTGCAGTTTATTAACATGTTTTTTTAATTATTATTAAAATTGTGCTTTTAAGATCCGGTATTTTGAAAAGCCCTATGTACCATTTAATTCATTTAATCCATTTCATCCTAAAAATATGCAATTCATTAAAATTTGACAATTGACAATTAAATGACAGCTACTTCAAAATTCAATTCGAACATAATAATTTGTAGGTATTGTAACAATGTTATATTTATAATAAAATTTGAATATAAATTAATAGATTTGAAATATAAAATTTTGACATTTAAGTCATTGCGATGTTTTTGTTTTAAACAGCTTAATTAAATTTATTAAGTTTTAATAAAACTTTTAAAGCAAAAATATGGTTATAATTGACTTCGAATGAAAAAAATATTTCCAAATAATTTAATTTAAGTACATAAATTAAAAAAAAAACCAACAAAAACAAATTATTTTGACAGTTAAATATTCTTAAATTATAAAAAATAAAAACTTTTATATGCGTTTCCAAACTCTAAAAACTAATTTCTTGGAAGCCAAATATTAATTAAGTAATTCTTAAAACTTTTCAAACTTTTGCTTTTTAGCAATTCTCAGAATTTAAAAGTTTTCATTGCTTATTTTAAAATTACTAAGAATTTTCGTAGTATAGAAATGCGCACTTGAAACATAATTGCGTAGCGTGGCGTTGGAATGTTTTGACAGGGTAATTAATTTAAAAAATTTAATTCTTAAATCAAATAGAGCAAGTGCTAATTCTATATAGATATTAAGAGAAGACGAAATATTACTCCAAAAGTTCGTCTTGTGCTAGGAAGAGTCAAAGTTGCGTAGATTATGGCCAATTAAGCTTTTGGGAAAGATTTTGGATTTTGTCTGAGAAGTTTCATAATATTTTAGAGCACAAGTCTACTAGTGAAATATCAGTTATATGAATTAATTTAAAGAATCCGTTTTATTGCATATTCAGGAATTTTGATAGTTCATCGTTCTAATAAATTCTAATGAATGCAAAAACAATTAAATGTGGAATGTTGTCAACATATTATAATATAATGTCAACCATGTAAAAATGATAATTTTAAGAATATAAAGTTCAAAAGTTACGTTAACTTTTATGTAAATTATAATTTGTTTTTTTTTTTGCACAATATGAAAAGTTAATTATTAGTTTCTTTGAAGCATTCAACAAATTCAACGCAAAAATAGTTTTGTAAAAATAGAATGAAAAAATTATTTCAAAGAAATAAAAAAATGCAATCTTTAAATTCCAAACACTTTTTTTTTGGTTAGGTGAAAACTTCACATTATTAGTAAAACTCATAAAGAATTTAGTGAACTTAAAGATTTTTAACAACTAATTATGTAAATTAAAAACATAAAAGGAATAAAAGCAATTCCAAAAAAAATTATTTTCAAAATAACATTCTTATACTTTGAAAACAATAAGAGAATAAACGATATTATGTTTTCATTCAAATTAAATTAAAGCTTTAAATTATATGCTAAATAATTTAATTAAAAACATATATTGTAATTAATTATTTAAGCTGTGTGTTTGGGATTAAATTAGGTAACTTAATTATTGTGTAAAGTTGCATATTTTCAGGCTGTGATTGTTAACAAATTTGATTGTACCTCGGTGGTCCTTTGTGGATTAAGAGGTAAACATTTGGCTTAGTAACCAAAAGTCATAATATTTTAATTGAAATAAAATTTCTTAAAAAGTCATTTACCTTTGAAAATGTTGCTGGTCATCAAATAGAATGCAAGTCATATATGTAATACACAAGAGCTGACGAGGTGTTGACAGCATGTAAAATAAATATTTCACATCTCGAATTATTATAAATATTTCATACATTAAATAATGATTGCAATACTCATACCTTAAAATTCATTTTATTCATAATTAAAGAATAGAATAGTAATAGAGTAAAACTAAATCGAAATTCGAAAATAAGGGGAAAAACAAAATGATTTTACTGTCATCATAACATATTCATAGCGCTTCTTACACTTTCTTTTTTAAGCAAAACATAAATTACTAAAAAATGTTTCTCTTCTATTTAACACAATTAAATTATATTTTATATACTTGAATCGCACAATATTTGTAAATGCACTGAATTCATATTGTAATTATTCGAATACAAAAGAAATAAAAAAAAATAAATTATAGTTTTAGTGAAAAATGCGCAATTATATTAAAATTAAAATAGAAATTATTTGTTTTATTTAGTAATTTACGTTCAAATGTAAAGGTAACAATTATACATTTATTATTTGCTTTTTTGACCTCCTGGAAATTTATTCGATTTTATTTTATTCATAAATAAGAATTATTTTAAAAGAACCAAAGTGATAAAAAAAATTTTAAAAATAATTAAATATTTAATTAAGAGTCATATAAACAAAATAAAAAATATTAAACTTTATTACATAAACATATGATAATATTTGGAGCACTAATTTTTGACTGAAATGCGTCAAAATTCTCGCAAACACACTTGGGACAGGTGTTCTCGCAAACACACTTGGGACACTACCAAAATGTTATATCAAATTCAAAACTAAATGCAATAATAATATTTAATTGAAAATATAATTTATGATATAAATTTAAGTCTAATATTCGAAAATTTATATAGATTTTGAATATTTAATTGGTACAAATTGTAATTTTTTAAGCGCTAACTAGGCAATAGTTAAACTAATAAACCTGTCTGTACCATAGGTACATATTGGAACAGGGGGTAATATTATATTCGTTTTATTAATAGAATTGATTTTAATGAATTCCACATTTCCCATTTAAAAATGAGATAGCACTAGACCTTATAACATCTAGAAACGTCTTACATTCCCAAAATATACAACTCTATTTTTGTTAATATTGTAATATTTTTTTATTTGAGTTATAGGGTATTTTGTATCTGTGAGTTATATTATTCAATTAAATTATTTGTTTATATTTTGCATTTGTTTATGATTTTATATTATTTTGTATTTTTATTAAAGATGTGTAATTATTAATTATTGATTAAGCCATTAATTTTAACCCAATGGTGAATGGTAACTGAGTTGCACCCGGGACATTCGCATGAAAGGTCGGCACTTTAACCACTGGGCCACCTAGCCGTTATCATTATAAAAAATTAATATTAATATCCACGGATTCACAAATCTGTAAGATCATACCATATAATTAGTTGAGACCTCAAATTTATTAAGAGAAAAATTAAATTATATTTTTACCTGCGAATATTATATATTCATATTTTAAAATTACTTAATTAGTTATTAATAAACACAATTTACAGCTATAATGGTAATCAACTAATATTAAATATTATTAATATTATATAATTAATAATTAAATGAAAATTTTCCAAAAATTATTATAACAATACATATACTATATGTGGCTTCAGTATCATACTAATACTATATAAAATTTATATATTATAAAATTTTGGAATATGCATGTGTTTATGGTAATTAAAAAAAGGACGCGGAAAAAACATTCCAACAGGTTTAAAAATATTTTTTTTTTAATAAAAATTTCTATGGAAAATTAGAGTACATGTTGTATTTAAATTTAATTTAATTATATAATTTTTAATGAATTTCCGGTTCAAAAACAAACTTTTTTCAGTACATAATTTTTTTTTCATCAGCATTTAATTCATATATGATTTGGGTGATATGTAAATATTTTACCAAGTAACAGGTATTCCAATAAAATTCCAGACTAAATATTTTTAATGCACTAGTTGAATCAATTTTCAAATTCCAGAAAAAAATATTATCAGATTCCATATAATTTAAATTTTTCTTTAAAGGTTTCCATTTCCAGTTTTTTTTTAAGAAATTCAGCTATTTATAGACCACCGGCCGGCCATGTGTTTAAAAAACTTCAAAACCCAACACCCATCTTCTAAACGGTTTAAGTTAGAAACTTGAAATTAAGTTTTAGGAGTAGTTAGATGCAAAAAAAATTAGTATAAGAGACGTTGCATAGAATCTGAAAGGGATCCAAAATGTACATCTGAAACATTTGTAACTTTAATATACCAGTCCAAATTGCATTGTATATTATTATATTAATTATTTTTTTTTATTATAATTATTTTGCGTCTTACAATTTAAATTCAAACAGGAGAAGATGGGAGTTATTTTCTAAAGAATCAAAAAAAATTTGATCAGAAAAATTTTCAGAGCGTTTCTAAATCTCAGAGCGAATTATGAATTAAATTCCTTTCTCAAGTGCTATTGAAAGACAATTCTTACAAATCAAACCATATAACTGTGATTTTTATAATATGTTTCATATGAAATCAAAGTTCATCTAAAACAAATGCAATAGACAGATCTACTTATCAATTATGAAATTATTTTGATTCATAACATTAATGTTACAATTGAATCTATTTAGAAAAAGTACAAATTAATTGAAGTGTTAAACATTCGAATTGATAGGACCATATATTTATGGTACAAGTATGGTTTAAACAAAATCAATTTTTAAGTGTACCAATAGTTTACAACTAACCAACTTTCAACCGAAGGCGATGAAATGTTTGATTTAACTATTTTTAATAAAACTTAGATAAAACTCATTCATAAAAACTCAGTCACAGTATTAAGAAAAATAAGAAAGTATTTAAGTTAACACTTATTTATGTTATTGGTCTACAATTAAGTTAACTGTAATTCCTGGGTTGTAATAACACAGTAAGAACAATTGGCTCACTCGAAAATATTAAAAGTTTTCACATACTTACTTACCTTTATATATATACAGAAAATATAAAAATAAAATTAAAATTAAGTAAAGAAAAAAGAGTCAACTCCATTGGCAAAATGCAACACTTATATAAAACTTGCAGTCAATTGGTCAAATCGTTTCAAACTAGGAACAAAGTAACGAAAAAATTTTAAAATAGTTTTTGTGCCGCAATAGGTTAACGGAAGTCGACAAAAAGTTTTTGAGGCTTTCTTTTGGGTCAAAGCTATGTTTCCAAACTTTTTTCAATGAATCGTCGTGCCAAAATGGGTTAACACGCCCAAAGTCGTTTAATTAAGTCAACTTTATTGTCAAACATAAACATGTAAACAAAATTTGAAGTCAGGCTTGAACACTTACACCAAAGTCCCAATTTAGCATTCCGTTAGATCAAAACTGATAGTCCAGAATCACTCTCCGTTCCCTTTCTTTTAAAAAAAAAAACTTTCTTTACAAATTTTTATGATAATCGGTTAAGCAGTCTGGGAGTCTATAATAGATGTATAGATAGATGAAACTTGTTTATTTGATAATTATAAACATTACCATAAGTTTTCATTTTATTTTAACCGATCGCAATAATTAACATATAAGTTCTTCTTACAATAATTAAAATATTATTTTAATCGTTTATTTAATAAAATATGTTAAATAAAATTCTAATCCCAAAATAATTATAACCTCAATTTCTTGAACTTTAGCACACAAATTCAATTTGAACTTAATATTCACGTGAATTATAATTGTTAAAAACCAATCAATAATTTATTAATTAATTTTGTATTATAATTATATTTCATAATTTTTTTTAATTGTACGTTAATCTGAAATCAAACAATTAATTTGAATTAGTTAATTTGAAATCAATTTAAAGCGACTTTACTCTAAATAAAATATTCAATTAAATCAATAAAAAATCACGTTTTTGCATTAATTAAAATCGAATTCATTAGAAATAAACATTTATTGAAATTTCTTAGAAATGCATTCCAATTTTAAACACCAATTTTAATCTAATCCTATTGAATATTCAGAAGCGGTGTAAAATCTCCGACACACACAAATTTATAAAAGTTGAATTAAACATTTCAGTACAAAAAAAAATATCGAAATATAAAAAACTAGAATTTATTCAAACAAAAAACTTTAGCTTTAATATTACTATAATCAATAGAACCTGTTGGATTTACAAAACTCCAACTAAAACAAAAAAAAAAACTAATGATTGAATCAAACAAAAAAACCAAATCTAATCAAACAAAAACAATTTAAATAATTATTGTTGTATCAATAGTTCACCTTTCGCCCTCAATTAATTATTGTTGCTTTATAATTACGGCGAAATTAAAATTGTTAGATTTTTATTTGATTGTGTTTGTTTTTGGAATAAGAATTAATTGTCAATTAAAAGTATTTAGATCAAGTGAAAAATCTATCCGTACTGCAAGTTGTTCAAAATGGTTTTAAGTATAAATTGGAGCACAGTATTAAATTTTCATATTCAGTAAGAAACTTTTATGAAATTATAATCGATATAAAATTAAGTATCCAATTTGATTAGTAATCGAGGCCTCGGTGGGTCAGTGGGTTAGCTTTTTAGCTTACTAACTGGTGCGGGAGCGATTCCAGTAAGGGTCATGAATGTTTTTAAATAAAAAAAAAAATTGCTGAAAAAATAATTTTTCTATACAGATCGCCATGGTTACCAAATATAATTTAAATATATAAATATATAATATAAACAAAATAATTAATATTGTAATCGACGTATTAATAAATTAAAAAAGCCCAAATGCCTAATAGGCAAAGGACTATAATAATATCAGGTAATGTTTACTATTGTCTTGGAACTATGTAATTATTAATAAATAAATCGATTTGTAATCGATTAAAGCAAGTTGTTGTATTGAACAAAAGTTGAAGTTAAATTTTATAAGATTTTTAGGAATTTAATTTTCAATATTTTTTGCTGAAGAATTTAATTAGAGACAAAAAATGATGCCCGGGAAATGAAGTCAAATGTAGTTTATTTCCACTTCGAAAGAATGAAAAAATTGCAATCGCGAATTAAGACAATTTGATCTGGTTGCCATTTCAAAAAGTTATTAAAACCGAAATTACCCCACATAAACCGCTAACAATGGAAATAATCCCCACTCGACCTTATTTCCTATTCAAAACAGTAAGAATATCGAGCTATATAGAGTATATTAAATATACCAACTATATAAAGTTGGGACTTTTTTCGAAAATCAGTAAATAATAAGAAAATGCAATACTCAGAAATTATAGAACAAAAATTGATTTTGTGAAAAATACAACTGCTTTTACTATATAGTATCAAAATACTTTACATCCTAATTTATTTTTAATAGATATATTTAAATAATCTTAATTATTTTAGTCATTAACTTCGATATTAATATAGTTGGATATAAAAATATTTAAATAGCAATTAAATAACTCCATCAATATATCGAATTTCACTGTTCAGTTTTTATTAATTTATTATATTACAGTTTTGGTTCAATAATAATAAAAATGATATTAATAACTAATAAATAAAATAAATTATATTAAATGTATTTATACTCGATAAATGTAGAAATAGTTAATTAAATAAATATTTTTCTTTAGTTTTAAATCGATTTAGTGTCAAAATGAATACTAATGTTGTTGTAATTGTTTTGAATGGAGGAAAGCATGCCATTCCAACCCCTATGGGCATTGACATCAACTTGTCTAAATTATCTATTAATTTATAAGTAATAATTTTTATTTTGTTAAGGATTAAGAATCGCAGAGTTGACACAGTCTATACAGTGTGGACATCTAACTCACAGTTCCTCTTTTAAGCGTAGTGGATAAGCAATGTTCCTAATATTGTACATAATCATTGGGTTTAAATTAATGGCAAATAATAATTCACACGTATGTATTAAAAATTCAAAAACGCATATAAATTTTTATACCATATAATCTAATTAATAAAAATTCAAAATAAAAAAATTTAAAATATAACTGTGACATGACAATTTTTTAAAGAAATATTTCTAGAATATTCTCTATCTCCATCCAACTTCACTATTCTTCCATTTTGAAGAAAAATAGAATTATTATACAAACTTTCAAAAATTTCAAATAATTAATTTGTTATTTCAAATATTAAATTCTGTTTCAAACTAATTTGCAGCAGCATTTACAAAATATAACGGTATTACCTTAAACTTGTTAAACAATTCATTAAAGAACAATTTTTTTAAATCACAAACACTCGTGTAAACTTCGATCATGGGGATTCCCTTTATTCTAGTTATTTTTAATACAAATATTCCTACTACCAACCCATTCTAATTTCATTCATGACTTTGTTATTTACTTTCGTAATACGACTTGATTTCGTTAATCAAATAAAAAAAAAACTATAAACATAGCTGTCATTAACAAATAAATCAGGTTGAAAATAAACAGTAATTACATTTTGTGTATAACACTTAATAAAACGCAACTCATTGAATTTTTTTTAAATTATAATACTGTACAAATAATAATTTACAAATAATGACACTTAATATATTTCAATTCTATTTCAATTCTTATTTTTTATTTTATAGTCAAAACTTGAACTTGCCATAGATTGTATAGTGTTACAATCTATGGCAAGTTCAAGTTCAATTATTATTAAAAAGAAAATGTAAATAAATTAAATATTTAATATAAAATGGTGATAATTAATACTAACAACAAAATCAAAATCCATAATTTTCCATCCGCTCTTTAGTAAATATATAAAAAAAAATTTTTAATATATATGTATTTACAAAAACTTAAACTTTAACATTGAATACTGAGTAAGTCATGTTTCCATTTTGATTCAATTTCTTATAAATATAATCCATTGAATAAAAGCACAAATTATGGCATTAATTTAATTTCATTTCATAGATATATAAATAATTATATTGTTTATATGTATGTTAACAATATTCTATATATATAAATGTATGTAAATTATATGAATTTAATTATTTATTAAACCTATAATATAATTTTCATATATGCCATATAAATGTCAAATTAATTATTGTTAAGACATTTTAACATATTCCGGTCTGTCTTGTATAGTAAAACAAGTTATTTGTAATTAAATACCCAAGGAATATTTTTTGAAAAAAAAAATGATTTATCTTATTCTATCTATCTATATATATAAAAGCGAAAGTTTGTTTGTTTGTTTGTTTGTAGCGAATAGACTCCTAAACTGATCAGCCGATTCTCATGAAAATTTGTATATATAGGTTTTTGGGTACGATAACAAATCGCGGGCTAAAATTTTTCCTCTAACAAACCGCCAAGTTGAGGTTGTGGTGCAAGTATTTAAACTTTTTTGTTCTAAAATGAAAACGGTTTGACAGATTGATTTTAAAATTGTTATATTTGATGCTTCTTGAGAATTGTGTTGACACTATTAAGAGTTTTGGAATTTGGTAACTCATGTCAGCCCGACAGTTTGTCAAAAAAAATTTTTGGAGCCAAATTTTTTCCAATTTACGAAAAAAGAAATCGATAAAAACCCATTAACCCATTGCCGCCCAACAGCTTTCTATGGATTTGTTCATTACTTTAATCTAAATAAGAAACGGTTTGACCGATTTTCTTCAAATTTTGTATACGTCTTTCGTTTTGAAAAGGAATTTAACTCTATTAACAACTTTGGATTTTGTTAACCCATGCCGGCCCGACGATTGTCCAAAAAAAATTGTGAAAGGAAACGTTCAAATTTGCGATGGGTATTTGAAATTTTACGAAAAGTAGTTAAAGTTTGTGCAATATTAGGTTAGTTTACTACAGTGAGTTCGAGTAGGTGCCATACAACGTCATATTTCACATAAGCATTACTTGGTACATAATAAACTTGGATGATTGTTATTTTGTCAATAGTAGTTAACTTTAATGGCCAACATCTGAATAAAATATAGTCGGTGTAGTGGGGAAGTTCAAAGTCTATTCTACTACACTGTTCCTCATTTTTAATAATATCAACTTCAATTAAAAACAAAATGAAAGGAGCAGTAACGTGCACCGAGTATTACCTAGTTTAGGTATTGACTAGGAAGAAAGAAAGGGGGTTTTTCGAGTTATATATATTTAAAAGCTGTTTATTAAAATATATTGGTTTTTAAAGTTCGTTTTCAGCTCATATCTAAAGCGGAAGAACTAATTATAATCAATAAGGTTATATTCGTTCAATCACCACTTTTCCAGCTCTATCATTTGTGTTTATCCTGTGGAGTGTGAGAGTTGAAAAGTTTATGAATGCTGTTAACCTTAATTCATCCTGTTGTAGTTGAGAAAACTTCAATATTTAAAACTTAGAAAAATACTGTGAATGTTCTACTTATTAAGATTATATCATCTGAAAAAATAGATTTCTTATTCGATTCAACCTATAAAATTGTTTCGTATTACTTAATTAATTTAGTACAACTAATTTCAAAGTAATTTCAGAATTTATTCGTCATCATTTATTAACTTGTAATATCATTTTATAATTTATTAACTTATATACCAAATTTATAAAATATTTTAACATACTGTCTACAATTTAAATAAATATTCAATATCTCAACATATTGGATAAATAAAATAAAAATTTGGTGTGAATATTATGTGTACAATTTGAAATGTGTATAATGGTAGTTTATTTAATAATCCAAATTTAAATATAACATAGCCTTCCAAGTTTCTAGCAGAATCATTGAAAATTAATTTCACTATCAGAGAATTATAAATAAATAAATATTTTAAATGTTTATTTTAGAAAAGAAATTAAGCTATGAGAAATTAAAAATCCATAAAATCTGAAAAGTTACATAAATTATTCAAGAACATCAATTAATAATAAATATTAATTAATATTTATTATGTTGTGTCTTTTATTAAAATGTAGCTTTTAAAAGTTGATTTTATTGATTGTAATTATTAAATACTAGCTGTTTGCCCGCCATAGAATGACGGAATTCATTAATATATTAAATTAGATTTTATTTTGAAAAACATTAGTTCTTGAAATTTCTGAATAATGAATATTTTGTACTTTTTAAAATAATGGAGTAAAGAAAAAGGGAATTTTTTGTATATAATTTTGTCTGATATTTTTTAAAACTTTGTTTTTATGGTGTTTGGGCTTCTTACATTTTAAACTTAAAGGCGTAGATTGTGTTCAACCAACTAAATCCAAAGCAGCATTTTTTTTAAATTTTTTTTTTAAATGCAATTAAATTCATTTTTATAAAATAAATTCGTATTTTCATATACAAATATCATGAAATCTATTTCATCAAAGTAAAATTTAATATAAATTTTTAACAGAAAACAATTTTGCCCTTGTCGTACGACAGTTTTCTTCTCCATAATTATAATTATTAAAACATGCGAGTCGTTTTCACAAATCACAATCCGAGTTTCTATAATTTGTTTAGCGGGGAGTTTGGGAAAGCACTACTGCAGTTCCACTATTTTAAATTATTTTTTGTTTAAAAAAAAATATATATATATATATATATATTCTTATACAGCAAAAATAATTTAAAGGGATATTATAATTGATTTCAAAACCTTAAAACAAAAATATAAAAAATATTTTTATTTAATTCTAAAATTGAAATAAAGCTAAAAAAGTAAATTTGTAGAGTACGTTTCAAGGAACATTTGAAATTGCTTTTATTACCAAAGCGTACATTGTGCCATTACCTTCAATTCAGATTTCCACTGAAAGTAATGAAGACTTACTACACAACTTATCCTGTGAAGCATAGTCTCGATTTTTAATACCTAAATGTTTTACTATTTATTTAAAATTTCCCGAAAATCTTCTGTGATTTTTAAAACTGAAATGAACTAATTCATAGACATTTAAATTAATTTACAATCAAAAAAAACTTTTTTTTTTATTTTATATTTTTTGTTTTTTTTTTTTTTTTATAAAAATTAAATAAAATATTTTTTGGCCTGCTTATGATAATTTATGATATTTTATTTTCTAAAATAAAACACATCCAACAAAACACATTTAATTGAATGCGTTTGTTACACCTCATTGAAGACAAATATATTAATAATAATAATAATAATAATAATAATAATAAAATATATATATATTCTTATACAGCAAAAATAATTTAAAGGGATATTATAATTGATTTCAAAACCTTAAAACAAAAATATAAAAAATATTTTTATTTAATTCTAAAATTGAAATAAAGCTAAAAAAGTAAATTTGTAGAGTACGTTTCAAGGAACATTTGAAATTGCTTTTATTACCAAAGCGTACATTGTGCCATTACCTTCAATTCAGATTTCCACTGAAAGTAATGAAGACTTACTACACAACTTATCCTGTGAAGCATAGTCTCGATTTTTAATACCTAAATGTTTTACTATTTATTTAAAATTTCCCGAAAATCTTCTGTGATTTTTAAAACTGAAATGAACTAATTCATAGACATTTAAATTAATTTACAATCAAAAAAAACTTTTTTTTTTATTTTATATTTTTTGTTTTTTTTTTTTTTTTATAAAAATTAAATAAAATATTTTTTGGCCTGCTTATGATAATTTATGATATTTTATTTTCTAAAATATATATATATTCTTATACAGCAAAAATAATTTAAAGGGATATTATAATTGATTTCAAAACCTTAAAACAAAAATATAAAAAATATTTTTATTTAATTCTAAAATTGAAATAAAGCTAAAAAAGTAAATTTGTAGAGTACGTTTCAAGGAACATTTGAAATTGCTTTTATTACCAAAGCGTACATTGTGCCATTACCTTCAATTCAGATTTCCACTGAAAGTAATGAAGACTTACTACACAACTTATCCTGTGAAGCATAGTCTCGATTTTTAATACCTAAATGTTTTACTATTTATTTAAAATTTCCCGAAAATCTTCTGTGATTTTTAAAACTGAAATGAACTAATTCATAGACATTTAAATTAATTTACAATCAAAAAAAACTTTTTTTTTTATTTTATATTTTTTGTTTTTTTTTTTTTTTTATAAAAATTAAATAAAATATTTTTTGGCCTGCTTATGATAATTTATGATATTTTATTTTCTAAAATAAAACACATCCAACAAAACACATTTAATTGAATGCGTTTGTTACACCTCATTGAAGACAAATATATTAATAATAATTATTTAGTATAAATATTTTACGAAAAATTAAATTTTTAATTGCTTAAAATATACCAAATTTTTAAAATGATTCTTAATATTAAAACTAAAAATATATGTGAAAAATATTATATTTGACCTTGTAAACTTTTAGATACCCGTGCGTTGATTAAAATAAAATAAATCATCAATTTCCGGATGATATTATGGAAAAAAAATTACAAAAAACAAAATATGTCTCAACCCAAAAATTTGTCTAAAATAATTTTCAACTTCGTCAACGCTTCTTACTTGCCCTTGTAAAAATTTAATCTCAATATTACACAGACTTTAATTTTTAACCTTTTAGTGTTATTAGTTGAATAGTCTCTATGTCAGCTACTCGTAGGTTTGCCTCCAGAAATATCAAAATTTTACTTGTCCAATTTTATTTTCAACAGTGTTGGACAGTTTATATGGCAACTATCCGGAAGCGAAGATTTTTTTAACCGAAAAAATCAGACCAAGGCTTCGGGGAGTTGCCATGAAACTTTTTTACACCAATATGAATTTCTTCAAAACTAATTATAGGGGGATGAAATTTACCAACAGTTAGTTATATAATAGAACAAGCACCTCTAATGAAGCTACGAGGTTAAAATTAAAACTGGGCATGTAAAATAATACGGTATGTTACTTGGAAAAGTTGGCCATTACTCGGACAAACTATTAGAGTTGGGCAAATTTTTTGTTTGCTTTTATGCTTTTTCTTTTTAAGGAAAAAATTATGAAGGGTGGGTCGGATTGGTTTTTATTTAGATTTAAATTTACAAAGATTTTATTTATAACAGTAAATATTATAAACAAATTCAATGGCCGTTTTTACATCATATTGAGTATGCACGGGTATTTAAAAGTTGACAAGCGCAATTATAAACTTCCCCTAGAATAATTTTAAAATGAATAATTGAAATATTTTGTCTTGAGTAATTAAAAATAACTTAGCTAAAAAAAAAATACCTCTACTTTCAGGTCTTTTAATAGCTGAAATATATTAAACCAAAATTCAACACTTGAAAAATTTAAAAAAAAATACTCTAC
This sequence comes from Dolichopus griseipennis, assembly GCA_963082915.1. Taxonomy (NCBI): domain Eukaryota; kingdom Metazoa; phylum Arthropoda; class Insecta; order Diptera; family Dolichopodidae; genus Dolichopus; species Dolichopus griseipennis. The sequence goes on from OY720443.1 coordinate 17,998,969, forward strand.
TTCTATGTAATAAATACATAATTTTTATTATTAAAAAAACTTTTAATATAATTAATTCCAATATTCATAATAAGATTAAATAGTCAACCACTAATTTAATTTAATATTTAAAAAAATATAAATTAAAAATCTAATTTTCAAAAATGTATACAAAATGTATTTAAGTTTAGTATTAAATTATTATCAGTTCACTTTTAAAAAAAATTTTTAGCGCGTTCATTTAAATTTTCTGTTAAATTTAATCCTTTAATTTTCAAAATAATTTCAATCAACCACCAAATTTTATATTTTGCATGTAGGATTTAAAGTAATTTATAATTCTAAGAATTATAAACCACAATTACTTGCATATTATACTTAATTTTGGTTTATGTTGGTGTTTTGATCGGTTTTAAGATACACAATAGTAATAAAATTTTCATAAATTATATTTTTATATTAAAAAACCAAAACACGTACACATATTTTATCAAATTGTTTATTTAATTTTAGATAACTTCAATATAATTTAAATTGAAAATTACCATTAAATTTACATAGAAATACAAAGGGAATAAATTTTTGTTGTAAATAATAATGAAAAATTGATATTATTGGAATCAAGTTAGGCATGAAATTCCAAAAAAAAAATTCATGCGCTAAGTACCAGTTCCTTGATTTTAAAAATATAAACATTCAAAAAAACTAAATTCAGAAAAAAATAATTGCACATTTGAAACCCCAATCAAATCTAAACCCTTTATAATCATTTTAAATAATTGGGATACCCTTCTTAATATCTTGCTAGACAAGTTCCTCAACTCTTAAACCTTTTCTAAATTTTTCTATACATGTAATAAATGTTAATAACGAAATATTTAAAATAATGGGGCCGCCACCCTGAACCTCCGCTAAGAATTAATTGAGCTCCTGATTTTTGATCCTACGCTAAGAACCTTCTAAATTTTGTTAATTAGTACATAGTTGTGTTTTTTTTTTCATTCGGTTCAGGATCAAGATTTGCTTTCTAACACGCTAAGACAACAACAAACAAGTCTGTGATCTGTATAATAATGTATAAATTTAATTGCAAAAGATGGCGCAGACATGTTTTTTTATACAAATAAATCAAAAATATAAATATATAAATAAAAGTCAAATAAAATATTTAAATAAAAGCCTTCGAAAAACAAATATGAACTGTCACTTCATATTTGGCATTTGATATTCTAATTTTTTCAATTAAGATAGCCAACAGTTCAAATTAAAATCTTTTTTATTTGAGTGACTCCCATAGGATGAAAAAAACAATGATTATATGTCAAAACAAAGATCATTTCAAATACTAAAGATTTGAAGGTTAAACCCCCACCAAACATTTTATTAAAACCCTCTGGTGTTATATTTAACGGTATATTGTTTCGACCAATTAATGTAATCTAACGAATATTATATTTATTTACAAAATTAGTTATTTGAAATTTTTTCGGGAATTTTAATTTTCAAACATTTTTTTTAAATTCCCTTATTTAAACAATATTTGTATTTAGAATTTTTATTTTAAAATTATGACACCAAACCTTTCAAAAATATAATTTTTGTGGTCCTTTTATTTAAATTTTTCATTTTTAATTTATTTTACATTAGTTTAAAAATAGAAGTCCATCCTAATTTACAATTAATATAAAATAAAAAAATATTTTATTATTAGGAAATTTTCTAATTTCGAGAAAATTGACATTTCATTCATCAAATTGATACCTGCAGCATTTGGTATTTTACAGTTCAAATTTTGACTTAAATGAAATGTCAAAAGTTTAATGTGAACAAAAATGATTTCGTAGAAATTCTTTTTTATTTCTTGGCACTCTTATATGCCCCATAATTTAATTCTAATTAATTAATTTAAGCAATTTCTTTCATGTTTGGATAACTTCTCCATCTTAAAACTTTTTAAGATTTTATTGTCAAGGGAGGAAGACAACAATAACAACAACAACAAAAATCATTGTCTTACAATTAATTACTTTGTAACAACAAGAAATAAAATGATTTCTTAAATTTTAATTTCGTTTGCCTGTTCTTATATAAGGAAAACCTAAACTTTCTTTAATATTAAAAATATGATATTGATGTTTTACGAGTACACAATAACAAACAGAGGCATTTCCATTGTTAAATTTAATCCTCCACGATCCAAACCTCCCTTTCCCAAATATTTCTTAAATCAAATTAAATTTTTAAATTTGACATCCCATAATGTTGTTTGGCTTATAAGAAGGTGGTTATGGTTGGTTACAAGATAGCTAGGGAGAACTGAAGCAGAAATGTATATATATATAAAAATTTGATGTGATATATATATATATATATATAAAAAAATTTAATTTTCGTAGCTAAACTCGTTCCATTAAATGAATTTAATGATATTTTCTTATTCGTTTATTAAATACCAAATTTTAATTTATTTTTAAATAATAATTACAATTGGAAATGTAATTTTAATAACTTTTAATTTGACCATTACTTAACACAACAATAATAATTATGAAGTTTATCATTATAATAACCACAATTGGTAAATAAATTAAACCAATTGAAATTTTAAGTCAAAAACTTGAATAATTTCTGGAAATTACATTTTAAAATAAATATTAATTAAATTTTTAAAGTGAAAAAAAACCACAATTGTAAAAATTTTAAATAAAACTGATTATTAATTGTATATAATTTTTTTTACTAAGTAATTACTTTTTAAGTTTATTAAAACAAAAGTGTCAAAAATAAAATTTCATATCCAATGATTGATAAGTTCCGGTTTTCTGCAAATTGTGTTCCAAAATATAAAAGAAAATGCACTTTAAAAACTTATAATAATTATAAAATGGAGAATTTTCCAAATTTGGTTTTTTTTTTGTAAATTCATTTACGTCATCACGTAACATGAAATTAACTTCAATATTTTAACACATTTCTTATCCCTTGATCTTGATGCTTCAATTTTAAAATTTTAGGAGATGCAAATTTTTTAAGGATTTTGGCCAAAGAGAAAGTTTCAAAAAATGTTTTGTTGATTTCCTTTAACCCATTGCGGCACAGAGGCTTTTTATAGATTTTTTCGTTACTTTACTCTAAATTTGAAACGGTTTAACCGGTTGACTCCAAATTTTGTATGCGTGAAGCACCTTGAAAATGGAATTGAGTCTGATAATAGGCTTGTTGTTTGGTAGCACATATCGGTCCTACGATTAGTCAAAAAACTTTTTGAAAATAAATTACGTCCAATTTTGGAAAGTAGTTAGTACTTCTTTGAATTACAGAAAGCTTAGAAAATTTCTAGAATAATCCTAGAAAAATCGTTTTAAAAAAATTTACACCATGTGTAATTTTTATGTTAAATTTTTGCAGTAACATCAACTTAAATTTAACCTCTATTGAGAGGCGCAAAAACCCGCATCGGGGATTAGCTAGTTATAGATAAAAGTGTTTGTGTTCATTCAAGATGGAGTTCCTAATAATTTTCTAAATGAAATCCGTAATGAAATATGTATTGAACTTTGGGGGTGTTATTTCATGAGGTCATCGAATTAAGTGTTCATATCTATAATAATGATCTTGAACACTTTGAACTCGAATAACCTCTTAAATTCATATTATGGCACATTCCCCAAGAATTATTATTTAGTAAACAATTCTCGAGAATTAAACCATTTTTATTCATATTTAAATAATTTCCGCTATACCTATTTAATAATTATTAATAATTACAATTAAAAATATATTTAAAATGTCATAAAATTTCTTTCATCATGCCAACATTATGTATTAATTCCAATTCTTTGAATAAAACCAATTCTTTTGAATAAATATAATTTTTAGGAATTTCCATAACTCTCAAAACTAGATAGTAAAACCTTAGTATAAATAGAAGCTAAGAATCATTGTAAAATTTGAACCACCCTATACAGTTCAGGAATAATATTATTTAGCTCATCTATAGATTATGGACTTATGGGCTCACTGATAGGACTTTATTTTTATTTAAATAAAATCCTATCAAATTATGTAAAAAGGGATTAATAAAATAAATTAACAAATACTGCAACAGCATTGAAATAAATTTAAATCTTAGAATAAATATATGAATTTCTAGTATAACAGAATAAGATGCATATCAAAACTAAAAAAAAATACCAAAGCTTATTAGGAACATATTCTTCCTATAGATATACAGGCCTATCTCTTCGAAACCAAAAGATCCACAGCTTAGTCCCAATACAAAAAAAAATACTTTCTAATAGGAGTCTTTAAATCGCATTTAGCGAACAGCTATTCACGGTACATCCTATATAATATTTAAATATACCATTTCTAATGCGTTTTACAAATCGCTTCATCCTTAAATAACTTTTTAGATTGCATCAAAATTTTCAAAATTTTAATTAATAAAATTTAATTCCAAAATAATAAAAAACAAATTTAAATCTTCCAAAAAAATAGAATTATTAATAACAAAAGTTCATTTCAAATAGATCTTTTGTGTTAGAAAAAGTTATCAGACAGTAAAACCATTACTCAATAGTTAATATTAAGGAAGTGATGAAAAAAAACAAGGGTATTTAAAAAAGCACATTTTCCAAATTATATAATGTTTCAAAATTAAATATGTGGTGCCAACAAATTTGCAAAATTTAAGATTCGCATAACGGTTTTTAGTACCGTATAGCAACTCTATACATCTATTGGATATATTTTTGTACAACCTATAAAACCAGCACTTTTCCACTGTTTTTAGATTGAAAGCATAACCAATAGAACTATTTTTATACAAATTAATAATATAGGGCTTTTATTAAAAATTGTGGGGACTATAACTTCCTCATGTTTCAAAATTAAGAAAAACATTTGAAACCTGTTGAAATATAATGTTTAAGCTTTAAATTGTTTATATTAGTGAAAAAAAAAATTGGACAGGTATTCATGTTACAGGTGTTTAAAAATAGCAAAATTTCAATTTTCGAGCCCTTATAGCTCCTAAACATGGGGCTTGACAAAAAAATTTTGTTAACCGACTCCTACTAGTTTCTTAGTATCTAACTTCTCCCAAAAACTCTAGATTGAATGAACCGTTTAGAAGATATGTTGGACCAAAAATTTTGCAAAATATCAGTTTTGCATAACGGTAAATTTTAGTATCGTATGGCAACCCTATTCATTTGCCTTTTAAAATTTTATTAAGCTTATAAAATCAGCTGTTTTTTACCGTTCTCTGATTGAAAATGTACTCAATAGAACTGTTGTTATAACAATTTAAAATTTAAATTAGGGCTTTTTATTGGGTGGGTCTACAGAAAAACGTTCTTCTATGAAATTATTATGTAATTTCTACAGAAATAATTTAAAGTCTACAGAAAAAAGTTCTTCTATGAAATTATTATTTTTGCAATATCTACCTGTAGTTAAAATTTCTTTTCTCTATTTCAAACGATGAAAAAGTTTTGTAAAGTTACGGACAAACGCACAGGCGGACTGACAGAGTGAAACTATATAAACACATTTTTATAAAATCTTTTGAAAATATATTGTGTTGAGTTCTATAACAAAAAAAAACCAATCCTTCAATGAGTTCAGTTTATTTTATAAATTTATAATATGATATAAGAGGATTAAAATTATATCGGATTTTAAACGCTAACTCTTTTTAAAAAGCACTTATTAAAAATAACAAAAAAAAATAAGTAGCATTAAAACTAATTCCAAAATAAATGGGTATCATTGGTTAGTCCAAGAACCAAATACAATATATATATACATATACTAATTTTATTTAAACCCTTGTTTTGATTTAATATTTATAAAAGTTCATTGTAAATACTCAAACATTGAGTCAAACATTGACACAAATATAAAATCCATTGTAAAATCCGTCATCAAAAATATAAAATGTTCATAATTTGATATTTTATAAGCTGAAGAAAATTCTTAAATAAACGCAAGTACTCGTATTTTAGCCAATAGAAAAATATTATATTTTTCATTATGTGTTCAATACACGAGCAATTTTTTTTACAATATAGAAAATGCTTTATAATTTTTTTTAATACTCTTGTGTGCCTCTATGCTATTTTTTAAGATGAAATGTAAACATTGATAGAATGAAGAACAGTTGATATTTTTCTGATAGAAACATTGATAGAATGAAGAACAGTTGATATTTTTCTGTTATACATCAACACACAAGTATAACGGTAAAGAAGAGGAAAATAAATAACAAAAACAAAAAAACACGTTTTACTAATATTGTTATAACAGTATTGTAGGAGTCTTGAGTATTTGTTCTTAAATAATTATTGAGAATTTTAAGTGAAAAGTAAACTTTTGATACAAAAAAAAAAGGAATTCTTAAATAAAAAAATTATTTAAAAAAAAAAATAAGGCATTGTGTGAAACCGAAAGTTTTTTTCAACGGATCACATTCTTAAAAAGGTTATATGCATTTTCAAAGGTAATAAGGTTCCTGGGATATCTAATAGTTTCCTATGAAAATTTTCAAAAAAACCACAAGATAACTTTAAAAAAAACTTTTGCACAGCTATTTGCACACATGAATGCAGTAGCACAGATCCATTTGTATTACTAATCAAATATTTATTTTTATAAATAATCAGTCTTTCTATAAACGAGAGTTTTCTTAGGGCCCGTTTATGTTGGAGCTTCAATAAGTGATGATAAGAGCATAGCGTAGAAACTTTATATTGTGTATCGATGATCAAAGCGATGCTCCAATATAAACACCTTCATTTAAATCTTGTATTAAGTTTTCTAACCTATCCTATTGTCATCACTTATCATAGTTCATAACAAGTTGGTTCATAGGACCTTAGGAGTTGAAGCTTAGGAATTTTCTTGGAGTTGAGCGTTTTCAAAATTTTAAATAACCAATAGAACTGGAGTAATAACCACTTTATAGGGCTTTTTGCAATTTTAATATAGACTGTAGTTTTCTAACCAATAGAACAAGGCAAAAAAGTTGTACTTTTCCGGTACTTTTCAATGAGATCTAGGTTTAAAATTTCATTTCTTTATCTGAACATGGCGCTATTGCACCAATCAATTGTAACTTATTGAATTATCACTGATTTTCATTTAATCAAAAATAAATGAGTTTTACTAATCAAAATTCTTTTGATTTATTATCAAATATGGTTTTGATGCAAAATAAAACTTAGCAAAAAGTAATTATTTGATTATTTGATTAGTGATCAGTGATTAGTGAAGTGCAATAGCGCCCAGCTTTAGAACTTGTAATTTACAAAAGACCAAACAAATAGACGGATATAATGAAAAAAATAACTAAATTTTTAAAATACAAATGTAATACTGTAAAATTCATAGAAGACTTATATTTTTATTTGTTATTATAGGTTATTATGTCATGGAATTTAAAAGTACCATATGAGTTGTAACTTATCTACTAAATGTTTGTATCATATGTGTACACAAGGGAAACTTTAAAGTATTTACTTTTTGGTATAATGAAAATGTTGACATTGAAAAAATTTTTTTTAATCTGTTAAAATGAAAAGAAAATTTATTTCAAATAATATAGGAAATTAAATAGAATTGGAGCATTATTATGGCGATTTTATGCACATTATTATAAATAAAAAAAATTTTTTTATAATATGAAAATATGAAATGTACAATTCTATAAATAGAATTTGTAAATATAAACATTTCCTACACAATATTTCTACTCAAATTGACATTTCATTGACTTAAATGAAAATTTTTTTTATTTTTATTATAAATCTTTTGACCAACCGCTTATATGAAATATAATAAGCGGTAGGTATTGTTTTCGCACTTAAAATTGAATCCTTAGAGATTTTTGCATATACACATTACTCCGATATGCTGAAACTAATAAAACGTGTTGTTTTTATGATGTCCGCCTGTGTGTATGTATACAGCTTAAACGGCTGATTGGAATGCTTCCATATTTTAAAGTTTTGATGTTAATATTTTGAATTGATAAGCTTTTGCAGAAAATCAGGAAACTCCAGGAGGCATTTCTTTAGTGAGTTTCAAAAATAAAAAATGGTTACACAAATAAAGAGCTAAACCAATTTGCTATAGAAAGTCTTTTGATCCGACGACGATAAACCCTTAGTCCATTTAGTTAAATTTTTATATATGTTTTGGAACCTTTTACAAGTCTTGTTTTGATAAAAATTTTAAAACATGCAGGCAAAAAATCTATTAAAGAAATTTTGCATTAAGCTTTTACTGTAACAGCGGTTGGTTCTATAATGGACATAGCATATTTTTTATTTTGAATTTGATACAAAAAGTAGCAAAATTCAGAAAGAAGAGTAATTAAAAATCTACTATATTCATAATGAATACTGAATAAAATTTTTAAAAATTAAAATTATTAAAGTTTTAAAGTGGCTTTTATGGATATTAAAAATTTCTACTTAGTTATCTTCAGGGAAGAGATTTTTGCATACTTGAATACCATGAGAAAACAGAGATGATTAACACATGAGAATGGTTTTATTTTAAAAAACATTATAATAATTAACATTCATAGTTACTATAGTAATATAATATTACTAATCTCTTATATATATATAAAGTTACAACAAGTTTTATTACCTTCTTTTATTCAGCTCTGATATTCTATGTTTTATTTTATAAAATAATAAGTAAATTTTATGCATTAAATCTTTGTTTTGATCCACTATGTAATGAGATACTCTACAAAATAAACCTCATCAAAATTTATGAGATGCAGACTATTTTTCTATAGTTTATTTAGAATTTCTCTAGATAACTTGCACTTAATATTTGTGGAATGAATAACTGACCAATGGTGTAGTTGTTTATTCGCTGTCCTTTTAAGTCAAAGATACTCTGTTTGAACTCCGACCAAATTTTTAAAATGGCAGGGACTTGTACGGCACAAAGGCGTACACTATAAAGATAGGTTCACTTATATAAGAAGAGGATGGCACAGAAATGTTGGATTTGTACCGGCGATCTTAGGCAATTTTTACAGTCGAGAAATTAAATCCATAATGCAAATAATGTCTCGTGAATCTGAAGCTTGGTCTAATATAACTTTGGGAATTTCCTATGGCAGAGGAAAAAGCACACCTTTTATGATTAAAATAATGGTAAAACGAAATCAATGAGTTTCCATTTTGATAACCAGGTGTTCCTAATTGCATTTCTGGCCAATTAAGTTTATTTTATTACTTTTCTTTTTTGTTAGAAATTTTTTAACAATTCTTTCTATCTATATATATACGTATTCTAGTTTTATATATCCTATATATCCTCAATAGATAAAGTTTCATTCATTTTTCAAAAAATGCAAAATTATTTTAAAAAACTAATTAAAACAGATTAACGGTAAAAACAAAAGAAAAACTGAAATTAAAAACGAATTAAATGAAAAGTGAATAAATGATCAGTGATTAATAGTTAGCAAATTATATAAGTATTAAAAAAAAATTAAATATATTTGTAACTTTATCAACGTTATCATAAATTTCAATTATGTAAATTATATCAGATGAATAAAAACTCTTAAACAAATTCTTTATCTCAGACATTTCTATTCTAGGTGAAATAATTTTATAATTTAGCCAAAAGCCGGTAAGCTTTTACTACTTTCCATAACCCTCATAAAAAAAATCATTATTTTCATTATTAGGTTTACAATCTTTATGAACTATCATTATTAGTTAAAAGTCATTAATTAAAAGAAACTCAAAAGAAAAGTTTTTCAAAGATTTGAAAGATTTATAAAAAAAAATTAAAACTATAAAATACAATAACTATTAATTAACAATTTTAAATATCAGTTTCTCTGAAGATACTTGAGTTTTCTTTGGAGGTATCATCATTAGAAAAATACTTTTTTATTAAGCAAAGCAAAAAATTGTTTCCATCACTGAAATTTCAAAATGGTTTTTTCAAAATTTTTCGGAAAATTTAATTAATTTTTACTGTATTTTTACCCAAAATTTTAAAAATTTAATGAGAAATAAAATTATAAAATTTCATTAACTATTTTATTCTCATAATCAGTATGATAAAAATTTATAAAATACTTTAAACAAAGTATCTATGTAATTAGAAAAAACGTTTTTCGTAATAAAAAAAAACTCAGTATTTTTCTAAAAAATATCGGGCCTTCCTTGAATCAACCCTTTGTCTTTTCCAATATAAAACGTCTTAAATTTCAAATGATACAATTTAATTTATGGCGAAACTTCCGGAAAGGGGTTGTGAGCTATCAAGATGACGTCATCACATAACGGTACTAAATATCTCAAAGTTTCCGAATATATATATCATTAGTGGCGATGGCGCCATCTAGTGGTCGAAAAATGCATTACAAAATGTTCCTAAGATTTTGTAGCATTTTTATTAAAATGTTATATTTTTCCTGTAAGACAATAAACTGGAACCAACATCTTACAATATTGTAGGGCATGATATTGCCTTTCATAAACATCTTGTTTTATCTGGATCGGTGCTACCATTTTTGAGATATTGCAATTTAAAGTGAAAATTTAAAAAAAAAAAAAAAAAATCAAACTTTCAAAAAAACTACTATAACTGTGATATTTTCAAAAACACCCTGTATTATTATTATACAATTAGAAAGGTCCTTAAAACTCTTTCCAACGGTATATAATAAGTATGGCATATGTTAACAAATAGCCCCACCAGAGAACATAAATGCAAAAATGACACAATAATTTTATTAAAAAATACATTTTCATACTTTATTTGTCACAAATTTAAAAATGTAAGAATGCATTTTAAATTCAGGATTGCCGCTTTTTCCAGAATATTTATATATGTATATGTATATCCAATATTAGAAGAGATTTTAAACTGTGATTCTAAATCAGGATTTCCGCTTTTTCCAGAATATTTATTCCAGATTGCCGTTTTTTCCAGATTTTATAGTTAGTTTAAAATTTGTGATAGCAGATAAGGATTATATTTTTATTTCATTATTTTAATTAAAGATTAAAAGCATGTACTTGTATTCAAAACTTAGCGGAATGTCGTAATACGTAGTGTCTGAAAAAAAAACTACTAAAATATAATTATAGATTATGCACATAAATGTGTAAGCATTATTCAGTATATAATTAAAATATATATACCTAATTACGTTCATTTGTATATTTATATATAATAAAATGTGAGTTATTAAGATGCATCAAAGAATTAAAAATAATGAAACAAATAAATAAATAATGGAAAAATCTTTTCTAATTCAGAATCTGACATATTCATATATATTTTTAAATATTCTGGAAAGATCAGCAATCCCGATTTAGATTTCAACTCTAAAATCTCTTCTAATATTGGATATACAAACACACATATAAATATTTTGGAAAAAGCGGTAATCCTGAATTAGAATTCAACTCTAAAATCCCTCCTGATTCAGGTTCTTGTGTATATATATGTTTTTAAATATTCTGGAAAAAGCGAATAATTCTGATTTTGTAGCTAACTCTAAGGTCCTTTCTAATTATATTTTTACATACATATTTAACTAAAAAAAATTTTAAAACTTTGAGGTTGTCACCTCCAAAATCCCTCAAAACAAATTGTCAGAACCAAACTCAATATTGTATCCAAACCTAAAATGCATTCTTACATTTTTAAATTTGCCAAAAAGGCAAAATAAATTTATGACAAATAAAGTATGAAAATGTATTTTTTAATAAAATTGTTGCGTCATTTTTGCATTTATGTTCTCTGGTGGGGCTATTTGTCAACATATGCCATACTTATTATATATCGTTAGAAAGAATTTTAAGAGACCTTTCTAATGGTATAATAATAATACAGGGTGTTTTTAAAAATTTCACAGTTATAGTAGTTTTTTTGAAAGTTTGATTTTTTTTTTTTTTTTTTAAATTTTCACTTTAAATTGCAATATCTTAAAAACGGTAGCACCGATTCAGATGAAACCAGATTTATATGAAAGGCAATATCATGCTCTATAATATTATATGATGTTGGTTCTAGTTTATGATCTTACAGGAAAAATATAGCATTTTAATTAAAATGCTACAAAATCTTAGGAAATTTTTGTAATGCATTTTTCGACCACTAGATGGCGCCATCGCCACTAATGGTATATATATTCGGAAAGTTTGAGATATTTAGTACCGTTATGGGATGACGTCATCTTGATAGCTCACAACCCCTTTCCGGAAGTTTCACCTAATTTATTATTATGTACCTATTGCAATAATTTTATATTTTGATTATAAGCTATTTCTATATCTGTGAGGTTTTCTGGCCGATAGCTCTTACCACTGAGCTGGGTACTGAGTGGGGGCTTTTCAATTGAAAGTCTCGGGTTCAAACCCTGGTTGTATCATATCTAATAAAATAATATAGTGTATATTACAACAATTTAACAATAAGTCCAAATGTCAAATCGGCAAAGGATTAATATTATCATGCAATATTTACTACTATCTGGTACTACAAATAAATAAAATAAATAAATAAATCTGTGAGTTATATTTGTTAATAAAGTATAAATCCAACATGTGTGTGGTGTACTATCCTTATAAAAGGTTGGGGTTCGAACAGGAGATCTTTGACTTAAAAGAAGAACGCCTCAATCACTACATTATTGGCCAGATGTTCATTCCTCAGATATTCATTTAAAACATTTATTGATTTGTTCAATTATTTATTTACTGTTTTCCCATAACCTAATTACCCACCCATGATATCTTATTAACTTAAACCCAAGTTACAAACTAAATTACCATTTTTTATTGAATTTCACTGGAATTTGAATTCGCGCTTTCTAAATGAAAGGACGGTATTCTTACCACTGCACAATTCAGTCATTATGCTATTTTTTATCAAATTTTACATTACAAACCAATTCCAATCTCATTTCTTTGTAATATATTACAAAATTATTTAATTTTTAATTTTAAAATTTTTTTTTAAATATAATGCAAATGTAAAAGAATTAATTACTGAATCCATTGTCTTTTTAAACAATGCAATATAATTTTTGAATTAATTTATTTTATTCTAAAAATACAATATGGTTCTTATTATGTCAGTTGTTTAATTACTTTTCTTTTTAATAACCATAAAGTATACATATATATAAATACCTATTTATATCTTTCATTGATACAATTTTTCATATCGTGTTTCATTATTTATATAAAAATAAATATTTGTATATTTGCTACCTGTTTCCATTTTAGGTTGATAACCTTCCAAATTATTCAACAAAAAAGAAGCAAAAAATTTTTTAAGGGTATAAAAAATTCATTTTAAAAAACTTTCTTTATTCACTTTTATGCTGGTCAAAATATTGAAAGTTTCCCATTTTTTATAATTTTATTTATTAATTTTACTTTTATTATAATAAAACAATTTTTATATAATTATAATTTATTAATTCTTTCAACTTTAATAAAAAGAAATTTTAAAGTTTAAATTACATAATAATTACATCAATACTGTTGTTATATTTTTAGTGACTAATCATAATTCAAATCAAAAATACAAAATTATAAATTTCTCTATTTAATGTTGTTTTTTATTTAATTAATAAATTAATTTAGTATTTTTGCTTAATCATTGTTGTTGTATATATATATTGAGCAGTATGTATTGATTAAATCAATTTTATAAAATGTTTTATTAAGTCTTATGTCTTGTGTCAACTTAATTATTAAGTACAATATTAAGTAAAAATTTAAATATTCACAATAGATTCAATATTAATATTTGAATGTCAAATTAATGGTAATTAAAATATATTTTTATATCATTTATAATGTATTTATTCAAAACAATGCAAGGATTTTATCAAAATTTCATAATAATTCCAAAACAAAAGCAAGTGATGAAAAAAACCAAGGGTTTTTAACACTATATAGTGTTTCATACTATGTTTAGGATAAAAATTATATATATAAAAATAAATGATAATATTATAATTTAATTATTTCATCATTTCCATTATTAATTATGAATAATAGTGAAATCAATACTTAGAATATAATCCCAATGTACTCAGGAAACTTGTAAACAATTATAACAAGAAAATTTGGGCGGATATTTAAGTTACAGGCGTTAAAAAATTTCAAAATTTCAATTATTGACCACTTACAGCTCCTCAACAAAAAAATTTTTATTAAATGTTGACTTTATATCTTTTCAGTTTAGGTTTTGATTCAAAATTAAGAGCAGTGCTCAGAGCACATACTATATGTACCAAGAACACTCAGAGCTTTCAGTTTTAAAAACATGTTTGAGAATAAACTGTCATTACATGTCATTTGAAATTTATTTATTTATTGCCTGATAATAATAATCCATTGCCTATTTGACATTTGGACTTCTTATTAAATTATTTTAATATACACTAAATTTTGTTATTAGTTATAATCCGACCAGAGTTTGAAGCCGAGACTTTTCGATTGAAAAGCCGCCACTTTATCACTAAAATATCGGTCAGATTCATTTGATATTAAAAGTAAAAGTGAATTCTATTTTTAAAAACTTTGGGCTATTTAATTACTATTATTTTAAGTAAGACTTCATATATCAAATGTAAATAAATTGATAACATCAAAATCCAACTGTCAATTTATTTATTAGTCATGATCGAAAAATTCGAAGTTTGAAATTAAAAAAAAACCGTTTCAAGCTCTAAGTGTTCTGAATTAAAAAAGTTTTTTGTCCTAAAAATAAATCCTTCCTTTATTCATTCGAGGAATAAAATTTGTTTAATTACATTAAAACCCTTTTAACACCTATATATGTAAAATTTTTTTATGTACGAAATCATTGGAAAGTCTCTTAAAAGATAAGTCCTTGATATTAAATCGATTGAAGAATAAAGATTTTCCAATGAAAATTATAATTAAAACAAGGTCTATTTAAGTATTATTTAAGCAGAATTTTCAAGAAAATTTATTATTTGGTTAAATTCAATTAATTGAAAATAATTATGAAAGAAAACTTTTTGAAATTTTTAATTAGAATTTTTTTTTTTATTATTAATATTGTCTCTTCATGATGATATTTTCGAAGAATTCAAATTTACAAATAAAATTAATAAGTAAATAAATTCTTAAATTAAAGAGTTTTTTGGGTTTAATTAAAATTATTTTATCTAAATGTTTTAAAAGATTAATATTTAATCTCCTACTATTTCTATTTACTATACTATTAATTAAATATTAATCTCCTACGATTTCTATTTACTTTTAAAGAATATAAGGTGAAACTTTCGGAAAGGGGTTGTGAGCTATCAAGATGACGTCATCACATAACGGTACTAAATATCTCAAAGTTTCCGAATATAAATACCATTAGTGGCGATGGCGCCATCTAGTATATTAGATTAGCATTTTAATTAAAATGCTATATTTTTCCTGTAAGACCATAAACTAGAACCAACATTATATAAAATTGTAGAGCATGATATTGCCTTTCATATAAATCTGGTTTCATCTGAATCGGTGCTACCGTTTTTAAGATATTGCAATTTAAAGTGAAATTTTAAAAAAAAAAAAATCAAACTTTCAAAAAAACTACTATAACTGTGAAATTTTTAAAAACACCCTGTATTATTATTACACCATTTGAAAGGTCTCTTAAAACTCTTTCCAACGGTATATAATAAGTATGGCATATGTTGACAAATAGCCCCACCAGAGAACATAAATGCAAAAATGACACAACAATTTTATCAAAAAATACATTTTCATACCTTATTTCTCATAAATTTATTTTGGCTTTTTGTTTTCCAGTTGAAATATTTATTTTAAAATGTAAGAATGTACTTTATAGGTTGATACAACATTGAGTTAGGTTTTAATAATTTATTTTACCGCGATTCGGAAACTTTGAGATATTTAGTACCGTTATGTGATGACGTCATCTTGATAGCTCACAACCCCTTTCCGGAAGTTTTGCCGAATATAATACTTAGAAATTAATAAATTTATTAAAAATTTTAAAATAATTTTTAGAAGAAAGTGTTTCAAAAAAATTCTTTTAGTCGAGAACAGAGTCGAAATTATTTAATTATTTTCAAGAAAATCTCGTTTTTAAAAAATCTTGTTTTAGAAAATCTCTTTTTTGAAAATCTTTTTTTTTATGATTTTTAAAAATACTGATAAATCTGATTTTGTATTATATTCTAGAATCCTCAAAAACAAGATTTTTCGATTAAAATCAAGATTTTAAAAAATGGTTTTTCTAACTCGAGATTATCGATAAAACGCTCCCGTTTTAAGTAATTATTGAAAAATTTAATTTGACAATGGAAAAATAACTTATAAACCATTTATCCTTCCTGTTTAATTGTATGAAATCTGAATGCTCTAAAGTTCGAGCATATTCTTAGAAAAAAAAGAAAATCCTATTATTTGAAAATTTTACATAATCTGTAATTTATTCATTCTTTATGAAATACTATGAACAACTTTGGTATGGAAAAGATTATTATATGGTTTCCTATTGATAATTGAGAACTTCCTATATTATTTTGGTTTTTTATTTAAGAACTTAGAACTCAGCATAAGCTTATGATTATTTACTTGAGTAATTTTTAAAAAATATGTATAAATAATTAAATAATAATTTTGTAAAATAAAGTTTTGTAGTTTATAAATAAACTAATCCATACCTCAGTTAATCAAAAATGGTTATCAATCTGAATAAGTTTTAAAAATCCAATTGAGCAACTAATTCTCAATTTAAGAATATATTTTCTTTTAATATATACTTAACACAATTATTCATAAATTTGTATCCACTTAGTAACATTTTAATTTTATCAAATTAATTATTTACAAATCTTTTTATTTTTCCAATTACACTTATTCTTGATTTTTACTTATTCTTATTTCATCAATTAAACTTTTAATTTCTTTTTCTTATAAAAATGATTTCCAATTGACTTTTAATTATTTTAATTACTATTTATATTTAATTTAAAAAAACATATTACACTAAAAATTTTTATAAATCTTATAGATATCTTTTTATAAATCTTTCATATAATATCAAATAATTACAAAGCAAAAATATTTAAAAAAATAAAATAATCTAAGAGACTTAAAATAATATTATATATTATATATGTAATTAATTTCAAATTATATTAAACTCGTATATACTTGTATATAAGATTTGATTTTATTAAATTAACATACTATAAAACTTTTCTTTCATTGCATAGTAATTTAAATAATTCTAATATTAATAAATTCTTAATCTTTGGCTTTTAATATAATATTGCCATCAAATATAATATAAAATTTAATTTAAATTTTTAATTTAAATTTTTATTAAACTTTCCATTTTTTTTTTTTTAAATAATATTTAATAATACATAATAAAACACTTTCGAAAAACCTTGATAAAATTTCAGATGTTATTTAGATTTTTCAGTAGTTTAAATTTACTTTTGCCATTTTTTTTTTTTTATTTTAATATTTTTTTAACAAAAAATACAATTAAATATTTATATATTTTTTTTTTTAAAATAAACTTAATATAAATAAAATTTATCTGGCTTCTTTAACTTGTGTTCTTTTAAATAATACAATTATTAACACAAGTGTTTCAAGAAATTTTATTAAATTCAATTTTGTTTAATATTTTTTTTTTTAAATTGCGATCAAAAATAAATAAAAATAATATTAAAATAATTATATAATAATTTTAAACTATTTTTTATTTTTTTAATTTTATTTTAATAACTTTAATTTTCATATAAAATCACATGAATAATAAATTTTATAATAATAATAATAATTCTTTTTTTTTAAATTTTCACTTTAAATTATTAAAAATTCAAAAAACAAAAAAAAAATAATAAATTAAAATTTAATTTATCCAAAATGTCGTTCTCATTTTTATATAAATTCTTCAAATAATATTATAATATCATAAAGTTCAAATTTAATATTTCAAAAATTCCGAAAGTTCCGTTTAAATTACGGTAATATTACACGCAAATATAACGGTCGGTAAAAAAATGTTTTTCTTTTTTTTTTTTACAATATTATCACCGCGTGAAACGTTTATTTCGCAAAGAGTTCCAGTAACGGAATGATATCAGAAAATAAAGGAATATGAAAATCTTATGAATAAATTTTTTTTTTTTTTGTTCAACACTTGGTTATTTACAGTTATACGATTGTTGATTGTTAACAGTTCTTTTTTATTCATAATTTTTTTATCTTTTATTTCTTTTTCTTTTTTAAAAAATATATACAAATACAAGTACAATTGTATATAAATTGTACTTTAACACAAATACATACATATGAATGTAATAATGATATATGTATGTATGTATGAACTAATTTAGAAAATGTGTACATAAATTGAAAATACGAATTTCATGAATCAAAACAAACATTGTGATAAAAGTCAGTAGGAAATGAAATTAAAGGAAAGAAACATGTTTTGTTTACAGTCGATAAGAATTTGTTTTTTATTTTTAGTACAATTTTAACGCAAACGCAATTCATTTTATTTTTTTTGTACTAAAAATTCATTCGGTATTTTTAATGATATAGTACAGAAGTTTATCACATGTTTTTATGAAAATTTTATTCTTTTATAAATAAAAGCTCCTAATTAGTTGCAGTAGAACTAATGAAATAAAACTCCAAATAACGAAATTTCCAGAAGCCATTTCTAATTTTTTTTTTCACAGGGGTTAATGCAAAGCTGCATTATAAATAATAGCGGCAACATACCGACCTTGAAAGCAAAATCAAGAAGACCAGGGCGCAAGAAAGCATAGCAAGGGAAGCACTAGACTGGAAACCACAAGGACCCCGAATACGAAGCCGCTCCAATAACACTTGGAGGCGAACGATATTAGTGAAACTGACTTCAACTAGAATAACATGGAAGAAACAAAAATAACTGCTCCGAATAGAGTCTGAGGTAGATGCCTAGTAGATATCCTGTGCTCCCAAAAGGAGCAATAAAGACAAAAAAAATGTAAAGCATCGAAAGCTCCCCCAAATCACTATACGGGACTCATCTGGGTAGGGTTGGACTTTAATTTATATGAACATAAAAGAAGAAGTATGCCTACTATTTGAACTGTATATTACATAATTATTGGTATTTGAAATTTTGACTAAAGTAGTTAATAAGATGATATAATGTTAACAATTTATTCGTGCGATCCTAAAGTTGGCACAGTCTGTTCTGCATTTTTTGACCATTTTTATTTTCAAATGAAATTTCTTTATATTCAATTGAAATTTGTCAGTGAAGTTCTAAAGCCTGACTTTTAAAATCAGTACATTTAAAGTTCCGAAAATGTGTAGTTTTTTTTTTCATTTATTTTATAAGGAAATTTTTGTTTTGGAATTGATACATGATTAATTAATTTAATAATTAATTCAATATCCAATTTGTTTTTATAATTAAACTCTTATTTTAAGAAAACCGACATTTATAGTAATTAATAAAAAGTATACCCTCATTTAGACATGTAACCAATAAAATATGAATTTATAGCTGTTAACATGGTTTACATGATTAAAAGTGAATAATAATTGTTTTTTTTAAAAAAAACTTAATATATGATTAAAAATGTCTGTCAATTTCATAAAACTACGAAAGAACGGTAAATCGCAATTGAATTATCCATTCCAAAATTGAATTGATTATTACCCAGAAATTCAAGCACTCTCCAGCACTACATACTACATTTAATATAACTACAAAATGAATAATTATTGTAAATGTATTAAAGTACTTTAAATTTTTTTTAGTACAAAAATTCATTCACAATAATTTTGCAGAATTAAAAATCTGTAAAATCAAATATTACTGTTCCCCTACAATAATATTCATTCAAATTTTGTATTTTAGATTTTTTTTTATATTTTTTTTTTGTAAGAAAACACCTGTTTAAGTTATTTTTTGTTTTTATTTTTTATTTTCCGGACTAGTTTTTTTTTTATACAAAAGCTGACTGAGAAATTTGATAGTGTGCAAAGTATTTGACGAAATGTCATGAATTAATTTACTTACAAAAAAAAATGTATTCATCCTAAATATGTATTTTATTCAATTATTAATGTATAGGTATTGTAATTAAGTATAAAATTTATGTACGTATATACAATGTATATATGATCAAAGAATTCAAAAAAAATGTATACTATTTTTATAACAGTCTGTACAACATTTATGTCTGAATTAAAATTTTTAAAGTAATATGAAACAGGTGTAAAAAAAAAACTCATTCATAAAATGTCAAAAAATATTAAAATTGCTGTACTTTTATTGATATTGTTACACATTCACATATACTTTAATTATGAATGTGAATATAGTGAGAGAGGTTAATAATAAAATTTGTAATATTTAATTGAAAAATTTGAATTTTGTATAGGTTGAAATTTTAATTGATGAAAAAATTTATTTGATGTTTTTTTTAATTTTAGGTATTGATTGGTGTTTTCCTGCCTTGAAAATATGTTTGGTGGTAAATAATTTTTAGTTTTAATATGCTGTAAATATATAATAGGTTGCATTGACATGAATTTTTTAAGTTATACCTATAAAAAAATAATTAAAAGTTAATATAAGTTTAATAATGAATATTTATGAAAATTTTCTTAGAAATAGTGAATGATTACCGTTACTCCTTTTAAAAAAGAATTAAATCTTATTAAACTACTTGTATGTATTTACAAAACTATGTAACGGTATTTAAAAAAAGCATGGTGCAAATTGGAAAATTTGAATTTAGTTTATCTTACGATAGACATATAGTATACATTTATACACTTTGGAAGGATAATGATAAAGATCTAAAGATAAGAAGGAGAATTATATAAATTAGGATACAATGGAAGCAAGCATAAATTATTTTAAATTCTGTTATAGACTAATTCATAAAGCTTCCTCATCAGTAATGACTTTTGATTTTATATTAAAATGTTCTTGGTTAAATATTCTAAAAATAAAATTAATACATTACGTAGGGTTTTTTTTTTAAAGTTCATTTTAAAGTTCATTATCATTTCATTATATAAATAACTACAACTAATTTATTATAAATTAAATGATTTCGGAAGTCCAAAAAAAATTATCAACATCCAATAGATTGTTTTGATGTTAACCTTGATCTTTCTATTTTATAGTTATGTTTATTATTTTGAAAGTTCTGAACTTTATCAAAATCGTTGTAACAATGAACTTTTTATACCGCACGAGTTATAAGTTGAATATTTTTTTAATGATAATGGTTTAAAATTGAAATATATATCAAGACAAAATCGATTCAATGTCGAAAAATATGTCTAGATTTTAGAACATAGAAATTTATAATTAAATAGTATTAAAAGAAATAACTGCATTTAATGAAAATATTTTAAAAAAATTCACCTTAATAATAGTACACCTAATGTAGAAAATAAAAAAAGCGTACTTTGATAACTGTTAAAATTATAAGCCTTAAAAGAGCTTAATAGAACACTATTATCAAATAATAGAAAGAAAAATAATAGAAATTATTTTTGCTTTCATGTTTTGCAAAACTAAAAAACTCACTTTTTATAATAACAATAGGTAATTCAAACCAATTATTGAAAAATTTTTAGATTTATATGTAAATCTTTGATCTATTTTAACAACTCACAGATGATCTTAATAATTTTGTATATAAAGGTATTTGTTTGAATGGACGAAACACTATAATTTAACTTTAATTTTTGGAAGTTTTTTTTTTATAGAATGATGTTGTTGATATATAATTATGTCTGAATACATTTGCAAATAAATTAAATTTATATTTCATTTATTGTTTTTGTAAAACTTTAAAGGTGGTATTGGGTATTAAAACTAACACTTCACTTATTAATTAATGGAATATGTTTACAAACAACAAAATCAAACTAAATATCAAGTACAAAATCGAATAAAATTTTAAGTGTACGCAATCGATTTTGAAAAACTGCTTTGATTTGACACATGTAGTAAAATAATATAGAAATTTTAAGAAACTTTAAATAAGTTTTAAATTTATTTTTGTATATTTTTCAGCTATCTTTAATTCTTACAACACAATTTACTTACTTTTAGCGTTTCTTCAATATCAATACTACAGAAGAAAAGGTTATGAGATCCTCGGTCAATTAAGATTAAGTTCGTAGATAGGCCAGACCGAACCGCCGGAAACAAAAACACCTGTTTTTTCGAAAAATCTCGAACCTCAACCTTAATAGGTTTCTTAAATTGAATCTAGTATTATGGGGTCGACTCTAGAAACTACGGGAATATCAATTTCTAGTAATTGATCAAAATCTCAAGCGATTTTAATAAAATTTGATATGAATGATTTTTTATGTCAAAATGAAAAACAACTTCGCCGTTGGGCCAAATTGGACCACAGGATTAGAGGGCTTTCTATATAATATAAACAGACTTTATAGACTTTACAATACAAAAAACATTATGCAAGAAAAAAAGCTTGTGCAATCCATCTTGGATTTATTTCTCCGTTTGTTTATATACTCCTTAAATGACAATTTATAAATATAAAAACAAAATAAGGGTTTTGAAAACATTTTGTAAAAAAATTAAATACATTTTTCAAACATTATTTTATCAAGGTTATTTACTGTATTTTTTGACGTATTTTCTTCGATTAATCAAAGTTTTTTTGGGATTTTCGAATCCACGTGATTGACTTGTCATTATTTCAAAAAACCAATTAAATATAAATTTTATATGCTATGTTATTAAAATAACTATATAGAGACTATAGAGACTTTCTATATTATTTCTATTGTTTGATATTAAAAACTAATTATAGTTTAACTCATTATATGCTTTTATTTTAAAACAAAATTATAAATATGGATTTATTATGTGGTTTTGCTGCTTTTGTAAGGTTGTAATTTCTTTATATAACATCATGTCATTTCATCATTCACTATATTTGTAATCAAATGAGATAAAAAACCAAAATTCAATAATCTTGTTGTTTAAAAACCACTACATCAAGATAATATCTCATATTTTAAAATATTTTAAAACTTAACAACTTTTTTCTATCGCCTACTATGACAACTATGAAGCCAAAACCAAGTTAAAATCGTAGGAACAATATATTTCAAAACTTGATTAATCCTAGATAAACACTCATAGTGAAAATTTAGTGGAAAATCAAAAATAAATAAAAATTTGTATAAACAAAATCATTTTATTATATACGTCAAATGACATACTTGAACTATTGGGTACATGCAATAAGGCCAAATGAAATAAAAGGTACTGCACTTTTTTTGTTTTATTTCAGTACTACATTTGAAATAAAACCAAAATCATAATTTCTTAATTTTCGGCTTTATTTCATTTAAAAAAAATTTTGAAAAAGAAAAAAAGCTAAAATTATAAAGAAATAAAGCCAAAAATATTTTAACCATAAGATAAATCAAAATTAGTGTTGCCGCTTTTTCTAGAATATTTATATACTAGTAAAAAAGCCTGTCGGACGGCAGGTATAATTTTAATTTCTCTTTTTATATATATTCTTTCTTCCTGCTATTGCGCTATTGAATCAATAAAAGGAAATTCATTACCTAAGGAACATTAAGTTAACATTATAACATTAAGTTGACATTATATATAGTTTGTTTTAGTTTTGTAAGTGATAATAAAATAGAAGTATACATACTAAAGTGTAAAAAATTTCTTTATACGTTTTTATTAAAATTTTCTGTATCTACCTGTTACCAGATTTCTCATACGTTTTGATTTTTTTTTTCTGTTCATAATATACATTTTATCAGTTTCATTTTTTCTTTCTCTTTTGAATGTAAGGATTTGTAATTAGAAGTATTTTACATGTGTGAATAACACTTAACATAATATAGGGCACGCTGGTCAGCAGCAGCAGCAGTTTGTCTTTTATTATATTTAGATATTTATAAAAATCCAGATTGTAATTATGTGAATATACCAGATTCTGAATCATGCGGAATTTTATAGTTCATAAATATTTTGGAAAAAGGGAACACCCTGATTTTTAATATAAGTGGAAATCTTAATTTTGAATCCAAGTCTATATATATATATTCTGTATAAGGGGAATACCCTGATTTTGAATCCAACTCTAAAATCCATTCTAATTCGGAATCTCACGTGCACATATATATAAATATTCTTGAAAAAGCGTACGACCCTGCTTTTGAATACAACCAATAACAAATGTAATTTTCACACAATTAAAACCATAGGGAAATAAAAATTCAATTGTTTGTACATTAAAAAAAAAGTTGCAATTAGAAATAAAATCAAATTGGCTTTATTTCAATTTTTCGTATTGGAATAACACCAAAATTTAAAAATTATTTTGTTTGGCTTAATTTCAAATACAATAATGAAAATAGAGTCAATTGGCTTTATTTCATTTGACCTTATTGAATGTACCCGAACTATCTACAAAATAATATTTGTATTTAGCACTATCGAATTAATTTCTAAATTTCTTTTAAAAATAAAAGAAACGTATTACTAAATAAATGTATCAATTTACTTTATATGCTATTTATATGGAATCAATGTCATTATCATCATAAGGATTAGCAAATTTCTTTTATATACATATATTTAATATAATATATATATTAATAAGAAAATCATCATAATCTTCGAAGGTTACATTAAACATAAGAAAATCTTGTTTTGAACATATTGAAGCACGAAAACAAATAGAAACAAATAAAGTAATCCAATTACTTTTACAAAACGTTTATTTCTAGGTAAAAACGGTCAATAATACGCATTTTATAAAAAGTCTAAAAATGAGATTTGAAAAAATTAAAACAAAAAGAAATCCAGAAATAAATTCAAAAAACATTTCCCAAAAAAACATTTTCATGGACACAAAAAGTAAACAGAATTCACAGATATTATCTTGATAATACATTATTACAATAATAAGACCAAATCTTCCAATCAAAAACAGAGCAATATTATTTTTCAAAATTTTTTTGTAGCCTAATCACTTAAATTCAAATTAAATTTAATTTTTTAAAGATTAAATTTAAATATAATCATTTTAACTATAAATTTTAATGATTTTAAAAAAAAAAATTTAAATATTACGCATTTTATAAAAATAACAAAATTCTAAATAAAAATAATTACAAATTATTAAATTTTAAGAATTTAATCAAAAATTTCTACTTAAACCAATCATTAAACAAATTTTGCTTTATTTTGATAAAAAAATTTTAGAAAAATTTGAACTATAAATAGAGTTTATAGATTAAAATTGAAAATAATTAACATGTAATAAGACCTCTCTCGTATAGAAATTGTTTGTAAAATTTATTAATATCAATTTTTTTTTATTTCTTTAATTCCTTATTCCATTTTCAGGAGTAGAAGGCATTAACCAAGTATATTTATAATAGGCTTCAGTTTCTTTAATCGTTATATTCACTAAGCAGTTGGTTATTCGGCTGTAGCTATCATATAAGATTATGAATACACATATATTAATTTTGTGCGCCATCTATTATAAGAGTTATTTCCATATTTATATTACATCTTATATCATATTACGATATTAACTATTACGCGGCGTCTTTACCACTACGCCACTGGTAAGATAATTCTAATAATTAAAATACTGTATTTCTTGTAACTTCTTCTTAAAAAAATGAAAAAAACCAAGAGTTTTTAAAAAGAACATTTTCAAAATTATACAGTATGTCATAGAGAGTTTAATTTTGGAAATATAAACACTGGTGAATAACTTACTGATTTATAAAAATGGGAAATTTTTAAGCCCTAATAGTGCTTCAATTGGGAAAGTTTCGAAATTTTTACTTAGCAAACTTATGGTGATTCTCGAGGATATAATACCACCCGCCCAAAATTTTTAGGTGAAATGAATTAAAACTTTCATAAAGCTTATGACAGCAGGTGTCTTTTATCAAATTTCAGATTGAAAATAAATCTAATGAAACTCTTGTTATAACAATTAAAATATAAGACTTTTCCGACTTTGGGGATCTTTAGCTCCGTAACGGGTCGGGTTATTAAGCAAAGTTTTTCTATGAAATAATTTTTCTGACAATAACTATCCGTAGTTAAAATTTCCTTAAATACCTTTCTGTAAGGATCTAAGTCCTTCCGAAATTTCGATATTCTAAAATGCAAGTTTTAGTTCTACATAGAGCTAAATTAAAATACTGCGTGGCAAGGCTGTATATTTATTTCGCACATATTTACTAACCTTATAAAATCAGGAGTTCCTCAATATATACTTTATAAAACTTGTATTTTAACAACTAAAATATAAAGATTTTTAGATCTTTGGAAGGCCTACAGTTGCAGAAAAAATTCGAGTACAAACACCGAAAGATGCCATAGTTTATATGCGGTAGATGAAGTACTTGTATTTGCATTAATAAAAAATTTGGTAAAATTAAAAAAAAAACTGCCCCATTATAATTTACTTCATATACATTTCATTGAAACGTTCAATAACAGATTAGAAATATAGAAAAAAATTTTTAATTTATAAAATAATTGTCATGCAATACCTATAGCCGAATGAAATTAAATAGATTAAAAATTTTCTACAATTGTAGTTATTGGGTTTCTAATACCTAGAACTTTTTCCAAAATTTTCCAATAGCTAAAATGTATATATACTACATATAAATTAAATTAAACCTCATTCTGTCGATTTAAAAAAAATTAATTCAACTTCTTATTATGGAAAACATAATTTTCCAACCTTACGAAATTGATTCTTTTACATACATAATTCATTGAACCGTTAATCTATGACTCATCAATACTCTAACCTCAAATTATCAGATTACCCGAATCATATTGTAAGACATAAGAAAATAAATTACACTATTCCTTTGTACGAAAGATAATCCAAATCAATTTTACATGCAAACATTAACTAAAAAATTTGACTTAATCAATTTTTTGATTATCAATAAATGCTACAACATTTGATAAAAACAATCTATAGTTCAACCCTTAAAATTAAAGTTTTGACACTTTCCACCGAGGGCAATAATAAAAACAAATAAAATTTTATTTGATAAAAAAAAAACACCTCCTGGAGCTGATAAAAGTTATTCAATTCTAAAAATATATTCACTTTTTACACTGAATATTTATTTTTGAACAGAGAAACTGTGATTTTGGAATAAAATGGCAAAAACACTTAAACATATTTAAAACATTTATAAAAATATTTTATTATTCTAGTTATCACACATCCCTTATTGCAGTTCTAGAATATTTAAACTTAACTTTGGGGTATGTTCGTTATATGTTACTTGAATATTAAAATTTATTATACAGAGTATTCATTTTATATTGTATCTTGCAACTAAAAGAATCTTTAGATACAACTAAAATGTAATATTAAAAAAATTGTATAAAGATTTTAATAAATGTCACCCATATTGTCATAAAAATTTTGACCGCAAGCATTAAATGTCCTTCAAAATTTCCAAATTCATAATAATTTCAAATCGATCGAAATGATAATTTTGAAAGACACACTGAATAGCGCGGTATATTTAATACTATATGAGTGCTTGATTCCTCTTTATGGACTTTAAGAAAACGAATATATACAAGTTGGTAAAATTTGGAGTTAACTTATGTATTAACCGTAGAATACAGGTTTACTTCAAATATAAGTAAGGGAATAGACTAGATGGACCGTAAGGTAATATTAACAATCAAAAGCAGAAACATGACTTACATAAGTTTTACATAGTATATATACCCCGTTGCTGCCTTTTTTTTACTTTTTGATAAGTTCGAACTGTTTCAACAAAACTTTTATTACAACTTTATACTTTATAAAACTGTTATAAAACTGCATAGTTCATGTTCTCATAATCAATCTGGACCTCCTAAATATTGTTAAAGTTGATCAAGCTTTATGGCCAAAACTTCTTTTAAATGTGTTTGGGTGTGTCTAATCGAGCCAGAAAATGTCAAATACTTATCACAGTAATATTTAACAACTTGATCTGTAAACTCAAAGTTGTAGGTAGTAACAAATGTCAAATGACAAATGGCATAACTAACAAACAAGAGAAACAAAACAAAAGTCATTACTAACAAACAACATGCAATTAACCAGTCTCCATATTGTCGGAGAACTTATGAATGCAGCGCCATCTAAAGAAAACTTAACAAGTGATGAAAAAAAACCAAGGTTTTTAAACAAGCACATTTTCAAAATAATATAGTGTTTCATACTAAGTATTTTATCGGAATATAATGTTGAAGCTTCAATATTAACGTTTAATTTAGGAAATATATACTTTGGTGACTAAGTTACTGCTTACCTATAATGACAGTAAATTTTTAAGTCCTAGTAGCCCCTGTATGGGGAAGGTTACCAAATTTCTCAAGGATATAATGCTCACTACTCCCCTTCCCACAAACTTTTTTAGGTTCTAGGAATTAAATTGTGAATTCCACCAAAATTTGGAATTTTTCTTAGAATTTTACTATTTAGGCAAAAATGGTTAAAACTGAGAGACACTTTCTTCAATTTAAAGAACCCCTTTTAAATTTAAGGAAAACCTTTAACATATGTTAAAATATAATGTTAGACCTTTAAATTTTGTGTATTAAGGAAAAAATATTTAAACAGGTATTCAAGTTGCAGGTGTTTAAAAATAGCAAAATTTCAGTTTTCGAGCCCTTATAGCTCCTGAACATGGGGCTTGACAAAAAAATTTTGTTAACCGACTCCTACTAATTTCTGAGGATCTAACTTCTGCCAAAATTTCAAGACCCTAGCTTGAACCGTTCAGAAGATATGTGTGGCCAAAAATTTTGCAAAAATTGAGTTTAGCATAATGGTAAATTTTAGTACCGTATGGCAATCCTAAACATTTATTTTTTTAAAATTTATAAAGTTTATAAGACCAGCTATCTTTTGCCGTTTTCAGATTGAAAATACACTTAATAGAACTCTTGTTATAACAATTTGAATATAGGGATTTTCCCAACTTTGGGGGGCTGCAGCTCCCTAACAGGTGGGGCTACAGAAAAAAATTCTTCTACGAAATTATTTTTTTTGTAATACCTACTCGTGGTTAAAATTTCTTTTTTATATTTCAAACGATGTAAAAGTTTTTGTAAACATACGGACGGACAGACAGACGGACAGACAGACGGACAGACGGACGGACAGAGCGAAACTATATAGGCACATTTTTACAAAATTTTTTGAAAATGTGCTAAAAACTGTGATATGCATCAGTGGCTAAGAAGCCCATAGAATAAATTTTTAAATTTTACGTATCCAAAAAAAAATTAAAATTATGTTGTCTATAGGAAAACTCATACTCAAAAAAACTTTTAACCATTATTATTATTAACCAAAACATTTAACTTTAATTTAATACATAAGAATACATAACCGCCCAAACTATTCTTTTAAATGTTCCGAAAACTTTCCAAATTTAATATAATATTTATAATAAAACTTTTTTTTAAAATTTAAAAACAAATATAACACCATTCAAAAAACAAAAAAAACTTATCAAATTTTTCAAAAAAGAAAAGTCAAATGTCAAAATAACCAAATTTAATAAACAAAAAAACCCTTAAAACAATACCAAACTTAAAATTTATTATTTCTATCTCTTTTCATTTTGTTGGTAACACCATTCTACCTTGAAATGAAAAAAATTCCAAGGTCACAAGACAACGACTAACCAAAAAAAAAAATTGATAAAACATAAAAAAAAAAATAAAAGAATGAAAGAGAAAGAGAAAGAAATAAAAAGATAATGTTATCCTTTTTTTCCTATCATTTTTATTATTTCCATTCTGAAACTAATGGTTTTGTCATAGGTCAGTCCCCAAAATATATAGAAAAAATGTCTTTTTAATAACCTACCCTTATAATTCTCAAAAAAAAAAAAAAGAAATAACAAGAAAATACAATTTATTTTTACATTTTTTCCTTTTACTTTCAAACTTTTTTCATTCTATCTCTTTCCCTGAAATATTCGAAATTATTTATTCAACATTTTTACCGTGTCAATTTCAGATTTAACAACGCAAAAACATTTTAACAAAGTTTTTTAAATAACACAATATAATAATAATAGGGTTTGTATGGTTAACCAAAGGAAACTGAAAAGGTTATCCATACACCCAAAAATATATGGAAAAAAATTTAGGAAAAAAAAAAATAATTGAGGACAAACATTTGATCAAAAGACCTTTGATGAAATTTATAAATTGTACCAGACTCCAGAATATATGCACTTGTTTTAAACATCACACTTACTTTTTTAATATAATTCTTTTAAGTACTTAGGTTCTTTAAGTTTTCCTTTTAAAATTATTAAAAGTCTTTAAATACATTGAAATTAACCTGTTTTAAAAATATTTTAAAGTATAAAAGCTGTGAAATTTAAATATTAATAAAAAGTCGGGTCCAAATTACTAAAGTCAAAATCCGAAAAGTGAATTTCAAAATCTAAATACAACAAAATTATTTCATTGTATACATTTCAAAATTTTACATAACCTAAAAATATTTCAAAAACCAAAACAGTTTCAACCCTGGAAAATTGGTACCCTGGTACTATGTTAAGATAACGGTCAAAATTCACAAAAAAAAAATTCCGAAAATAAGAAATTTTCAAAATTGAATCAAAATTTTTGAAAAACTTTACTATTTTTCATAGATAAATGTCAAATTTAAATACTTTTGCAAGCTGTAAGAAAAAAGTTTTCATAACAAAAATTTTGAAAACATCAAAATTAGGGGACCTTTTTCATTTTTGGCAAACATTTTATTTAAATTTAAATAAAAAGTCAATAGACATTTAGCATTTTTGAGAAAATAAAGATTTCCTCTTTTCCGGAAAACTTATATATCAGTATAGGTGTGATCCTATATTTAGAGAGATTTTAGAGTATATCTCAAAATTAGAGTTGCCGTTTCTAAAAGAAAATTAAATAGAGTGTGTCGTTTGATTAAAAACTTTGCTGACATATTATTAATGTCAAAAGTTAGGTAGGATTTAAGATTTGAATACAAAATTGGTGTTTAAATAATTTGTTTAGTGGCGGATTTTATTTAACACTTGTTACTAACTTATTAGTTATTAAAAAAATTTCGGAGACATTTCAGGGTTGGATACGAAATCAGAGCTTCAACAATTTGTTTACCGGGGATTATATTAATTGCTTGTTGTTGATTTATTATTTTAACTAAAATTAAAATTTTGTGCTTCGGGGATTTTGGTTTTGGGTATTTTAATTTTGCAGATTTTGTCTTGGGAATTTTGTCTTTGGTGATTTTATTTTGGCATTTCGTACCCAACCCCTTATTTATAATTAACTAATATACATGTTAAAGTTTTTTTAGAATTCTGAGTGGTTGAAATAATTTTCATACCACTTCATGTGCACATATGAAATTTTTCAAAAACCGGAGATCTTACCCAACTAAAAATTAGTATTACAAATATTAAGTTTTTTAGAATATTAAGTTTTTTGTGCTGAGTACAGCTGCTACCTTCAGTTTCCATTGGGAATATTTAAAAAATCAAGGATGTAACCGAAAATTGATTTTTACAAAAATTACGAATTATTACTCAAATCATTTTTAAAAACCAGCACTTTCTTTTAACATTTTCGAGTTATGAGTGAAAAATTCTGAGGCTATTGTCTCACAACTCCCAGCACCCATTAAAAATGAGGCAGTTAATACTTCAAAAATAATATTAATTACCGAAGGTGTATCTATCTACATTCTACATCTAATGAACGAACAACCGAGCTGGAAAACCTGTAAACGTTCTTTAATACATTTTTTCGTTCATCAAATTCAAGGTGAACAAAGAAGGAGGTTAAAGCTCAAGTGAATTCGACACGCCTCCTAAAACCAAACAATCATGTATTTTTCAACAAGACTTTGCTATTCCAGAATATTGAGTGAAGAGTGGTATTGAAGGCTTACAAGAAGACTTACTATACAAACCGCTACCTAACTGTTCAACTGTCAACAGGATAATTAGCCTGTCTATATCATAGGTACATGTTGGAAAAGGGGGACTTATTATACTCTTATTATTAGAATTTATCTTAATGAATTCCACATACAATTTAAAGATGTAAGTAGAAACATTTTAGATTTTTAATGGATCCAATTCTATTTTGTTATATATTGTAATAATTTTATTTTGGATTTTAAGATATTTCTATATCTGTGAGTTATATTATGAAATTAATTTATTTATTTCTATTGCTTTATTAATATCTATATTTTTTTGTAGGTTATGCATTTAATTTGAACCCAATGGCGATTGGCGGCTCAGTCGATTTCGAGAACCAGATAAAAGGTTTTTAAGTTATTATTATTAATAAAATAAATCAAAAACTCAAAATTCAGAATTCCTTATTTGAATATGAAGATTAATATTGCAATATAATTCTTTTTGAATCGTAAGAATTTGATTAAATCAAATAAATGAAAATGTTTTCTTTGTATAATTGTTATTTCAAATTTTTTATTATTCATTTTATATAAAATCCCTATCGTAAAAAATTTAACATTCAAAAATTTTATTTTATGCTTTATCACTTATCTCTTCTTTTCCAATTATTTTGAAAAATTTTTGTGAATTTCCTAGATTTTAATAAAATTTACACAAAAAAAATTAAAAGACTTTGAAAAACATTTTTTTTTTAATAATTTTAATAGAAATGTTTTTATAAAAAAGTTAATCGGAAAAACTTATTTTTTTATTTACTTTGATTTTCTGACTTTTCGAGATCAGATTTTTTTTTTCAAGGACAAATAAATTTTTCCAAAATTGCACTTTAATATTTCTTTATTAAATATTTATTTTTTTTTTATTACGTCCATTGAAATTTGGACACAAAGTTAAAGTTAACATGCCGAATCTAATTAAAATTAAGTTTTAATTACTCTGTGCCACCCATACCACTATTTAGAATTTGTAAGACATTTTAAATAATCAGTGAACACCTTGGTAACCAATCAATGAACTAGGAAAGAGTAAATAAATTAAAAGTAATTGTCTAGACGCTGTTAAATTTTAATCTTTTATACATGGAAAAATTAAAAAAAAACGAAAGAAAATTGATAACGCGTGACTTTAAAAGTGTTAACAGAGATTTGACTAATACCAAAGTGGTTTAGATTTTTTTATTGAATAGCAACATGTTGCGATGCAATATATCATTAAATAAACACTTCAATTACGATAAAAAATAGAAAATAAAAAAAAAACTTTCAAAATAACTGATGTCAATTGTAATTGTAAAAATTATCTTTAATTGCAGAAGAAGCAATTATAATAGAAACCAATATTCAATGTATACAAACTGATACAATATACATTCGTGTTAAATTAACTAAAGTTTTGAATTAACTAATTATGAAAAGTATGTTACACGAAACTTAGAAAAAGTTTATTATTATTATTATTATGTAGAAATTCAAGGAATTCTAAAGTGAAAGAAAAACTTGAAATAATATTGCATAGTTTTAGGCTGTTTTTTTTTTTATTAATTTTTAATTACTTTAATTAATTAATTAATTATAACTTGTTTAATGAAATACAAATTTAAACAACTAATCAAACATTAATGGATTGGATGTTTTTATGATAAAACTTATTTTAGAAACATTATGACAAATTATTAAGCAGAAAAACTCTAGAAGAAGATTTTATATTATACTAGCTAATAGACGGTGCGCGTTTCTGCGCCTTTCATTGGAGGTTAAATTTAAATTCAGTTTACTGAAAAAAGTTAACACAAAAATTACACATGGTGTTTTCAAATGTTGTTTAAAAATGTATTAAAACAAATTTTTTAAAACGATTTTTCAAGATTTATTCAAGCAATTTTATAACAAATTTATCAAATTTCACTTGAAATTTTTCATTGTTATTAATGAGCAGAAATATTAATTCAGTTAACATTATTTGCCAGAAATCCATCTTCCTCAACTCAATCGTCAAAGAGCACCACGTATAGGAAAATTAAAGATAATCATTCTAATTTTTTAGAACAAAGAAATTTAAATACTTGCATCTAACTAGGCAAAATTTTTTCGATTTCTTTCCCTACCCAAAAATCTCTATACACAAATTTTTATCGACTGAGCAACTTGAACAAATAAAACTTGAAAGAACAGAAGCTTTTTTGGAAAAGTTATTAAAATTTTTTAAAAATTTATTAAAAATTTATTAATTTATTTTTTTATTAAAATTTTTCTAATTTTATTAAAATTTTTCTATTGGATAACGTTTTAAATAAAAGCAAATAAGTTCTAATTAAATTCTAAACAGATAAAGTGTTTTTTTTTTTCTTATATTAATTTCCGGAACATATTATCCAAATTTTCATTATTTGGGAACTTTTACCTTATTTAAATATATCTTACAATTTTTTAAATCTGCGGATACCAGAAAAATTTTATAATTAAAAGTAGCAAACGTTGAACAATAAATAGTCAGTTTTATTGATATGCAATTTAAAAAAATAAAAACTAGTTCAATGTATTCCAAAATTTTAAATAATTAAAAAATCATTGGGTTCCAAAATCTTTTATGCAATTCAAATAAAATAATTAACTGATATTTTGGATTTAATACATGAATCATAGCTTGTACTAAATACCCCCTTTATTATTTCTAATGAGAATTACAATTCTTTAAAGTACCAATACAATTAGCCAGTACTTTTATCTGGTACTCATCTAGTATGTGGTACTCATAAAAATACGAAAGTAATTAAAAAAATATTTACAAGAAGTACTTGAAACCTAATTTAGTAATTCTCTAGCATTTTAAGTACTTGATAAGTATTTAAGTACCACGAAAATTAATAAGTATGACAAATAATTACAAAAAGGCTTGTATTCCAATATAAGTATTTTTTTGGAGTTAGAAGTATTTTACTTATGTCATGTTATTAACTAAGATTTTGAAAGTATTAGTTTTAAAGTATTTGCTAGTACTAACGAAATTAATGAGTATTCGATTATGGTCCTTAAAGCGGAACTTAAGTACTTTGACAATTGTCGGATTTTGTTTACAATTTACGACATTTTATTAAGGGTAAAAGTTATTTTTGACAGAACTTTAGTGAGCTTGTCGTTGAATTAAAAAATTTATTAAATCCCATTTAATTTTATTATGGTTAAGCCTTTAAGACTTTGTATTTAAATTCAATAAAACGCCGAAGCTCATATTAAAAATGTCCCTCATTTTTTCTTAGAAATAAAACAATTAACAATGATAAACCATTAGAAACAATTCAAATGT
This sequence comes from Dolichopus griseipennis, assembly GCA_963082915.1. NCBI lineage: Eukaryota > Metazoa > Arthropoda > Insecta > Diptera > Dolichopodidae > Dolichopus > Dolichopus griseipennis. The sequence goes on from OY720443.1 coordinate 18,034,374, forward strand.
GATTTTAAGGTTATCAAAACAAATTGTTTAAATAAATTACTCGTAGTTATGTGAATGTTTTTAATTAAAAAAATGTCCTACAATTATCTTTTTCAAAATGTTTACAAGGACATCACAGACATAAAAACTAATTTAATTTTCTTACTAATTAGAAATTTTCTTAATATTTTATAATAAAAATTAATTAAAGTTGGACAATATTTGATAGATAGAAAAGTTGGAGTTTTTCTAAAGTATAAATTATCACTTAAAGAAAAACAGAAAAGAAATTAATTGTCTAAAACCCATTTAGAATATAATCAATTATATTTCAGAAACTTAATTTAAAACGTACTTCTATTTAAATTTAGTTCTTTCTTAAAAATGCTTAAATTAATCTTCAAATATTAAGATTATGGAGGTATAGAATATTTTTTTTATTCCACTCTTTAAATAAGTAAGGCATTCACCAAGTTTATTTAGAATAGGCTTCAGTTTCTTTTATCATTATATTCACTAAGCCGTTGATTACTCGTTTGTAGTTATTTTATAAGATTATGAATACACAAATATTAATTTTGTGCGAAATCTGTTATCTTACACAAGAGTTATTTATATATTTACATTTATCGAATCTTATAATACGATAT